>CM043113.1:49062224-49662224 GCA_023701765.1 Hylyphantes graminicola
CCGATATTCTGTTTTACCGAATATTGTTTTTATGTCGTGAAGTATAATTCTCAGCCTTTCATCCACGAAATGTTACAATATTATTTTTATAATCCCAAACCCAAACCAAAATCCAACTTAAACCACTAATGCCAAAGATTGGATGTTTGATGGCATTTTTAAAGCAACGTAATCCAATGCCCCACGAAAACCATAGGTTTCACCAAAACTTTTACGGCCGTCCATTGTTTGGTGCTTAACAGCAGCTTCGCTCGGAAAACTGAGCAGCCCAATGTAAACGGTCCCACCAACTCGGTTTTTTAAATACCAGGGAATTGAATACCTCTTTCCAGCTTGGTCCTTGGAGGATACAAAAGAAATAACATTTGTGTGCAATTTAGTTTGTTTTAATTTACCGAAACAATGATATAAAGTAAACCATACAAGTTTACTCAGAAAAGTTCATCATTTAAGAGATATACTTGATGATTATCCATAACCTTAAAAATTGTTTTTAAAAATCTATATTTTTCCTCAAATGCAAATTCAATTTAGACTTAATTTCTGATCAAATTAAAAATGATCGTTTTATTGCATAGTTTATCGATGCATTAGTTTCGGGTATTCTACTGAAGTTTAACTTAATGTAATAAAAAAGTAAATATTAACATATAATTTTAAGGAAAATCGTGTATGAAAAACCTTACTATAAATTGCTTTTGGTTGTTTTATAGTATTTTTTTTTAATTTTTAATAATTTTGATTAATAAAAGTGTGCTTTCCTATGGTTTATTGTATAGTTTTGATTTTTAAAGCTGCACAATTTTCATAAAAATAGCATAGTTGACCTTTGAAAAACATTTTACTTGGTCAGTCTTGTATCTGCCGAAATACTGAATGTTTTCTAGTAAAGCATACCAAGTAACAGAGGTGATTAGATGTGTTATTTCACTTTACTTCCAATTAAATCAAATTATCATCCTGAGAAGTTGAATGAATCAAACCCTTCTTTCACTACAAAATTTGCGTTGATTGAGAATTTAGAATTAAAAGAACTTTACAGCAGCATCTTACTGTAATTCTAGGCTCTTCTCTTGTCACAGCAGTTGGGTGTCGACTCAGTAACCGGTTCGTCTCTTGACTATGGTTCGGAATGACGACATCCGTTAATATTATCTCTAGTTTTGCTCTAGTGCGACGATATTTCAACTAATCTCTCGACATAACTAGTTATTTCCCAAGAAACGCACCTCACCTCCGCCGTTCTAGCATTCCCCCCATCATCTTTTAGTAGAAGCCTGCCATATCCCTTTACGAAATACCAATCCTTTCTATGCCAACCCTAATCCATTCGGTTTGGTAGATATTGACAGCAAACAAAAGGTGGCGTTGTTTGAATTTCAGATGAGGGCCGCACCAGTCCTGGCTCTGTGCCCGGGACTTTTTAGTAGACCCTTGTCACCTTACTGGCAGAAGGCCCACAGGATTGAATTTCTGTATCTCGGACAACAGTTGAATCGGCAAAATGAAAAAAGCGAGCCACGTCCCTTGGCGATTTTTCCAGTAAGGCATCCGTCTTTAAAAGATTTTAGCTGAACCACCATTGCGTGTAGGGAAATGCTTCTAATGACTTGAGCAAGTTTGTGTGTTTAGTGATTCAGTTTTATGCTTTCTGACTCGAGATAGTTTCAGGTTGTCTGAAGTTTAGAAATAATGTTCGTCTGTTTTTGTTAAGACTTTCTTCTCCTTTTTTTGTTGCTTTGTTAGGGCATAAGTATTTTAAGAATGTTGGGGAACGGATAAAAAGTAGTTGTCAAATCGATGATATGTTTAGAAGAAACTATTTCAAAGATGTTATTTCTTTGTCATTGAAGATGGTTGAACCTTTGCCAAAACAAGGTGTTTCCAGAATAGATATGAGATAAAATTAAGAAGGTTTAGGAATGTATTGTGTTTTTTAGAAATAATAACCAATAATAAATCGTTTTTAAGATTTTCTCAATGTATCATAGATTTTTGAACAGCAAAAAGGTTCTGACAGTCCCGCAATACGATTTTGTTTCAAGGGTGCAGGTGAAATCATGCTTTCTAAAAAGGAATATACGTAACGAAATTAATACTCATATTATTTTAAGCTATTTTTTAAAATATTTTAAAATATTTTTTTTTTGCTCTTTCGAATAAAACATGCGCAACTTGTAGAAATCGTAATGCAAAATATACTATAAAACTTTTTTTTTATAAATGTAGTAGAGTTGGTTAACTTTGTTAAAAATATATACAATTTTCCAGTTATTTTATCCACTTCAAGCTTACTTAACCTCAATATCATGGCATTTCTAATTTAACTAAAAATGAATTGAACTATCATTCGTTAAACATTTTAAGTATTTTATTCTTCCTAATTACTCACCTTTAAATAAAACACAAAAAGAAATCTTATCACAAAAGACACTTGAAATTCAATAAACAAGCCCACCGAACGGAACCAGTGTCGACGATTTGAGGACTAGTGTTGTTGTCACTCCTCAAAACAGACCAGAATCCCAATAACACTCCAGGAAGAGAGGCTTATATTAAGTATCTTAAAACAAGATACTGGTCCTTGTTCTACTAAGATAAGCAATGAAAAAAAAAACCGGAAAACCATCTTATTTCCTACAAGTGCTTTTCAGCAAGGACACACTCGTTGAAAATTTAATTAAAACAGAAGTCATTTTTCCGGGAATACTAATTCCGAAATAATGAAAATCTGCTCATTGACGAGAAACAGGCTTTCGTGAGATTTTGTTTCTAGTTTTGGAGTATTTTGTTTCTGCAACTTGTTTTGTGTGCGCTGATTACTTTAGGATGGTTTTATTTTATAAGTGCGGAAAGAATGCAGTTGCTCAGAGTTGCATTTCGATTAAGGTCGGATGAGATGGTTAGTTTGTAAGGAAGAAGTTGTGTGTATTTATCCTAAAAGTTTAATTTAAATCTTATTTGCATTAACTTGGATAAAATAAAAGTTTAAATGAAAAATAATTAACACTTTTTGTGGGTGATAGCATTTTATCTTTTGTCCATTTATTTTACCTTTTGCTCCAATCATACAAATGAAAAAAAAAAAAGAGAATGATTTGAACTTGGAACAAAATAATGTCTACATTATTCCACCCACACTTTAAACAGAAAAATGAATTGGCAGTTTAGATATCATTGCATTTCGTCTGTCTTCTACACTGTTATAAAATTTTGTGCAAGATTGCACTGGAATGCTGAAACTTTTTACAGTCACCACTATTTTTACTTGAATTTGGAAATTTTGTTACACCGGAAACATGGTAGCATCATCTTTGCCTTAATATTTGCAGTAGTTCACGCTTGCATCAATAAAAGGTATAAAATATTTTTCAAATTTGTGTTATTCTAAATAAAACAAGTTACATGTGTAAATTACACTTCTTGCCAAGGCAAGCGACCTTTCGAGGCTTTTTCCCTAAAGTGCTTCAGAAGCGACCAGACGGCCATTACGAGACTTAAAAGTGGACGTATTAGATTTCCGTTTTACAACAAAGGGAAGTAAACCTTTCATATCTGCCCGAAGTGTTCCAGCGAACAGGCGGCACCTGACCACATAATGTAATGTCTGGGAGTTTCCAGACTCGATCTCTACGAAAATCAAATCATGGGCCTGCACTTTTTGAGAGTGACTAACATCATACACCTGGTTTAGCTCTGTTAAACCTTGAAAATAAGCAACAACACAACAACACACTTCTTACCCTCGTTTAGTACTAAATACTTAATTAAAAAGCTGCAAAAAGTTAATACACAAAAACAAAAGGAGTATCAGGAAGAATAACTTTTTCTAAAAGTAGAATTAAACGTGCATTAAAATTTTTGTTTATGAGAAATAAATATTTAAGCAGAAATTAATAAGAAATTCGGTATGGTATTGATACTTTTAAAACGAAAGTAATAATGCAATCTCATTGTGTTCAAAATTATTTATAGATATTTTTTTTAATTCAGCAATATGTTAATCAATATACATTTTTTTCTTATACATTCTGCAACATTTCATAAAAAGAAATTGGTAAACATTTTGGTCATCCAGAATCTAGAATAGAGATTACATAAAATGTTTCTTATACATTTTGTGATACACTAATAACCTAAAAAAAAAAAACTAAACAAAGAGCCAACACACTAACTAATTTCCTTTGTCTCAATCGCATTTCCATTAGAAAATACTAGGTAATGGTATCTTTAAATAAAACCTAACAACACCAAGTACTTTAATTTGGTCAAGGGTATACTAGAATTCTTTTTTGGACCTAGAGGGAAAGAAAAATAAAGTCAATCCACCTCTGCTAAATTGAAGAACCACAACTTAACGCTATATCGGAAGGACACATGCTGGACATGATTAGTTTTTGTAATGTGTTAAGTCAATTCCAATTGTCTATTTCGGAGCAGGAGTAATTGGTAAAAGAACAAAAAGCATTCCAGATTAGACTCTGTTAGGGTTTATGGGAAGGAATTTCTTACGGGAAATAAATTGATGCAATTTGTAAAGGAAAGGCAGCGTATATCCAAGAAACGAAATTTGTGTTAATTAATTGAAATGTTTTAAATTATTTTTCCTGATATAATTTTAAATAAAACTGTTTGGAAATTAACTACATTTTTTAATGGAATGCAAAAATGTCTTAAGAATCAAAAACTACTAAATTCAAAAAGCTTTTTTTTTCGAGAATTCAAGATTTACTAAGCTGATTTCATAACCAAATACTAAGATTTGTAAAGGTTACAATATTAGTATTTTGAATTTTTTTAACATAAAAAGTTTAAAAAAATACGTGACAAAAAAATTGAATCAATGAAAATGAAAATGTTTAGCTGCTTAAATCATTGCAGTAGGAAAATAACAATCAAATGGAATCATAATACATTAATATTCAAAAAAATGGCTACGATTGATTCAGTTGGGAATATGAATCATTTTTTCTTACTTTGTAGTATAAAAAAAAAACGAAATTTATGCTCTATTTTTTCACTAGCTATCATAAATTTTTTGTATATCCCATCAATTACAATTTTGTGGGTAAAAGTATTATCCGCCCCCTGCTGTTATGCTATTGGTCAGTGAGCCCATCGATCAATTACGTCACAGAAACATTTATCATCGTTTCTAATCCAAGATGTTTCGCCAGATGTTATGGAATACAATGTGTGAAGATAAATCTGTGTACTTTGACTGTATAGGAATTGATATGCTGGTGCTAAAATAGAGATACCATAGAGTCAAATGTTGTGTCAAATGTTAGTAGTTCCCCTGTCATTTTAACACTAGATAGTAATGTTAAAATAATGGCATAAGCATATAAATTCAATTTATACTATGTTGAATAGTAATTAAGTGTGTTACAAAATTTATATATTATGCATAATTAAGTATTTTTTACATACTTTATTTACTTTCAAGTATTGAAAACCATGTTATCTATTTTTTAATAATCATATGATTTTAATAAAAAAATTAAACCTAAATTAACAGTACATGATTTGAAAACACGCATATTTTTTTAGACATTTTAATTGTAATGCAGTAATATACTCAATTTAGATTAACCCACTTTAGAACACATTGTGATAACGATTAACGCGTTCATCGATGAAAAAAGGTTAAACTTTATTTTAAATTTAACTCGCTTTCCGTGTACTAAATTTGTTTGTCAAAAAATTGTTCAGGACTATTTGGTTCACGCGTAGTATATTTCATTTAGTTAGATGAACTTGAGCACACATAAACTACACTTTCGCATGTCAAATTGTCTTGCCGTTCTTCGTTAATGAGTTAAAATAGCTTCTAAAGAAAACATAAAAGCGTAAAGTATTACTCTTGGTCTTCATACTCAATTTTATCTTAATGTCTAAAATAAAATCTTTAATTCAGTACATTACAATTACACATTAAAAAAAAATATAGGATTTGTTGGCAATTGCATATTTTCTGTCTTAAAAACTTCATTTCAAAATTCTCTCTTATACAGTAACACCATACGAAACAGGATTACATTTATATAAGTATTTTACAAGGGAACAAAAAAAGAATCAGATATCAAGGCAGAAGCGTCTATTTTGACACACAGTGTTACACTATCCAAACACATTTAAACTATTAATAAGTTGCTTTTTTTAGATATATTTTATGATCTAGTATATTTTTTACTATTTTTACATTGATACTTATTATTCAAAAGCACATGGAGTCTGAGTTTATTTAAAACCATTGCTTAACTCATTGCAAAATACACAAAAATAATCCAAACCCTTATTTTTCAATTCAAGTTCAATGATAAAGGTATCGCAGTTATAATGACCATACCCTTATGAAGAAAATTAATTTTATTTTTTAGTAATATAATTTTCTTTTTTTTATCAAGACAAGATAAAAAAAAATCTATTAATACGATCACTGGCTGAAATCCAATTATCCATGAATATAGCTAACCGTCTAATAACCAATAATTTCAAAATGGCGTGACTTTTACTTTAGTGATTCTACACTTAAAATTCCCTAAGCCAGCACCCGTTGATTTTCTCAGGATACTTTATTTTTTTTAAATATTTTTTTTCAACTTTCGAGGCCTGAGAGGATTTTTTATGCATTCCGGTTTTTTTTATGCATTCTTCATTAAGTGACCTGTTACGTTTTCATCAGAAGAGAGAGGCTATTTACGAAGAAGTTTACATTTTAGTGGATTTTTTTATTCTTTGCCTTGACTACTTTCCGGATAAATTTCGATGCAATTTTATTTTCACTTGAGAGGGAAAAAATATAGTTGTTTAAGAACTCGCAGCGGGTAGCGAGTTTCCTAAACTGCTGTCCAATTACGAAGCAGAGAAATTTAGTCTCAAACGTATGCCGTTAATGGGAAGAAGTGGCGGATATATTTTTAAGGACCGGAAGAATTCGTATCATGTGAAGTGTTTTAGAAATTTAATTTTTTTTATCAGATAATTGCTTGATTTTCAAAAAGGAAAAATGCATATAAATATGTTATGCCTAATCTAGTTTATTTATTGCGAATGAATTTTTTTTTATTTAGTTAAATGTCTTAATGCTTTAACAGTGTTACCTTTTGATAATTTGAAAAGTACTCTAAAACAAAACCTTAAGAAATGATAAAATAAGTGTTATTTTTTTTCTCTTTGTGTGCATTTAATGAAATTTGTTAACTTTCAAGTGTTTTTTTTTTTAAAAGATTTGTGATGCTTATTTTAAGTTTTATGTTTTTTTTTTTTTTTAGTTTAAGTTTGTATTGTTTTCTAACGATATCGAGGAAAAAAATATTTTGACAATTTGATTATAAATCACTGTACCACTGTTTGTTATACATATTTTAAATCAACTCATTACTCTAAAGTTATTCTTAAAATGAAATTAAATATTGACTAACACTATTGAAATATAATGGAAAATTTTATGTTTTGTCTTAAAATTGTATTTTTTTAACCAGCCCATCAATAAATCATTACATTATATTTTAGTTAATTTTTATGTAAAAAACTCGAACAAAAACTAATTCATAATTACGAACGGCCCCCATTACTGGAAAAAATCTATTATAATCATAAAAAATTCAATAAAATAAGTTATTTTTAGTGTTCATTATCTTCACAAACAGCAATAACAAAAAAAAGCATGAAAGAAAAAAAACTAAACATATAGGCACTATAGATAATTACGTAGAGCAAGGACGGCGAATACTAATTAAATGCCGCTTAAACAATCACGAGCTCTCTCAAAGTTGTGGAAAGAATCACTTTAAGTGATTCACCTTAACAAAATTAGGATCGCTCGAGGCCCCCTTTGTATATGGGGCTAATTATTTTAGTAGCGAACGTTGGCAGCTGGCCACGTTCATTGAGTGAGCTATGGGGATACATAAGTTTATTTGCGATACTTAGGCGGGTTTTATTTTCTGCTTGTGTAGCATAAGGTAGAGTTGTTTATAATGTAGTATATAGTGTAAGTTTCAAGGTACTTATAAGTAAAATTGAGGCAGAAAAGTATTGTAAATATGTAGGTACCAGTCTGGCTGGAGTGAAATTTGAAGTTGGAAGAAATCTTAACACCTTTGTTTTTGATTGGTGAAAAAAAAAAGCCTTAACAAATATGGCAATTCATAAATAAAAAATATTTACTTTAGGACTTTTATTATTCAAGCGTGTTTATTTTCTTCTTGCGTAGAGTAAGACTTACAATTATATTGTAGTCTATAATGTAAGTTTCGGTAGTTTCTAATGTAAATGGTATTTATATTAAAAATGCGATGGAAAGAGACTGTAAAATGGTAAGTACTGATCTGGCTAAAATTAAATTTGATGAAAAAATTCTAAAATATTTTATTTTGTTAGATGAAATCTACGACTGAGAAATATAAACATAGTAAAATAGAAATGAAGCTTTATAATATGACTAATTATTTTAGGAACGAACGGTTGGCAGCTGGCCACGTTCATTGAGTGAGCTATGGGGATACATAAGTTTATTTGCGATACTTAGGCGGGTTTTATTTTCTGCTTGTGTAGCATAAGGTATACAGAGAGTTTCTTATAATGTAGTGTAAGTTTCCGTTACTTGAGATGTATGGGGCATTTATAATAGAAATAGAGATTAAAGGTTCTGTGAAATTGTATGTACTACTGGTCGGGAAAAATAAAATTTGATGGAAGAGCACTAAAAATATCTGATTTTGATTGATGAATAATAGTATCGAGAAATATGGTTATACGGAAATAACGATAAAAATATAATGAGAATAAGTATACGCAAATATATTAATGAAGTACTTATAATTACAAAGGAATAACAGTACTTACACTTCATCAGTATAACCCTAAAAATAAAAGCATGTTTTAATACTTATTTTGTAATTGCACATTTTTTAGCCGTAAAAATATTTGTTTCAAGAGTGATCGCAAGAAGTTCTTATTCCCTCAATAAGTACAAACCGCAATAGGTGTTTACCACAGGTAGGTTTGTATTTCCAGGGTAAAGTAAGTGACATTATCGAGCTATATTTACATTGATTTCTCACAAACATATTCTATTAAAACTGAATTTGATTTACACAATTTTATTTTGCCTGAAGAACAAGAAAATCATGTACTTACTTTGTCGAAGCCGCCCCGGTGGCTGAATGGTTAGTGTACTAGCCTTTGGAGCTGCTGGTGTCGGGCTCGAATCCCGATCAGGCATGGATGTTTGTGACAGTCAATAAATGTTGTTATTTGTCTATGTGTTATTCATTTATTTGTGACTGTAAAATTTCTTTCTGTGTCTGTCCCACTTGACGAAAGCTTATAAGCGGTTCTCTGAACAAGCACACAAGCTGGAATATATATGTATCATACCATACCATACCGTACTTTGTCGAATTGCTAATTCCAAAAAAGAAGTACAAAATCCTAGAAAGAATCCTCTACAATCAAAATATCCTCTGAGTTATTTATTACCCCGTTTGTAGTTAAAAGATACAATATACTTGCATTTCTAAGGTTCTAAATGTTTAATAATTCTCTATTCCAATTGAATAAAATGAAGTTTGCAACTATTAAGTACTTTTTAGGCAATGCATGCCATTACAAATATGTGCATTGTTTATGTTACATACTCTGAACAGAGGAGGACGGGTTGTTAACACAACATACTTTAATGAGGTCAGAATACAAAATGATTAAGAATACCAGGGAGAATTAATTGTATATCAAGAACATGGAGTTAAGTTGAGTTGCTACAAAATTACTGGTGTTTAAACTATTGTTCTTATTGTCTTTTTACCACTGACGTCGTTCGTGTAAATGTCTCAGATCACAACACTCCTCCCCATCAACTTTGAGGTTTCCGCGGTCGTAAGTTGTAGGAATGTCTAGGAGGTTCAGGAGCAAAGTCCGGGAGATGCGTGATGATCGCTTAGGCTCCTCACTGGAACTTTGCACAGCAGGAAAGAACTGTTGCTCTGCAGGACCCATCGGATCTGGTGGACTTGTCGAAGAAGGTGGTTCATCCGAGGCAGGATTGTCCGAAGTTATTGGAACTGGTGGTTCGGCTTTCCTCCTTAACATCTGATCCACATGGCATCGCTTGATCTGTCCATCTTCGGTGCGAGCCCGGTAAGAGACAGGACCGGTGGCTTCTATCACTGTGGCTGGAATCCAACGTGGGCCGGGATTGTAGTTTCTCAGCAAGATGGAGTCATTCTCTAGAAAATGTCGTAGGCCACGATCTTCACAACCCTGTCGATAGACCATCTCCTGCTTAGCTCTCCGCTCTTCTGTTAGATCCGGATGGAGGCTATCCAAAACCGTGCGAACCCTCCTCCCCATCAACAGCTCTGCAGGACTGGTTCCCGTAGTTGTGGTTGGCGTGTAGTGCTGCTGCAGGAGAAAATTTGCCAATCTTTTCTTCCAAGATCCTTGAATTATCCGACGCAGGGAGTCTTTAACTGTTTGAACAGTTCTTTCTGCTTGGCCATTGGCAGCTGGTCGTCTTGGAGCGATCAAAACTTGGCGAATAGCGTTTCGTTCCAGAAAAGATTTCAACTCAGCAGAGGTAAACTGAGGGCCATTGTCGGAGACTACCACCTCCGGAAGACCATGAGTAGCGAAGATTTCTCGGAGAACATCAATGGTCGCACCAGCGGTCGTAGAAGGCATTCGTTTAACTTCCACCCATTTGGAGAAGGAATCAACGAGTATGAAAAAATCTTGACCCTGGAATGGTCCCGCAAAATCCACATGCAGACGGGACCAAGGACGACTCGTGATTTCCCAAGGGTGCACAGGTGCTCGTGGAGGCAAGTGACGAGAGGATTCAGAGTCTGTGCAGTTCTTGACAAAGGAGTCGATGTCAAGATCCATGCCTGGCCACCATACATAGGATCTGGCAAGCATTTTCATTCTCTCGATGCCAGGATGACCAAGGTGTAGAGCTCTTAGGACACGGAACCTTCCCGATGCTGGAATTATCACCCTATTTCCCCAAAGCAAACAGTTCCTGTGAACTGATAGCTCATTCTTTTTAGAAAAATATGTTTGGAATTTTGAATCGGGTGGTTTATTGGGCCAACCCTTCAAAACGAAATTTAGGATTCTAGAGAGTATTTGGTCACGCAATGTCATTTTTGCAATGTCCGCAGCATAAAGTGGCGGGTTCTCTAGTTCCTCAGTAAAGAGAACTTCAAGAGGAGATGGAACCTCAAAAACCTTACTTTTCATGGGTAGCCTACTTAACGCGTCAGCATTTTGAATCTTTTTACCTGGTTTGTGAATAATCGAATAGTCGTACGCGTTTAGAAGTAAACACCACCTCAGCATTCTAGGGGACATTATCTCTTTGGTAGGTTTAGCATTATTGAAAATTCCTAAAATCGGTTGGTGGTCCGTAATAATGGTGAATTTATGACCGAATAAGAAATGATGGAATTTCTTTACTCCAAACACAATTCCCAATGCTTCCTTATCTATCTGGGCGTAGTTTCGTTCGGCAGACGTTAAAGTACGAGAAGCAAACGCAATGGGCATTTCTTTCCCATCGGGAAGAATATGACTCAAAACGGCCCCTAATCCGAAAGGAGACGCGTCGCAGGTTAGTACAATTGGTAGTTTTTCATCAAAAGGAACCAGAACGCTGTCTGAACTGAGTAGATTTTGTAGGGTTTTAAAAGCCTCGTCATGCTTTTTTGTCCATTTCCACTCAGAGTTTTGATCAAGTAGTCGATGAAGTACTTCTGCTACTGTTGCCTTATCCTTCAAGAATCCATTATAAAAATTCAACAACCCCAAAAACGCTTGTAGTTGCGTTTTATTCTCGGGCACAGGGAACTCCTGAATCGCGGTTACTTTTGACCTAGAAGGGTGAATTCCTTTCCTATCTATCCGGTACCCCAAGAAATCAACTTCACGAACTCCAAAAAAACATTTGTCTCGATTGGCTTTTAACCCGTACTCCATTAATTTAGCCAAAACTTTTTCTAATCGCGAGACCAGCTCTTCAGTTGAATTTGCCACAATTAACAAATCGTCAAAATATGGGACTACTCCTTCCATATTCTGGAACAAGTTCTCGATCAGATTTTGGAAAATTCCAGGAGCAACTTTTATACCAAATTGGAGACGTTTTACCTTGTACGCGCCTTTATGAGTAATAATTGTTTGGGCCTCAGCCGATTTTTCGTCAACTGGTAGTTGTAGGTACGCCTGTGCTAAATCTATTTTTGCGTAAAATCCCCCTCCTTTTAAGTTTGAAATCAAATGGTTCACAGCAGGAACGGGGTAGGGGTGGTCAGCCATAGCCTTATTCAACGTCACTTTATAATCACCACACAGCCTTACTTCCCCCGACGGTTTAATAACTGGGACAACAGGCGTGGTCCACTTAGGATCTGCTATTGGCTCTATTACCCCTTCTTTAAGCAACTTATCTAAAGCATTTTCAATTTTAGGTTTCATAGCGAGCGGAACGTTTCTTGATTTGAATCGAATTGGGGGACATTCCGGATTCAACGGCAAAGAAATAGGTTTTCCCAAATAAGAACCCAGTCCCTCACTAAATACATCACGATACTTGTAAAGTAAATCGTTGATGCTGTCAGATTTGGTCTCGTTTATTCCACCTAAATAAATTCCCAAACCTTCAAACCAAGAATATCCCAGAATATTGGTGCAACGCTCCTTTGAAACCAATAATTCTAGATTCGCTTTACGGTCTTTAAAAGTCACGAGAACTTCGCAAAACCCCGCAAGTGGAATTTTGTTTCCCTGAAAATCCCGCAATTCTACACGAGTTTCGCGAATTTCCGGTTTTTCATCCTGAAACACACGTTGAAAAGTGCTCATAGAAATTATCGAATAATAAGAACCCGAATCAATCTCTAAACTTAATTTTTTCCCTTTTATTTGTACCTCGATTTTTTGCTTAAACGATGAACTCTGTAAAGAATTAACGTATTCCTCCGGTATCTGAATTTCATTTGTACGAGACGAATTAGAATTCTTTTTCCGACATACTTTTTGAATATGACCTTTACCCTTGCAAAAATGACATATTGCGTTACGGAATTTGCATTCTGCACGAACATGATTTGATCCGCAGCTAAAACAAACTTTGGCATTCTCAATTTTAGAACTCTGCTGTTTACCCTTCGTGGGTTTTTTATGCTTTAAAAAATCCACTGACTGATGCGAATTTCTAGTGAACGAATTTTCGGAACGCATCAGACGCGACTGAGCAGCAGCAGATTCAGCGGCCAAAGCCATTGAAATAGCCATGTCAAGGGTTAACGTAGACTCAGAGAGTAAACGTCTTTGTACCTCTTCGTCATTTATCCCGCACACAATTTGATCTCTTATCCTATTTGATAAAGTATTCTCGAAATTACACCCGTCAGCTAATTTTCTAAGTTCAGCAACATACGAATTAAACGGCTCATTCCTTTCCTGAACTCGCTTATGAAATTTGAATCGTTTAAAAATTTCATTCGATTTAGGTGAAAAATGAGTTTTAAGTTTTTCTATTATGGTCTCATACGTAACCTCACTAAGTTTATTCGGAACAACAAGATTACGAATAACACTAAGTGTTTTCATACCACACACTGCTAACAGCGTAGCGCGTTTTTTAGAATCATCACGAACATTGTTTGCTTCCAAATAAAAACCTAGCTGTTCTAAATACAAATCAATATTTTGCGGTTTAGAAACATCGAACTCTGAAATAGTTCCGACGGAACCAAAATATTGCACGGTAGTTGCCTGTTCTGCCATTTTAAAAACCGTTTTAAAATTGACAATATAGAACTCTTAATAGAACTAGTTAAAAGCAATGAAAATACAGAAAAGTAACTGAATCTAAAAAAAAAGCTTACGCATGACCCATTCCAGCAATCGGGAATACGAACACAGTGTCCAGGTGTCCTTCAGCCCAGCAGAAACTTGGCTAACACGCTAGCCGTTGAAGTCGCCCTTTTTAGTCATCTTGATTTGAAGAAACATTGTAAAAAATTTAACTGCATTAAATTTACTTTCTTTAGTATATAGAATCGTGGGCGAACCGCCTCGTCACCAGAAATGTTACATACTCTGAACAGAGGAGGACGGGTTGTTAACACAACATACTTTAATGAGGTCAGAATACAGAATGATTAAGAATACCAGGGAGAATTAATTGTATATCAAGAACATGGAGTTAAGTTGAGTTGCTACAAAATTACTGGTGTTTAAACTATTGTTCTTATTGTCTTTTTACCACTGACGTCGTTCGTGTAAATGTCTCAGATCACAACAGTTTACTCTAGTAAAAGTTGCATTATTTACTAAGTGAATGTTTTATTAAGGGAATTTGAATGGTAACAACATTTTTGAGTAACACAATTCTTGACAATAGTTTGAATAGATTTTCAAAACGTAAGTTTTAATAGTTTCGTTAATTTAAAATTATTCTCTAAGTACTTATTTTCCTTAAAAGTACTGACACAATTTTTGCAAAAAAACAACTAAAACTTGAAAATTAATTCATTAAAAAATTATTTCTTAAACTTATTATCGATAAACATTTAAGTTTTAATGTTTGAATTCATACAAATATTTTGTTTCATACCTGTGTTAAAAGAGTTTTAATTGTTAATAAAATTCAATATAAAATCCTTAAGAAAACATTTTAATGTATAACAGATAAGAAACAAACAAAATATTTTTTATTACGTTTGAAGTGTGTATACATTTTATGTTTAAGCAAATAATAAAATGTCGAATAAATATTTTAATTCGTTGTCAAAGTAAACAATTCCATCAAATCAAATATTTTCTTAGCCAACAATTAGAGAACTAAAAGCAAAGTATTTGGAAGAAAGTTATTTCGTCTTCGGTGACGGTGTTGATAAGCAAGAAATTTGCTAAAATAATATTGATAATGCTTATTCAATCTATTTTTGTAAGTGCTTAAATATTTTGTTTTAACAAGATATTTCGTGACATTTCAAAATATGTCAATGTTTTTATGGATTTATTTAACTTGGTTTTATTTTATTTTACTTATACTACTTACAAATATCAATATTATGAAGCGTTGCAACAGTTATTTTTTAACATTTTTATTTTATTTGCTTTTATAGAACAAAAGATTGAAATTTCCGTTGTTAAAGTTTAGTAACTGAAATGTTTAATTATTTGTTTCCATGGGGGAACATCTAATTATTTCTCAGCATTCAAATAAGTGCTACATTTTCCATAAATTTGATGTTTATTCTTATTTTAAATTTTCTAAAAACGTTTTTTAAACTATTTAAAATAAAATTGTGTTTGAAAGCTAAACATAAAAATAAATATATTGTGAAATGATTGAACAAAGTATGAATTATAGAAAGAATAAATGTAATTTATTAGTGACTAGCAAATAAATAGCCATTCTTAGCAAGGACTACACAAATATCAAATCTATTTATGTATACGTCCAATTTAATCTGCTATAGGATAATAATCTTTTTTTTTATTGTTTATTGCTCGTTATAAAGTATAAAATTCCGGTTTATTACCTAAAATTTCAAAAATTAAAAATACAATATAAAATGTGATAGTATACATGTCAACGTTATTTCCCTCAATAATACATAAAACCCTTTAGATCATTTTAAGCGTTTTAGGTAATAATTAAGCTAAATCAGCAACGTATTTGGCCAAACAATGAGGACATAAACTCCTGAAATGCCGCTCCAGTGCGATTTACCCTAACCAGCGTCATAGTTAGAATTCTCAATAATAACCAAAAAATAATCGATGCATTTTTTGCTTCAAAGCTCATATATGCAGTCAACAGAACCATCAATGAAGAAATTATCACCTTAACCCTCAGTTAAATCCTGGAAATTGTGACTGGACGAAATTTCGTCACTTAAAATATGTTAAATATTTCCCCAATATATATTTTTTTTTAGTTTCTGAAGGTAATGGTACAGAATAAAAACCTTATAAATTCTAATAAATATTTGAGTGTGTTTTAATTTCTACAGCTGAATGACAACACGAAAGAATTAAAATTATCAGATTTGACTGCAGGCAGTGTAGATTTCTTTTGAAAAAATCAAATTTTCTCAAAATATGGAATATTTTAAGCTTCGAAAGTTCACACGTAGATTAAGTATGAACTGCATATTTATGGTAACTTAACTTAATTTGGAATGCGCCCTCTAGAAGAGAGTGTATAGGCTATATTTATGTCAAGTTACGAGTCAGATATATTTGTAGATTAATTATCTTTAATTTACATACACATACACACGAAAAGATCTTGTTATTGATAATAATTATCTATTACCCCTTCAGTTCAATAAAAAAATCTAACTTTCATTTAAAGTAAAGTTCACAATGGCTGACCCGGCGGTGCAATGGCAAGGGTACTAGCCTTTTTAGGTGCTGGGCTCGAGTTTGAATCCCGGTAAGGCATGGATGTTTGTGTTTGTCAATTAATGTTGTTATTTGTGTCTGTGTTTGCGTCCTCCTTCTTTGTGTGTCTCTTGTAACTGTATTTTCTGGCGAGCGGGATAACGGGCTATAAAGCCTATGCTCTTCCCTTCTAGAGGGCGCACTCACTGTCATTTGTCAAGGTTCCCAATGTTTCATCTCAATTCTAATTATGCCATGAAAGTTTTAACAACACACATTACACATCTTACATGCCTTATACTAACATTCCTGAAGATTCCTTCTCTAAATATTCTTGAATAATTATTCTGTAAAGTTGGACATCAATCAAAAATAAGCAAGTAAGAAAAGTAAATACCTATCATCGCCAATCAATTACCATGGGACTGAAGCACACTGCCAATGCAAATGAAGTCTGAAGTTAATAGAAATAAAACCACATAAAATTCATAAGTTTTACTTTGGAGGACTTTCACCTTACCACTAACTAGGTTGGATTACATTGTAACCATCATTTTGTTCAAAATTCAGTTTTTCATTTGCATTCGACAATATTACTTAGTTTGTTTTAACTTAAAAAATTCTAACTGAAAAATTTGAAGTTAAAGAGAATACTGGAACTTTGTATGAAATCCTTAGTATTATCAAGTCGCCCGTTATAAATACACTCGAAAGATTAATTTCTCAAAACTTAATAAAAATATTTTTAAATTGGAGTGTGTAGCATAATCAAATTGGCTCCGAATAAATATTACTTGAGTTTGAAACTTGTATGTTTACATTTCGCATTTAATTAATGTAAAACCTGGTTTAAACTTTTGACCATTTCAGTGCTTCAACAATGAGTTGAAATTGACTTATGGGCTCCTTTTTTAGTATATTTTCATTTTAAAATTCAGTAAGCCATTATCATAATTAAGTATACCTTTCAACTTAATTTTCAGGTTCATATGCGAAAAAAAATTAATGATCGATACGAATAAAAGGGTTCATTTCCTTATTGAAAATGTAATCTCAAACGTAAAATGGCTAAGAAATCAAATTTAAGTTATCGATAGTTAAAAATGGTTAATTTTTTTGGAATCGACCAACATATGAAAATCTCGCCAGTGAGCAGTATAGCTCTTTAAGTTTCATTTCAACATAACCTGAATCCCAAGTTATTGAATTAAATTCCTAATAGCTCCTTTGGGGATCGGAATTTTTTGAAAATCTATTTGTCTGTGAATTGTAGACCAATAATAATTGATCATAATAATCAATCATATTATATCTCCATACAATAAAACGGAAAGGTGCATTTTTTTGGAATTTATATTTATCGGACCCATCTTATCAACACCTCATAGTTATTACTTTGACAAACCAAAAAACTCTCTTTCAAGAAGAATCCCGGAATAATCACGACTCATCAGCATAAAACAAATAAAACTCCTATTAACTCAACCATTTCGAAGTCCATCTGGATGAAAAACTCTGAGCGATTCGTATTTAAGTATTCATCCAACTTGAGGTTTATTAGCATTCAGAGTAATTACCCGATCTCCTTTTGGCCGGGAGTTGTTTCTCCTTTACATTAAATAGACATTAACGGAGAATCCGGAATGATGCCCGTTTAAGAGGAAGATTTCTTTTGGACTTAATAGGTAAAAGTGATCGGATTGTTTAATACTAAGGATGAAATCCTCTTTTCAGTGGAAGCTTTTTTTTTAAACATTGTAGCAAAATAAGAAATTCGTGGATTTTTGGAGGTTAGATAAGAAAATTTATAGTTAATGTCACCTGAAACATTTTAACGTAATATTTATACACCTTACAAAAAATAAAACCCAGCAGTTAATTATAATTTAAACTTTTAAAAGCTCAACTATACTATTTTCAAAAATTGTCTTTTAGTTAATATTTACAGATCGGTAGGGGTAGATACATACAGATTCCAGCTTGTGTACTTGATCAGAGACCCGCTTTATAAGCCTACAGTTGATTAACATCGAGTTTACAATTGCAAGTACTTTCTAATATTTCAACAGATAATCAACATGAGTTACCTTTCGTTTAAATTTCTTGGTTCTGAAATCAACTCTGAAAACTCTTTGTCCCCAGAGGTCAGAAAGAGAGTAACTGCAGCCAACAGGTGCTTCTATAGTATTAGAAAATGTTTCAAATCTGACAACATTAAAAGAGATAAAAAAAAAATGCTGTTATATAAAAGCTTAATCAGGTCAGTTCTCACGTACGCGTCTGAAGCCTGGACCCTGTCCCAGGCAGATGAGAGGACCCTTGCTACCTTGAGAGGAAGATTCTCCGATCTATTTTTGGTGGTGTTTGTGACAATTGAAATTGGAGAAAGAGAACTAACTCTGAACTTTATAGACTATTCCGAGAGACAGACATCCTGAAGTATCATAAGATTCAACTCATGAAATGGCTCGGACATATCATGAAAATGAATGATGACAGAAAAACAAAAAAAATTAATATCACTAAAATAACTGGAACTCGAAAAAGAGGCAGACCCAGACTAGGGTGGGTGGACTGCCTTCAAACAGACCTTGTTTTGATAAAGATCAGAGACTTGAACGCTGTTGCGCGCAGAAGGAGAGATGGGAAAATCTCCTTGAGAAAGCCAGGGTCCACCCAGGACTGTCGAGCTATTGATGATGATGATGAATCAACATGAGTTAAAAAAAAAAAAGGTTTAAACAATTGATGGGGAGGCAGAAAAATAATAAATTATAATTCACGCTTCTTGCATCTTATGCTAACATAACGTGCATGTTAAAACGATACATTGTTATGGTTGCCTCAGATAGTCAAATAGGTTGAAGTTCCTACTTATGGAGTTCTATCTGAAAAAAAAAAGTTTTTTGAAGATTTTTTTTTCTCGATTTGAAAATATCTTACTACTTAGAATACGGTGAAACCAAATATTATTATATGTGTTTTGTTGTATCTGCAAAATATTTGCCATCGAACGAATGACTGGTAAAGATATTAATGTATTTTAAAAAAAAAAAATAATATATAATCTTACAAAAAATACAACTACAATATTTAGCTTTAAAATATGAACATATTAAACAATTTATATCGCACCGTGCGCGAAAAAGTGAAATACTGGTCATAATTAAACAATTAAACTTTTAAGTATGCTCTGTCGTAAGAAGTAAAATTTTAATATTTATCCATTAGTATAATCGGCAAAGCGATTCTCTTTGTCTATAGTATTAAAACAAACGGAACCAGTCCGCGTTGCGTTCGTTTTTGAACCAAATTGAGTGAAAAAAATAATAAACTTATCTGCCATTTCGCGAATTTTTGCCCTCGGATCGCTGCGCCATCGGCGATGTATTTTGTAAATCTCAAAGTCGGAACGTGAAGATTTTCATTTTTATACACAATTTAGAAAAACTCCTTTCTAAAACATATTTTGAAGGATTTAATACAATTGATATGTTAATAAATTATATTATCACAATAATATTAGTTTCCATAGATTCAGCTGAAACACATATTCACAGAGCATCTTTCCGTGTAAATCTATTGAAAGTATTTCCTAAATCTCATAAACTTATAAAATTTGTCATGTCAAATGCAATTCCATATTTCTTATATTTGAAAGAAACACGCGTTTTGCAAAATCTGCGTATGTTCATATGAATATCCAATTTATAACAACATTCGCCATTTTTCTCCGAGATCGATGCGTTTAAGAGAAACAGGATCAAAAAGAAATGCATTTTCGTTTCAGCGTACCATTGACGTTTTTCCAATTTCTGTCCATTTTCTTCATGTTTTATTTAAGGACCTTTTTTCTTGTTTTTCTTGAGAGGAAATTACACGTTTTTCGAACGTAACTTCACCCACTAAAGATTACTTGAAAGCTTGATTGCCTTCGAATGCATACATCAACGCCGGGAATCGATAAGATCGAGGCTTTCTTAAGTTAGGTTTCTTTTGGGAAAGTATTGAAATTCAAGAAGGCATGAAAATGAAGTTTTTTTGTTTTAAAAGTCAGGGTTATGAAAAATGTTAATCAACTTTAAAATACCCCCTTTGGAAAATTGTAGGTTTCTAAAGTTTTTCGGCTTTTATGAAAACCAATATTGTAATAAAATATTTTGGGTTAAGTTTACTAGGAGAACAAAAGTACTATGAAAAAGATAAATATCAGAGTGTAAAAAAATCCACAATCAAATAACTGTATCATATTTTATTCTTTGAATGTGAAGTTCAAAAATAAAAGTTTCATCAAATATATTCTCAAAACATGACATTTTCTATCTTGTAATCTAAAAGATATTTTTTGAATATAAGAAATGTAGCAGTTGATTTTATTATATTAAATGTAATATTAAAACATGAGTGCTTATTTTATTTTTGAAATTTCTTTCTTAAAATCATACAAATGATTTGTTTAACTATTTTTTATTAAAAAGGTAATCTACAAATCAACTAAAAAAGACTGCATTCTACATATTTTAACATTTGAATGACAAATTCCAACGTAAAACGTTTACCAAATATGCTCGTAAAACTTTTTATTCACAATCTCGTATTATTCAATAACGCTTGTCAAATACAAGAAGTTTATTTCATTGCATTATATTTAATATTTAAAATATGTCTTCTTTTGCATTCCAAAACTAATGTATCTAACATTCAAAAATATTAATTTTTTTAAGATTTTGTTGTTGTTTTGTTTCAAATGCGGTTTGCATTTGCGGTGTGCAATGTGCAACAAAATGATTGTATCATTTTCGATAAATTTTATCCTTTGATCGATACAATTGAATATACAGAACTTTTCATCAAATGTATTCCGAAACCTTGCTATTTGCAATCAAGAAGTTTATAATAATCTCTGTTAAATATAATAAATGCCCTTGCTATTGTACATGTTGTTGTTGTTGTTGCCGTGTCAATGAAAGTTGCAAAATGGAGTGAAGGCTTAGATTGAACCGAAGCTATCGTAGACAGCTTTAGCTACTTCAACCGCCTTTTCAGAGTGAAGCAGTCTCTCTGCGTCTTCAAAAAAGCAAATCCTGGTTTGAAATGATGTTCAGCCAAAGATATGCTGCAGAGACTGTAGAACATTAGGATAGCTTGGACAATGTTTAGTATAGATTTTCTGTCCCTCAGTTGAGATTTTTAATCGTTTCAAATGACCTTTTCGTGGTCTGGTTATTGTTGAAGCCTTTGCACGGTTACAATTTAGAGCAGAAATGGAGTATTTAAAATAATTAATGATAAGTCATCGGCTGGCAACTGCATTGGCGTCTACGAGCCTTGTGAGGTTCAATGATTGTTGAAAAGTTCTTGATTCTTTGGCAAGCATGTTAGTGACATGTACTGTACATGTTAGTACATTAAATAAATATTGAAAAATAATGTAAGCTTCTATCAGTTTGCCAGCGAACGAATAATCTCCATGTACTGGATAGTAACGAACTCCATTACAAGAAATCCTTATTATTTATTTGGACTCTTTTAATTTACGCAATTACAAAATATTCAAATACAAATTCACAAAAGAAGCCCAAAAAATTGTAACAAGAGGTCGAGAATACGTAAGGGTAAAATACCTGTGGTTACTGGCGTGGTGACTGGTCGTATTAGCACTGCGACCGGGTACGGGTACGCTGAGTCCAACATCGGAAAAAATGATCCCCGAAAGCGGCAGGGCTTAGCCACGGGGAAAAAAGGACAGTTTTTCAATCTTGGTATGACAATTTGAAGATTCACCATTAGCGAGTTGTGAGTCAGAGCTGGAATGCAAATCTGTAGACCATTAACAAGTCCGAAGAATCCTTAGCCTCCCAGTTTGGTTCCTATTTGCCGTCGGACTTTTTTACGCATCCAATTTTGCTCAGGGGTCTTGGCACATTTTGACTACGTTTGCTTTACACATTTACAAGTAATATATCTTGAAATCCATTAATTAATTTGCCTGACGATTTGTGTGTACATAAAAGGTGGTCTAAATGTGTTAAAAAATAATTGCAATTAAAAATAATGTAATATTAATTGTAATTTCCAACAATACATATTTGTTTTAAATTTATGGAATTGCAGTTGTGAATAAAAAATTTAATGAGTAACTTAGAACAATTTTATTGCCTTCTTATCCATTTTGCATTACAACATTTCAAGATATATGGATGTTAACAAAGCAAAATTAAAGTTAACAAAATAAATCGGTTTTTTTTAGAACTCAACAAAATGGAGATCTAAAGTATTAGAAACGAGAAAAACTTTTATTTTCGTAAAAATTATTTTGGTAGCAAAGAATTTTATGCTTCCAAAAAGAAAAATTCTCAATCGATCTTCAATGCCTATCATTTTGGAATACAAATAGAAGTTTCTCAGTGGGTTGACAGAGGGGTACCTAACTCAATTAACTTAATTCGAATAATATAAATCGTAATACCGTAAATATAGTAAAAGAATATGGGATAACAATAAATTGAACCTTAAAATATCGCTTAAATTGTTGTTGTTTTCTTAAAACTGCTTACACTCTAAAAGCGACCTTTTCAAAAATAGTAAAAACAACTAAAATACCATTAAAAATAAAGTTATAAATGCTTAAGTATCAGCTGAACTTTGCATAGTAAAAATAATTCCGAGTATATTTTACTGAAGTTCAAGATTTGGATACTCAAATTTCGTAAAACATGTATGTAGCAGCCGCTGTAGGGGAGAGAAGGGGAATGGCGCCACCTTAAGGGAAATTGAATTTTCATGCAGAATTGTGTTGCAATTAATGTAAATTGTAATGAGCATAGCATACTACAGTTCATAACCTATCTTGTAGTGATTTTTTAAAATTTAAATCTTTAATAGAAACTTAATAAAATTGTATTTTTCTAAAGCTCGCACAGTGGCGGGATTACCCCGGTATCTGGGGTAATGCCGCCACATCAATAAACAAAGCAAATAATCTATAAATAATGGAAAATTGCATAATAAAGCAATACATATAGAACTAAAATAGTTTCAATTAACTTTGGAATGGTAAATTGTTCAGGGTACAGCTCTTTTATTAACTTGCTGTGTGCAATAACTATTCAGGTTTTTTTTTTTTTTTTTTTTTAAGCTTCGTTGGTCTATTTGACCAGTTCAGTTATTCTTTTGCGGATACGTGGCATCTCTAACGAAAACTAATGGGTTATAGGGCCAATATATGAAATTTCTATTTTACGGATTATGCCACCATCCTTTTGCATGTGGCGGCATAACCCCAGAGTGATGTGGCGGCATTACCCCAATAAGACAAAATGGCATAGACGGTTGTTTAAAGAAAGGTAGTTAGCCTAGCGTCCAAACTAACGACGTGATAAAATAGCCAAATAATTACTCTTTTAAATTATATATAACTGATTTATCTAACTTAGAGATAGCAGTCACTTATCGCTTAATTTCAGAAGGCTCAAGATTAGATGAAAATCACTAAAAACCGTATTTTTTAAATAACTTTACACCAACTCACCGCACGGCCATTATCGTCTATACTACAAATTACTTTGTTTCCTGCTACAGGTCAGCGCTCACAGACCCCCTCCCACACACACCGCTGGTGAGATACAAGGGGTGGCGGCATTACCCGAGGTGGCGGGATTCCCCTGCTCTCCCCTATATTTTTGAGCGTGTCATTGTCTCAAATTTGAGTGTATCGGTGCTTTAAAACTAAGTATATAATTGCTAAGGTATGGTTACATATCAGCATTTTTTTTTCAAAAATGAGAATTGATGAGCTATAGTTTTCAAAAGACTTTCAAGCGATATCAGAACAATAGTACTTGGTGGGATACAAACCTCCTCCATCGACAGACAATTGTTACTCATTGCAATACCATAACCAGTCGGCTAACAATTATGATGAATTGTACAATATTTACCTAGAGTCATTTTGTTTGACAATGCGCATGCCTGTTGTTCAACGCATTGAATGATAAAACTTAAAACAAAATTTCCGATTAACAAAATTAATAATTAAATTTGGATAATCAGATCAGATTTCCCTTTTACTGTGTATTTTTCCCCATTTAAATTACGTTTCGTAAGTCATATACTTCTACCCTCAGTGACGTGCTGTGTTAATCTGTGGAGTCCAAATTACCGAAGGAATTAGCGTACGATATCACTCGAAATTTCAGTGAGTGCTAGCTCAGGTGTTGGTCGAATGACTTGACCAATGTTTAAAATTGCAAGGCGAACATGCATGTACTCCTAATGGATTATACAAATAGACACCCACAAACATTTAAATTGAACCATTTGGGTTGGCCGATGATTCCAGTGATTCATGTTGTAAAATTAGATTTTAGCACACATTCTACTTGGATGCATACTTGCTTGAAAAATTGATATCACCATTTGGAACTATATGAAACCAATACACAGAAGTTAGCTGGAAGCAGTTTTTAAAACACATCTTTTTTAAATGTCTTTTTTTTACTAACGTCTACACATGTATTTTTTAACAAAGGAGTTTGTAAGAGAAATGTACACAACATCTGTGCTCCTGATACACGTGATCAAACTGGTAATTTGGAGCGAAAGTTTTTCGACAGAGATTGGACGTTTTCTGTATTGAGCTTTAAAAAGAAATATACTTTTACTTTTATCATATACATGGAAAATCAATTCTGTATTCCCTTTATGATTTTGAAGAAAAATGTGTTCCACTAATATAAATGTATTTTTTCATTAGTAAGCGCATCATTTTTTTTTTTTTTTTAAATTTACGAATTGGTAAGCCACTGTTTAGTGTATCACTCTACTTTTTGTTTTCGAGTATTTTAACCTATTCAGTCCCAAAAATTTACTACACTACAGAAACATCTGATATTCACAAAATAAGCTTATTTTAGGTCAAAAAAAAAAGAGTTCCATAAGAAAAAAAAATAATTTAAATTTTTTATATGGTTTTTGAAATATTGCCAAATTTTTTTAACTGTGGAAAACAGCAAAATAAAAATATATATATTACCTAAAAACACTTCGAGTTATATATTTAAAGATATCTGACCATATTATAAAAAAATTTAGTAATTATTTTAACCGAAATAGTTTAAATTGTGTTTTAAATAATAGGAACTGAAGTGAACTTTCAAAAATCAGGTGAAACGCTTGTTAGCCATTGGCTTAATAAAAAAAGCAGTATTTCTGACTTCTATTGAGATTAATGTAAAATATTGTCGAATAGAACTAAGTGTGAAGAATCGAATTATATGTGTTTGGATGTCAAACGGACATAAACATCTGGGGAAAAAATATTGAAAGGGATGATGCCAAATGGCATCACTGGGACTGAAAGGGTTAATTATGTACGTATATTTTGTGTACCCAAAACTGTCAAATTTAATGATGACTTTTAATTCAGAAAGCATCAAGTGCGTACTTTAAATTAAATTACAATGAGCTTTTAAAATAAATATTTTTACTTTTTAATATTCATATTTAAAATCACCATGTAATTATTTATTATTTTATAAGAAAAATGTGTTCTACTAAAAAACAGAATGCATTAATAAATCTGAGTTATTACAGCCCCAAAACAATTAAAAAAAGTATGACCAACTAATTGTAACTGGAAATTTAAAAACGATGTATATTAAGGAAATTATCGTAGCCGGAGAAATGTGTCCGGGAAAATATTTTTTCTCCATTGGATTAACAATTAGGCACTTAGCTTTGGAAACCCGCGATCCAGCGTGCCCATTCCCCCTTAATAGCTGATGGGTACTCGAAAATACACACATACATACAACAAAAAAAATTATTTTTTAATTTAATTAAAATAATTCGGGGATATTACTAAATATATTTATAAAAACACATACTAAAATGTATTGATTGCTGCAAAAGAATAATTATTCTTTATTTGACATTATATTATATTTTAGATACTTTCTGTTCTAAATTTTATTCAATATTTATGTGTATATTACCAGTTCACTCGATACATATAAGTTTTTTTGTTTGTTTTTTAAAAAAGGGAAACTGAATATCGATGTCTCTATCAGTTGGGATCAATGCCAAATCACAATCACGATTCCTTTCACTTGCTTTTTGTATTTTATCTCGGCAGTTCAGCCATTTGCATCGAAACCGCAGTTTCGAGGATTTCGCCAAAAGAAGCGGGGCTTTTCTTCCGATTCAGTTCTGACACAGACTTGGATTTCGGAAGCTGAAAAACACCGCTGACAAAAGGGGGAGTATCGAACTGTTTTCAGCACTGGTTTCTTCGAGATAAATATAAAAAAACAGCAGTTGAAACACAGCACAGTACGAAGCAAAGTGACGCCTCTGCTCCATTAATGCAATATGTAAAGCTTCATTTTTCCATACACAGAAAGATGCATGGAAGAAAATACTTGAGCGCTAGTGCCGATGGGTTCACTGTGTGTATTATTTATTTCCAGATAATAGCTTGCGTTGTTTAGTTTCCAGTGCGCCGCATGTTTTTGAAAATACTTGTGATTCAATTTTTGAACAGAGTGTTTGGTGTAATTCGTGTTTATTTTGAGTTAAACGTGGAAACGAATTTTCAAAACATATTATATGCTTGAAATGCAAAACATCTCTCGAACATATTTTATTACCATGCATTGTAAAGAAGAAATGCAAACAAACACTTGTGAAATGTAGGGTTATTTTTGGGGATTTAATTTTAAACTAGCGTAGTTGGAATAACCTATATAAAGAGATAAAAACAAGCTGAAAATGAATAGCATTCCGCAACCTCATCTTTCATAATCATTTTTTTACCATTTACTTTTGCACCATAGTCTTCTGTTACGGCATTTTTTGTTTCAATAAATATTGCACAAACTATTTGTTTTGTTATTTGATTATAAATATAATGTAAATAACAAAATTACTCCAGCAACTTTTGTATTATTGTTCAATTTATAAGTCACACCAAAGCATATTAATTACAATAAAATTTACATTTTTAACACCTAGTAACAAATTTACGTTTAAAATAAAGATAAAATAATAACTACATTTTAAGAGAAAAATAAGGTTTTTGCTAATTTGGGAATTTAAAATAAATGGCAATTTAATTAAATGCAAAATCACTTTAATAAGATGAAATAAATATATGTGTATATATAAATGTAGTTAATGTAAAAGTTTAAAAGTTAAATTTTTCAAAAGTAGTTTTAACCAAATATCTAAACACCTTAATAAAAATATAAACATGAATATTTTTCAATACGAAATATAATTGGTTTTTGCCCTAAAAAAAACTTAACTAAAAGTTTTGAAAGTTTAAGTTATTTCCAATGAAAAATTATAGAATGCTAAAATCTTCTACAAAAAGAGTGTTTAAATAAAGCATTCGAATTCTTCAAAAATAATGAATCAATTTTTATTCCTTCGCAAATACTTTTTTAGACCCTTTCCACCGCCTTAACACACCAAGTGCCAATCCCCCAACTCATTCTTAATTCTTTAAATATTCTTACAGTTGCCCTGTCGCTTCAGTTTTTCCACGTTATTACAGTTAATTAATCAAACACGCAAAATGCCCAAATGCCATGTCACAAAAAATAAAAATAACACTTTCCTTAATTGGATTCAGAAATGCAATTAAACATTAATGGGTGCTTCTGCTAGAGCAAAATAGATGAGTTTTTGTAATGGAAAAAAATAGATAAAAAAAATTTGATCGCGGTCTTGTATGTACTTCGTTTTAGTTTTTCTTGGGAGAAAGCATCAAGGCGAAACATTGCATGCCTTTTAAGTTTCATTTAATGTTTTAAATGCAATGAAAGCTAATAAACATTAAACGTAACTAACCGTTTTAAATAGTTTTTGAATTGAAATGTGTTCTTTTGATTAAAGATAATAGTCTTTAAGAACATTTGCTTCTTTGGGGAAGCGATGTGAAAATAAAAATCTTGTTTAAATTTAGTAGTATTTCTTTTTATCGCTCATACATCCATTAATATGGTTAGTCACGCATTTTCTCATTCCTAAATGTTTATTATTGATTAATCTATGTAAGTATTTCCCACTGTACTATGTATTTTCAACTATATTTTAAGTAAGTTTTTGATCTTTATAAAAAAAACCTCATTGAATAATACCTTTTTTTTATTTATTCTAACAATACTAAAATTGCATTAGGTTAGAGTTTTTATTTATCAGATATAAGTGTAAGTATTTAGACAACTTTATAATAAATTTATTATTCAAATCCAAGAGCGTGAGAATTTTCAAGATAAAAAAATTAACCAAAAATATATAAAATTAAGGCTTTAAAATAATATTAAACTTCTATCTGATCCTTATAATATTAAAAAATTATTACATTATTTAATTACAATTAAAATAATAAAAAAGTACGTTATTTATGGTTACGATTAAGTCTTGTAATAGTAGTAAGTAATGAAATACTTTTGAAATTAAATAGTAACATATTTTGTAGTCTAAATAGTAACTTATTCTTTATGATTTAAGAAAACTAAATAAAAATTGAAACAAGATCACAATCAATTGATTGATACTCACGGAAAAGCTGCATTTGTGTCATTAAGTTATGCAAATTATCAATGTAAATAAAAATTATCTTCTGCTTTAATTTAAAAATACCAATACCTATGTTTGTAAAGTAAGGAAATCAAGCAAATATCTTTAAAAAAAAACTCATTCTTTAAATAAAATCAGGAACAAAATAATAAAACCGAAAGAGGCAATCTTTATTTCGGGGTTTAATGATGGCATAGCGTGGAAGAGGAACTGAATAATGCATGGAACAGATCGAAGTTGCTTGACTCTTTTTTGTCTCTATTTGAGATTTTGTTTTATTTTCGCGTTCCCCAAATTCCTGTAAGACTTCGGCAATTAAATTAAAATATTGTTGAATATAAAAAAGGGGCCCGGAGTCAGCTGGCATGGTATTTAAATTTTAGTTTTTTTTTTTTTAGTTTAAACAGGATTTTTTTAAAAGAAGAATTTTTAAAATTTTAATATGATTTAAAGTTTACAGTTTATGCTTCCTAAATTCCGCAAAAGTTCTGCAAAAAAATTATATTTCAGGATTTTATATTTTTTAACAAATTCAATAAATTTAACAGACTTCTTCTTAACAAATAAGCTTTCGATCAGCTTAAAATATCTGTCGCGGACTTTTACTTGTTTATGTTTTTTTTTACATTATAATTTTCTGAGTTTAATCGCTAGTTAAATTTATGTAGATTTTCAATCATTATATAACCAGCAGTTAGAATAGATTATTTATTTGAAATTAATTAACATATGCAAGTAAAAAAAAGTGCTTTACCTCGCAAAATTTTGTGATATTCATTAAATTTGAATTTTTGAGCGTAATAAGATCAAAATGATTTTAAAAAAAAGAAGTAAGTGCCGTCGAAGCGGGTATCTTTGGCCATGGAGGGTAACTTTGATCCACTCGTCAGATCAGTCGATAAGAACGTAAATTAAAATATTTACAGATAGATCGGACGGATAGAAAGCTGGATAAACACTCAGAAAACATTGCAAAAGTGACGTCTCTGACAAAAGTAAATATCCACCTTGTCAATATCCTACTTATGATTTTTTTTAAATATCCTTCTGAATTGAAGAAAAACTAAGTAGGTATGTAAAATAATATAGGTTTATTATTTGATGCATCATGCCTATAAAAAAAATCAGGCTGCAATAATCTAAAATTGTATTTGACATATGTTTTAAAAGACTATATTTTAATAAAGTTCATATAATGCTTTCTTAACGTTACCACATTCAATAATATACAACCTCTTTTTTGAAAGTATGTAGAAAAAAAAACTATATTTTGATAGCCAGAAAAACAAAGACTTGATTAAAACTTTTCCTTGCTTCCGAAAAACAACTATACCATTTCATGTCCAGCAAACGCTTTACATTTTATTTTTAACAATACATACAGAGTCGCTACAATGTGTTATTTCTCTGCATTACAGTTTGGCAAACAACTTACACTTTCCGTAGCCACAATCGACCAGAAACGACAAACACTTCAACCTCCAAACGTTTTTCCCATTTCCAGAATGAGCAAATGGAAATTGCAACTGCTGTGGCGTTGACTTTTCCATCGTTTTTCGATTTTTTTTTATCTCTGACTGTCCCTTTTACGTACAATTTTCCCGGCGTTTTCCTCTTTCTCCCTTTTGCAAACAATATTTCCAGCTTTCTGGAATTTCATCTGCATAATTACTGTGTCCTCTCCTAACCGATCCCATATATTTTCCCTGCCGATAAGTTGAAATGCCTATCCTACTAAAGTACTAAATTAAAACGCATATAAATTATAAATTTAATACAACTTTAAAATATATTAAACTGCAATAGTACTTGTACTATTTTTACAAAGGGTGAAGTTTTATACTTATTTTTTAAAAATCCACAATTTAGTTTGAAATTTAAACTTTCAATAAATTTTCCAATTTTCTTCCTGTAAAATGTGGCTTCTTATTTGCTATACAATAAATTCCATTATATTCAAAACCAACAAAAAAAATATTTTTCACTGTAGAAGATTCTTTGGTTTATTTTTTAAACAGATTAATTTATTAAGTACATTTATATAATATATAAATTACTGAATTTTGTGAAAGTACCCATGTAAGACAATTTTGTTAGGTATAACCTAAGTTATTGTGTAAATTATTGATCCATTATTACATAGCATTTTCTAAAGAAAAATTGCAATATTTTAAGAAATTCTTTAAAAAACTAAAAAAGCAAGCAACATAATTAAGCCAAGTGGTTAAGGCATCAGCCTTAGGATTCAACCTTCTCAGGTTCGAATCCCACCCACTACCAGTCATCCTATAAATCGGATATCTAACTTTAAAGAGTAGAAAAGTCCAACTCGTGACGGATGGGCCCGAGTACACTGGGACAGACGTGCTCGTTAAATCTGTGGAGTCCAAAGTCCCGACGGCGTCAGCGTACAATGTCGCTCGAAGTTCCGTTGGTTGCCCGCTCAGGTGTCGACGTCGTCACTTCACCAGGATACTAAATTAAGAGGCGTTATTGGTTGTGTTAAAGTTCCTACAAGGAGGCTAGAAATAGGCAGCCGGAAACAAAAAAATTTATTATTAAATTAATATAATTTTTCACGATAAAGTCTTATAATTCCTATAACAATGATTAGATAACTAGCTTTTCCAACAGTGGGATCGCATGTTATTTTGTTCTTCCCCTCTTTGAAAGATTATTAAATAAGACTCTTCAATATTATTACACGAGCGCGGAATATTACTTTACGCCATGATACTTATCAAATACAGGATCTTACTTGATTAGGAAAGGGGTCGAAGAAACGGGAGGAGTGGTACAAGAAAAAGATTTTTCGGCGCGCAACGAACCAAGTCCCTGAGGTTCCAACAACGTCAAAGAGAAGTTTGTACTTTGATATAAGATCGGGAAATCGAATTTCTTGAAGAAAATGTTCGGGGATCCTTTCACAGAGTGATGGAGGACTTTTAACCTCAGGAAACGAATATGGGTTGGGGTAAGTATCGGATAAATATTGTTGGATACAAAGTTGTTGGATTTTTCTGACCAGTTGGGGATGCATGGAAGGCATTGAAAATGGGGCTTTGATTTTTTAATGCATGATATTTTATAAGTATGTAATGACATTTAAAAGGTTTTTGCAAATGATGATTTTAGTGCTATTGGAGATATTTTGGAGCAGTTTTTTGTTGATCTTTGAGTTATTTTTTTCTAAAAAAAATCTACATTCATTTTTACCATTTGATGTACTTTTTTTTATAACTAAACATACTTTTTAGGAAAAAAAATTGCAACAATGCTCAATAATGTAATTGTGTTCTTATGAAGAGGTTTATTATTGATATTTAAAGAATTCTTGTTTGAAAATGCGGAATTGTGTTTGAAGTAGACGTGTAGAGAATACCAGAGAGGTGTGGGGGGGATTTAATATCCCATCGGCTAATAAAATTACACAAATTACAGAAAATTGTACTGTTATTCCACCAATTTATGTTACCGTAGTAGTTATTATAAATGCGTTATTTCCATCTTTATAAACAATATTTTATGTATCTTTCGTTACAATACTTTTCATGCTGACCATTTGACATAACTTCTTTAAATATTTTCTAAGAATTTAGCTAATTTTAATATTTTTTCAGGAAATAACCCTTTAAATGAAGCGTTACATTAAATTGACGTGAGAAAAAAATTGAGTAATTAGTCCTTTTCTGGATATTTTTATTGATCTTATAATTATTTCGTGATCGAAAAAGACCATTTAAATAAAAAGAGTTGCTTTTAACAAAGGTGTCAATGAAACGTTTAGAATTAAGTTACAATATAATTGGAAATTAACAAAATCATACTTTATTTTTTAATTTTATAAATCTTTAATCATCAGAAATATATATTCATCTAAATACCATGCTATTTTCTTTATTTTCAAAATAAAACACTTTTTTTTTAAACTAACAACCTGTATAAGATATTCCAAAACAGTACCCCACAAGTTTAACTTTGAATACATTTTCAGCCACTACCACCTTAAATTTCACAAAAATCCATTCTTTAAACTTCTTCCGTCCCACCTCTCATCCAATATTCTTCTCACGCCGACCGAAATGATCCCCCGCCGACATAATTAGATCTTCTTTGAAGTTGAATTATTGTGTTTGGAAAAATAAAACAAAACTGCGCCATTTTTTTTCCAGTCACAGCGGAGGCAAGCCACTGCTGAAGGTATCGCCCCACTCGAGCCAGGGGCTTAGCTGCCATGGGTGGGTAAACTGCAGTAACCCCATCTATGATTTAAACCATTTTCGCTCCTAAATAATTAGCCTTTTCCTGTACGTTTTCTTACAAGGTTAGGTAATTGAGTGCTTGCGACAGTGGCCCAAGTCCTAAGGTCGGTTACTGCAGTTGACCAGCTCAAGGCAGTTAGATGCAATGGATGCGGCGGAATAAACAAATGGTTCGATTGGAACGAGCCTCAGCTTTTAGTTTCGGATCATTTGATATGAAAAGGGGACGAAGCTAAACACAAAGGGAAATGGGGACGCTTTTGAAATTGTGTCTCGGAATTTATATTTCTGTGAAGCTGATCTAGCGGGTTTTTTTCATTGAATGGGGCGGATCTGTGTGATTGTCTGTGGTGTTTGGGGCCGCTCTGTTATTTGGGATTGTTTCGTAATGATGTGGCGTATTCTGAATGGTTTTAGATTTGTTTTGAAGTTTGCTGGTGTGTGCAGAAAGATTTCTTTCTTATTTTTCTTTTTTTTTTCAAATTTGAATGATAATTAATGCTACTGAATGAATACTATCTACAATTGAGCTAATTTGAGTGCAAAATAAAAGTAATTAATGCTTTAATGAAGTGTGAAATAATAAACTTAACACCAGTTTAGTTTTTATAAAAACAAAATTTAATTACTACGCCTCTTTCTAAAGTACACTGCACAAAACAATTGGGGGAGCATTTTAAGTACTTATTTTAACAATTTCAGTTCCAACTTTTTATTTTTTTATGCTAAAAATCTAAAATTTGTGAAATTTGTATTATTCATCTAGAATGAAATGGCAAAAAACATTAAAAATTTCCTATTTTTTTAACGGAAATTTAAGGGGAGAAAAATTGGAGTCATAACTTTTGAAAAAAGGGATGGGAAGAAAATAAATAGGATTTTGACGCTCGTATACTTCTGTTAAAATGTCACTTATAAATTAAAAAAAAATATATTAAATACAATTTTTATGCACTTTCAATATCATGCTAAAAAATGTTCAATAAAACATTATACTATATTATATTTACCCCAATTCAATACTACATTTATACAATTTAACTTTAAATTGTAACAAATTGTTTAATTAACACAGCTTAGTAACACCTTCCATATTTACCTTTACATTTCAATTTAATCTCCACCACATCCATTGCAAGCCGACATTAAAACGACGCAGCGACGATCTATTGGTAGTCTACAGGAATCCCAACGCAATTCCAAACCACATATTTCAGTGACAGCGTTTGTTACAACACAGGATCTTGTCACCGGTGTCGATTTAAGTTTAGAAAGCAGTTATGTATATGCCCACTGAGTCGCACGTTATTGAACGATTTTTAATTAGTTAATTAGTCACAGTTACGTCTGAGCTGTTTCGGACGTGGCATCTCCCCCTGGTCAATAGAGAGAGAAAGTGTTAAGGATGACTAAGAATTGAACATGTTTGTAATTTCACCAGTTAATTTATAATGTAGGATTTATTTTGATTCAATATAATTTGGATTAATTTGAAACAAATTATATTCAGTTGAGGACGCACTTTTGTAAAAATTAAAAATGATATGATCTATACGACGAATCATGGTAAAAAATGTAAATTACGTTTTTGTACAACATATTCTTTAACAATCTGAGGAATACGCAATTAATTTAAAGTGTATCTATGTTTTAACTATATATGATTTAAAAAAAATAATTTTATGCAATTAATAATGATTTTTAAGTAATTACAAATTTTAACTACATTTTTTAAATAATTAACTATATATCTTATAAATTTAAAATAATTTAATGACTATTTAAATGTACAATTTTTTTAATATTTGTGTGTTGCTTGAAAACCTGACATTAAGCTGAGGGGGTTTTACGTCTATGTATCTTCCATAGTGTTACATATAGTTACGAACATATTTTGATACTTTATAAACATTTTTATTTTTTAATTTATAATTTTTTTAATACTTACTAAAATTATATGAATTATTGTTTATTAATTAATATACCCCACTATTGAGTTATTTGATAAAGGCTATACTTAAAATATAAGAAATAGACAATTGCTTGTCTAACACTATTTAAATTTTGAATAAGACGAATTATGAACCTATAACAACGTATAACATGTCAACTCCATCAAAATACTCAAAATGATGGAGTGTCTTTAAAATATGTGTTCTTTCAAAGCAACTTGCATACCACCAGCATAGAAATCGGGTCCGCTTGTGCATTGAGATCTATCAGATGCAGCTGTGGAGAAGGCAGTGTTGGATTAAGGCTTAGACATAAATTTCTAAGAATAAGCTGGGATTGAAGATATTGTGGAAGGGGTGCGAGAGTATAAATTAAGTGGGTGGTCCCCATGCGTGATGAAATGCTACTGGTCACGTGATTGTGGTCACGGATGCGTTTAAAGTCGTTTTTGGTGGGACAAAATCTAAAAAAGAAACTAGTCGTGTAATTTATTTGACATAAAGGAAAAGTAACACAACGTGATATATGTATGCAATAATATAGTAGAGAAAATTTAGTACGTTTTATGTTAAGATAATTTGACGATACTTAGTAAATAATGTTTTTTCAAACTGAAACACATTTCGCTCATCTGACACAATTTTCGGAAACTTCGGTGGGCTTAGGGGCATTTGATGAGTGGTAAAAATTGAAATAAAATCCTATTATAGGTCAGAAGAACGATGCATTCCCCCTCCTCACACACACAACTACGAACCAGCTATTGATATTGCATGGAAAAAGTTCGTTACAACCCACACTAACTCAAAATTCTACAATAAAACTGTAGAAACCTCCAAAGAAATAATAGTAGTTGTCCAAAACAACTTAAGCCTTGTATAAGCCATGGTTGGTTGGTGTACATATATTTTCCGGCTTGTGTGCTTGGTCAGAAACCCGCTTATAAACCTTCGTCAAGTAAAACAGACACAACACACACATACATGACAGATATACCCGTGGTACCCGAAAGTTACTGTATCCATGGGAAGCTGCAAAATGACCACCCACAGGTCTTTCGGACCCAACAGATTTGGTTGGTTGGTTGGAATACATATATTTTCAGGCTTGTGTGCTTGCTCAGAGAGACGCTTATAAAAATTCGTCAGGTAAGACAGTCACAACACACGCACACACACGTGACAGATGCAGCCATTTGTGGCGCGCCACCTCCACAATTTAGACATTTCATTGAAGGGGATGGAAATAGTCTCAAGGAACCTGTAACCGTAGGAAACTGCGCAATGACCGCCCACAGGACTTTCGGACCCAACAGATTTAACGAACACGTACTCCGCATGTACTCGGTGGGTTTTCAGCGACTTGGACTCGATCGCGGTACCTTCCGATACATAGATCAAGACACTGGCCACAGAGCACCCTACAGCCCCCAACAGATTTAACGAGCATGTACTCCGCATACACTCGGGACAAACACAACAAAAACGTCCATGCCTTATCGGGATTCGAACCCGAACCAGAGGCTCCAAAGGCTAGCTCCCTAACCATTGCGCCGGTCGCCAACATCTGCTATAATTGTATCCTTGCAAGGTAACCATGCAAATCGAAAATTCATGTTAAATGTTTCGAAAAATATTCTTTTAAACTATTCAATCCATTTTATCGAAACATTATTCACTCCATTCTTTTAAACAGTTTACGTGTCCGTAATAAAGTAAATATTTTAATGGATCTATTTTAAAGCCTTTCTTGTCTATTGAACTGAAATTATTTGATGTTTTTAAACATAAAATAGTATCTCGTCCTACTCTGTTTGACTTACATAGAGGGTCACTTAAAATCAATGACTTGTTTTAAATGTGAAATAAAATCACTAGACAGAATAATGCGCAATGAAACCAAATTACTTTTGAGGCAATAGGATTTTTTTTTATTATATTGTGCAAGAAAATCTTGTTTGTGAGAAAAAAGGATTTTAGGAATTAAATTTTGAAAATACGCAAACATTCATAATCGATCGTGTGATGCAAGATTTAAATTCAAAATGCGATGGGGGAAAAAAACTATTTTCTTCTCAGATAAAATTCTAAGTTGCAATAAGTGATTTATTTAAGTGAATATTTTGTAATGATGAACTTAAGAGGAACCATAATTTTTTTTTAATTTACCTTACTTCGTTTAAAAAAAGTAAATAATTAAAAAAATTTGGCTTTCGCAAAATGTTATGAAATATTATTTTATCGGAAAACTTTATGCACAATGTAACTCTATGCGTTGCTACTTATTGCTAGTACTAACATTACGTCGTAATAAGGTTTTTCCAGGATATTGAGACATTCAAAATATTTTTAAATAGGAGTTTGGTAATCGAGTTATGTCACAAATGCGATGAATTAAGCTTGATAGATAATAAGTACGTAATTATTGAGTTGAATAAATCTAACATAACGAAGCTTAAATCTCTGTAACTATCGTTATAATTTCTTTGAAATAATAGACTCAACACAGATTAATAATAAGAGCAAAATATCTAGAGGAAGTTCGGCTATTTTGTATCAAGATATCAATACGTAACTTTTTTTGGTTGATGTTTTTTTTTTTTTCATCTGGTACTTGTATTAAGTTTTAATAGTTTCAAAAAGCAAAGTATTAGGGAAGACTGAATCCTAATGGGACACATGGCTAATAGGACGAGGGGCCTCAGGTGGGGAAAATATACTTTTTACAAATATTTCTACACTCCAACATTGTGGCAGTTACACTTCATACTTTAGCAACCAAAGATCAGTCATTAAAATAATGTGATGAACGTTATTTTAAAAATTAACATATTATTATGTATACATTATTTAAATGGTGTTTGCTTTATCATTTTATTTTCAGGTGATTTTTTTTACCTTATGTATTTTTTTTAAAATTTTAATCAAGGTAACATTTACCATGTCCCATTAGCCCAGCTGCACACTGTTCCAATAGACCCCACATGTAGGGGCTAACGGGACATTTACATGTTTGTTTCGATTGCTCAGCAACTAAAATATCGTAACGTTGTAACATCTGTCTAATGACTTTTTAAGTAAACAAATCTTCAGTTTAAGAGCTTGTAAAAAACTCATTTTAATTCTGATATTTTTGCTGAAGAACAGTTGTTGGTTGATAAAAGTTTATCCCATTAGTCCCCACTCTCCCCTACTATAGTGAGTTCACAAGTCACAACCCACTTCAATCCGATGACAGTTTAAATGATGGATTAGTTCTTAAACGCATCAAATATATCCACCTTAATTTTAATTGCTGCAATTACTATATCGACAGTAAATAATGAATCCCCAGTGTACCTATGAAAAGGGTAATCAGTCTACCGAGGGAAATATTGTCTGTTTACGGTTTGAGGCTTTATATTTGGTACTCAGATCATTTTTTTTCTGTCTCTATACTCATGACAATATGTTAATTAAATGTTCATTTTTTTAAACTCAGAACAATTGGAATAATACAACGACAATTCGTTAACTTTGAAATTTACTCTAAAATACATATAACGAAATAAAGTCTGCAATAATAGAACATACGTTTTACTTAGAAATATGTATATATTTTTTTGAATTGATGACGATATAGGTAAGCTATACCGGAGATTTATATGTGTTTGAACTTATATTTTGGCCTACATTATATTATTATGTTTAAAATTTTGTGTGTTTGTGTCAGAAGTACCTTTAGTTGCATTAAAATATAAAGCATTTTTCTTAAAACAAGAAGAATGGTGAAAGGGAAAGTGGTTTAAAAGAATCTAGAATGTTATTTCATGCAGTGAAAACATTGGCTTGTTCTTAGTGGCACAGATAAAAATAAATAATCGTATTGAGTAAAAATGAGGTAAAATTTTTTTATGATGCTAAGAGTCAGTTTTTTTTTAAAAAAACAGGCAGTCTTGGATAGTTGACATTTTTAATTTTGCTGAACATTACAGAATATGTTCTTTATGGAAAACTATTAGTCACGTATATTTTTGTTTTTGCTAAAAAGAATGTATTAAAGTTTTTGGGGATCAAAAATGAAGATCGCATGTTTTTTGAAGAAAAAAGAACCAATTTCCACTAGCCAATTCTTTTTGTGCCAAGAGTTAAAAATTACAGTGAATTTTTTTTCGTGTTCTACTTGTTCCATAGCACATGTTCGGACAAAAAATTTCGGCCTCACATTTGTCACAAAGGTGTCACAAAGGTAGTAAAAAGATGTACACAAAAATAGCAAGTGATGTGCAGTGGTAGTTGGTTGCAGAAATATTTGACTATGAAATTGCCGAAAATCCAAAATTGCACTACTTTCAATGTCATTTATTCCTTGTGCCAACATTGGAAATGTATAAAATTAGCTGGAAAATAATCCGAATGCATTGTAGGAACAAAATCAATTCACAGACCTATGGGTATTTGCTACACTTTTGTTTAATGAAGCTTTAAACTTAAAAAATACTAACAATTTTTTACAAGTTTGTGATTTTTGCAAAGTTTACAGCTCCTTAACTGCTTGTGCCAACAGAGAGTAACCAGTTATTAAATTAGGTGGAAAATAATCCTTATGTATTGCAGAAATAAAATAAATTCACAGACATATGGGTATTTGTTTCAATTTTATTTAATGAGGCTCTAAACTTCGCAAAAATTCCAACTTTTCGTACAAGTTTGTGATTTTTACTAAGTTTAAAGCTCCTTAACTGCTTGTACCAACAATAACCAGTTCTTAAATTAGGTGGAAAATAATCCTTATGTATTGCAGAAATAAAATAAATTCACAGACCTATTAGTCCAGTAAATCTGTCGTGAAAAAGGGGGGTTACCTAACAAAAGGTCAAGTAGTTCTGATTTTGGATAGGTTATATGTAATGGAGGTCTAATTAAGAATCCAAGTTTGTGACCTTGGGGCGCCGCCGCTCAATGCGCCCCAAGGTCAAACGTCGGTCATTTTTTGGTTTTTGCAGATTTTCTCCTTAAAGGCTTGGTTTTACAACAAAGTGATGAATACAAAAATTAAAGAAATATAAATATGCTACAATTTGAGTGCATGTTGGTGTTTTTAAGCCTAATAGTTCCTGAGATACAGCTCCTCAAAGTTCGTGTAAATTACGAAAAAATTGTGTTTTTCAAAATTTAGCAATTTTTTTCTCAAAGATTTATTTAATAGCAAGGTTATTACAGTTTAATTGATTTGTTCACGTCACCATATGGTAACTTAAGGTTTCGGAGGTTTTTTTTTTATGTTTGTTTCATTTTTAAGATCAAGGAAAGCCTAGCCACAGCGAGCCCCAAAAGGAAAATTTAGATATATCGCGCCCTAACATTCAATAAACCTGTTGTAAAAAAAGGGAGTTACTTTACGGGGTCGGATAGTTTTGGATGTGTTTAATATTTTGAAAGTCTAATTAAGAATCCAAGTTTATGACCTTGGGGTGCCACCGCTGGCTGCGCCCCAAAGTCAAAAATCGGACATTTCACAGTTTTTTCAGATTTACTCCCTGAAGGTTTGGTTTTACAACACAATAATGAATAAAACAATTAAAGAGGGATAAATATGCTACAGTTACAGGATAAATATAACAGTAGTAAAAATAACAGTAACAGGATAAATATGCGCCCCAAATGGAAAATTTGTATAAATCGCGCCCCAACGTTCACTAAACCTGTTCTAGAAAAAGGGAGTGTCATATTGGTATGACGTAACCTTATAGGGTCGGGTAGTTTTAATTAGTGAACATGTTTTATATATTGGAAGTCTAATTAAGAATTCAAGTTTTTGACCTAGGGGCACTGTCGCAGGCTATGCCAAATCAGAAAAACGATGAAATTTTCTTAATTATTTAGTTTTTCTCGATTTACTCTCAGAAAGGTTGGTTCCACAAAAAGAAAAATTTAAGCAGTTATTACCTCATAGAGATCTCTCCGAGAACAACTAATTACTCGATCCCTGTTCTTGTGGAAGGTCATTTTGCCGTTTAAGTTTGTGATAATTTTCAAGTTTTTGTTATCTTACAGGAGTCTAGTTTTTATCTTCAAAAATGACTTTTTATTCTAGAAATCCTTTGATTCCTTAATGAGACCAAATGTGCATGCTCATGTAATCGGTTAACAAAAAAGAGTATGCTCAGTGCATGTGGACTTGTAAAAACGAAGGAATTAACAACTATGTCAGAACACAATGCACTGGTCTTAAGCCAGGAGAATTAAACACAATTATGTTCATCTACCTAACTAGAAAACCCCTTTCATATTTCTGTGCAGAAATCTCTGTAAATCATTGCCTTGTTGTAGAACTGGCAAACGCCATCCATTTGATTCATTAAAAAAAATTAGTAACCTCGGATAAATTGACATTTTCTATCTAACTTGAATTTTGTCATTTTAATTATAATTATCATGAAATAAAAACGAGGTTGCTATCATAGTAACCTAGCTTTATACCAACCCCATTCGAGAGGATTTTTTCATGCCCCAACAGTTTTGTACCTGAAAATGCTGCATGAAACAGTGCTGCATTGTTGCAAGTGAAACAGCAGTTTAAATAATAAGCTTGATCTTGGGGCGCACCCAACGGCGGCGCCCCAAGTATCATATTTATGCTGTTACTGTAGCATATGTATTCCTCTTTAATTGTTTTATTCATTATTGTGTTGTAAAACCAAACCTCAGTTAGTAAATCTGAAAAAACTGTGAAATGTCTGATTTTTGACTTTGGGGCGCATCCAGCCGTGGCGCCCCAAGGTCACAAACTTGAACTCTGAATTAGACTTCCAAAATATGAAACACATCCAAAAGTTAAAAAAATCCGACCGCGTAAAGTAACTCCCTTTTTTTACGACAGGTTTACTGAATGCTTGGGCGCGATATATCTAAATTTTCCATTTGGGGCGAGCAGTGGCTAGGCTTTCCTTGATCTTAAAAATGAAACACAAACATAAAAAATACCCTCCGAAACCTTAAATTTACCCTATGGTAACGTGAACAAATCAATTAAACTGCAATAATCTTGCTATTAAATAAATATTTTGCAGAAAAAAAATTGCTAAATTTTGAAAAACACAACGCAACTTACACTAACTTTGATTAGCTGTATCTCAGGAACTATTAGGCTTAAAGACACCAACATGCACTCAAATTGTAGCATATTTATCCCTCTTTAATTGCTGTATGCATTACTTTCTTGTAAAACCAACTCTTTAAGGAGAAAATCTGCAAAAACCAAAAAATGACCGACGTTTGACCTTGGGGCGCAGCGAGCGGCGGCGCCCCAAGGTCACAAACTTGGATTCTTAATTAGACCTCCATTACATATAACATATCCAAAAATCAGAACTACTTGACCTTTTGTATACCAAAATGTTTTATTTTACTGGACTATATGGGTATTTGTTTCAATTTTATTTAATGGGGCTCTAAACTTCGCAAAAACTCAACACTTCGTACAAGTTTGTGATTTCTACAAAATTTACAGTTCCTTAACTGCTTGTACCAACTGTAACTAGTAATTAAATTCGCTGGAAAAAAATCCTTATGTATTGCAGAAATAAAATAAATTCACAGACCAATGGGTATTTGTTCCAATTTTATTTAATGAGGCTCTAAACTTCACAAAAACTCAACTTTTCGTACATGTTCGTGTTCTTTTCACAATATCGTTGAGTTTTTGTGAAGTTTAGAGCCTCATTAAATAAAATTGAAACAAATACCCATATGTCTGTGAATTTATTTTATTTCTGCAATACATAAGGATTATTTTCCACCTAATTTAATAACTGGTTACTGTTGGTACAAGCAGTTAAGGAGCTGTAAACTTTGCAGAAATCACAAACTTGTACGAATTGTTATTTTTTTTAAGTTTAGAGCTTCATTAAACAAAAGTGTAGCAAATATCCATAAGTCTGTGAATTGATTTTGTTTCTACAATGCATTCGGAATATTTTTTAGCCAATTTTGTACATTTCCAATGTTGGCACAAGGAATAAATGACCTTGAAATTAGTGCACTTTTGGATTTTCGGCAATTTTAAAGTCAAATATTTCTGCAACCAAAACTGCCACTGCACTTCACTAGCTATTTTTAAGTCATATTTTTACTATGTATTTATTGGATCAAAAACATTTTTGGTTCACTGCTGGCACAATAAAATATTTTACTTCAAAAGTTCAGAAAAAAAATTCGAACAACTTTGAATGACCTTGGACCTTTGTGACAAATGTCAACCAGAATTTTTTTGTCCGAACATGTACTATGGAACAAGTAGAACACGAAAAAATTGTCACTGCAATTTTTTACTCTTGGCACAAAAAGTATTGCCTTGTAGAAATTTGTTCTTTTTTCTTCAAAAAACGGACGATCTTCAACTTTGACCCCCAAAACTTTAATACAAAATACTTTTTTTTAGCAAAAACAAAAATGTACGCGTCTAATAGTTTTCCATAAAGAACATATTCTGTAATTTTCAGCAAAATTAAAAATGTCAACTATGCAAGACTGCCTGACTCTTAAAAAAAACCTGGCTCTTAAACAACACATTTTAAACAAGTTGTGTTATAAATCTTAAAAATATAAAGATAATGTAAAATAAAGCCTTAAACATGATCTTTAAATGAAATACATTATTACAATCTATATTTCTTATTAAATACATTATTAAATACATCATCCGTATTTTCCATTGAATTGCTATTTATTTAATAATAAAAAAAGAAAAACGCAATTTATAAATTCAATTTATTATACAGCATAATTAATCCTTTCTCAGGATTAATTACAGCCTTAATCTCTTTACGTTTCTACATTTTCCATTTTTCAAACAACCCCCATACAAAAACTCATATAACCAACAACATTTTTATCATTCAGTGTTTTCATGTAGTATTACTCTAAAACTCATCACGTCAGAATGACATGGCCAATCCTCGAATGCCGTAGAACACCCTAACAACCTCTGGATTAGGTACACACCATTCTACTAGTAAACATGTTGTTAGGCCGCTGCAACAACAGCCCCGAGGGACTCCAGAATTACTATCTGCGTCTGAGTTTTCTAATCAACGCTCTAACAGATCTCACAATTGTGATGTCCTCATGTCACTGAGGGTAGTTTAGCATTCGCCTGATCTTACAATTGAGGCTGATGAGTTCCTTCAAAGGGCTTTGGTACTAAAGCAGTTGGTATAATAGAGGAGGAGTAATTTCTTATAATGGTGATGTGTTTTTGTTATTATTGTGAAATTGTATTTTTTCTTGTAATGTGATGTATGATTATTGTGTAATTGGGTTTATAGGTAAGTTTTTTAATATTTTATTTGGAGTATTTGAAAACTAAAACTAATTTTTTATAATTTGTTTATAATATATTAAAACTGTTTTCAATTATTATCTATTGTTCAACTGACGGTGAACTGAAAATAGAATGCATACTAGCAGTTTTATTGCTTAAAGTTCCAATGATTAATTTAAAAAAAAATACGTAAAAGTGATCAAAATAAAAATAAATTCAATATATTTTAAAAAATCAAATACAAATATGTAAATATGTTCATTTAAAAAATTCTATCTTTTATTTGAAGTAAAATATGAACTTTTTGTAATTAAGATAAAAAAAAGATTTATTGATATCGAACATTTGCACCTATTGTGCATAAGTTTGAGGAACTTATTGTAGCTAGTTAAATGTAAGAATAATTGGAAAAATTATAAATATCATTATAAACGCCATTTTTAATCTCTTAACATCTGTCTAGGATAGAAATAGCATTAAAAAGGTACAATCGAACATACAGAAACTCCCTCGAAATTAGAAGTCCACTTGCGGAATGGTAGTGGTTACACGGGTTATTTAGTAAAAACATTGGGATCCCTAGACAATAAACCCAAAGAGCAGGAGCAGTAAAAAGACAAGGACTTCGCCCAGTAATTCTATTAGTACAAACACCTAGGCAAATCCTAGAGTACAATGGGCAAGGGCTATTAGTCCTGGGGAAATAAAAAGAGGTTCACGAGTTCTGTTTTTGTTTCGCCGGAGGTGAGAACAATCCAATCAGGTTGAGAGATTAGGGGTTGTCCGGGGTGATTGCGGTCGTGTAAATTGGAGTTGAAATGAGACTATGAATTTTCAGTTGTAGTGGTGGGTTGAAATTGGTGTTGTGTAGGTTTGTAATGAAGTTCTTATGATTCATTTACGTTATTTGTAATTTTAAATGTATGATATTTTTGAGGGTCATATTAACAAAAACAAAGATCTGGGATAGTTTATGGAATTCAAAATTAGGTTGTTTGATGATACGGAGCTCCGATTGGTCATTTGTTACCATGTGGAATAGATTCACCCATCGAAACCTGTAAAAGAAAATACGTTTTATTAACATTTATGTTGCCCCAACAACCTGAAACATACCTATTACATTTCGACTTTAATAGAATAGAAACATCCGTTTCTTCTAGAGAATAATAATAATAACAACAGCAACAGCAACACTAACAACAACAACAACAACAATAATAATAATAATAATAACAACAACAATAATAATAATAACAACAATAATAATAACAATAATAATAATAATAACAATAATAATAATAATAATAACAACAATAATAATAATAATAACAATCATAATAATAATAAGAATTAAAAAAAAATAAAGCTCTAAAACAACTTTTCCAAAAAAAAAAAAAAAAACGTACGTTGTAATGTAATTAGTATTTTTTACTTGCAAAAAACAATGTATATTCGTAACAACGTATAAATCATGTTCAAAAACGTATTTTAGTAAATATTCTAGCATTTTGTTATGAAAGTAATTTTATACATTATCAAGTACTATATAAGCGAACCAGCCTAATATAATTATTTTATAAATAAAAATAAAACGCATTTTGACTGAAATATAGCATATATGACGTATAATATATTTCCATGACTTATCACGGAAAAAAAAAAACTTTCCTTACTTTATCCTTTCAGGTCTTATTAATATTATCTCTTGAATCATCTGTTCTTGGGACAAGATTTATGCAGGTGTGTTCAGAATACAAAACATCCCATAAATCCCACAAACGCATCACTTTTATACCAAAAAGATTCTTAAGGTAACGGGGGCTATAAAGAAACTCGTAATTATTCCACTTGGAGTGATTCCAACGAGAAATAAGTCCCGGCCAACAGCGGTACTGTATTATTATATTGGAAACAAACATAAAATACACGACTTTAAAAGACTTCAAAAGGGAGGAGCTGTAATTGGGGTACAACAGCTCTATCATGTTTTCCGGAAGGTACATTAAAAAGGTTTGGTTTTTAAAAGAAATTTTTGAATGAAGACGGAGGGAAGCCGAAACCATAATCGGAAGAGTTCCAGTAGAATTTCAATGTGATGTAATCGGTAATATTTATTCCCTCATCTGTCACAACTTTGGAAGTAGTTGTTCAATTCATTATTGAACGTAGAGCGGTTGTCATTTGCATTTTAGTTAAAGTAATCGAGAAAAAATAAGTATAAATGTCAATGCACGCATTGAATTGTATGTTTATACGATAAATAAGATTTTAAACACAAATATACAGTTTGACAATTGTTGTACTACAATAGTTTTCTGAGTTCAGCGAAATATGAGTCTTTTAATATTGTTAGGCTATGCGCAATACATTTTGTCTTAATTATTACAAGTAGTATATCTAAATTTATAATTAAACTAAACTATTTTTTTAATATTCATGTTCTCGTTTATTTTCATAACTATTCTTAGTAACATTTCTGAAAAAATATAGTTTTATAAAGTACACTAAATATTATGCTATACTCCCTGACCCCTGACACAACTAATACAACTTCTATTGCAGCAACAAGCGTCATAATCTTTTCTCCCTACATGAATAACAATTACACAAATTAAACTTAACAAAATGAATTGACCCTTGAATAAAAGTTTAAGAAAATAATCTTTAACCAGTGATAACAAATTACTTTTTGCACCAAACACATTATGCGCAATACATTTTGTCTTAATTATTACAAGTAGTATATCTAAATTTATAATTAAACTAAACTATTTTTTTAATATTCATGTTCTCGTTTATTTTCATAACTATTCTTAGTAACATTTCTGAAAAAATATAGCTTTATAAAGTACACTAAATGTTATGCTATACTCCCTGACCCCTGACACAACTAATACAACTTCTATTGCAGCAACAAGCGTCATAATCTTTTCTCCCTACATGAATAACAATTACACAAATTAAACTTAACAAAATGAATTGACCCTTGAATAAAAGTTTAAGAAAATAATCTTTAACCAGTGATAACAAATTACTTTTTGCACCAAACACATTAGTTCCTGATATTAAATCAATCCTGTTTTTATATAATGAGCTTTCCATCATATTTTCTTAACATATTGCCGAAAAAATGAAAAACACCAAGAAAAATGTTTAAGAAGTTCATCAATCTTGGCAATTGCAGTTGCAGATTTGGAGTTCACTGAAATGATTTACGAGAGCTCCAGCATCTTCTTCATTCGAAATATGAATAGCTAAATGGGAAACAGAGGTATCTTCCATTGGAGAATTTCCTTATTTGATTCTCTCTTTCAACATTTTAGTGTAAGGAAAAGGGTGTACGGAAATTTTTCGATGGACTTGGTACCTTTTTTATATTTAGGGATTCGTATAATGATATCATGCTGAGCATCGGTCTTCAGTCTCGGATTCGTGAGAGATGGATTTTGTGGTTTGGCAAAGATTTAACAGGCAATAACAGAAATAAGTTTTATGTATACAATTTAAATTTAATTCCCACATAAAAAGACTCTTAAACGCAATCCATGTCATTTAGCCTGTATGACAAACACAAACCACTGCTTTTTTTAAACTTATGCGTAGGGTGTTCGAATCGCAAACTTATTCATTGATAAGTGTATATCTGGAAAACAAGTTGGTTTTAACCGTATTTGGAAGAAAATGCAGATCGACCCTTCTTGTTCCACCTGTGAGTTATGGTCTTTCGCAATAAAGTATATTCTTTTGTGAGCTTTGTGAATCTCGTATATCATGCTTTTCAGGTATATCTACCCTGACAGGGATAAACCAAACAATCTAAGAGAAAGTTATAACGATGTAAACTTTATCGATAAACCTTGATATTCATCAGGAATATACAACATGTCATTTTAAAAGCAACACGCCACTCTAGGCAACAATAGCCGATCATTTTTGCTTCAATAACCATATGGGTATTTAAAATTAATGCCAATCCTAAAATAACTTCCCCTTGATTTTGAACCTTAAACAAAGGTTTTTTTTAAAAAAGTAATCATACATGCTGCCAACTTATTTTATCCGATTGTTTATTTACATGGACGCTCCCATCAAAGGGTATTCTCATCCATGTAATTAACAACTTGTATTAGTAGAAAAATTACTAATAATATATATCTTCATTGGTGAGTTAGACTCTGTTATGAATATATTTTATAGATATTTTATCGGGAACATGAAAAGCATTTTTTTTTTCATTCGAACCATTAAGCGATTGTTTTTAACTGTAGTTTACTTACAATTAGCTGAATTTAACTTACAACTATGTCAGTCTCATGTAGAAATTCTCTAGACTAAGATTTTGTTCACTGAAAGAGTTGTAACATGAATGTTGTTAAAGAAACTACTGAATGTGCATTCGGCTCATAAAATGATCCGAAATATGGTGCATGCAAAGTTGCGCGTTAGTATTTCTTTTTGGCTTAATGATGTAACATAGTGAACATATGTGAAAAATATTCTTGTAGGGAATGTATTTCCTTCTGATAAGAATTTCAGGAGTTTATTTCTACTGAAACAAATTTTTAAGACTTTTGACTGACATAAATATACAGTACAATATTATTTTACAAGTGTACAATGTACATCATCAAAAACATCATGCTACATAGTTGTGAATGCATATATATAAATATAAACTTTATATTTCAATGAAATGAAAAAAGTGTTTTGCAAACGAAAAATAAATATGTTTAAAAATTTTAATCCTAACTATTATATAAATTAAACTATTTATAGTTGATAAAATGAAATTAACTAAATAATAATCCTCTAAAATGTTAAAACATTTAATACAACATTAATTTAATGTTATACATTTTAAAATATAAAATTATGATGCATTTCTTGTAATATTTATCTTTTTTTAATTTAAATTTTGGCTATATCTTTCGATATAATTAAACTATTTTCATGCCTTAATAATTTAACTTACACTGTGTATATGAAATATAAACTTCTCTGAGAGCATAAGTATTTTTTAAATATACACAATGTTTACATTTATCGAAAAGATAACTTTAACAAAAATGTACCCAGATTTTAGGAAACATGTAACTTTATTAAAAATGAAAATAAATTATTGAACCCCATAATAAATTATTGATTTTTCTTGTATAGTTATTGTTAGATTTTCTTAATGTATCGATTTTTGTCAACCACACATACGAGCAAATCATATCTTTAATATTCATGAATGATTGTTTACGATGTTCGCGTTTTACATTGCAGAAAAACAGCATGTAAAATTAGTTTTATTTAGATAAAAAATACATATACTCAGAGTCTCAAATATTTTTGTTTATGAAGAAAGCAATTTTTACGACGGAAGCTAAACCCTTTTAAAAATCTTATTTCTAAATATCATTATAAAGAGTATTACCCCATAGAAAATCTGTTTCAGAAAACAATAAAACGGATATGAGCATTCTTTAAGTTTTATTTTCACAGATTGATTTAACACTCACATCACAAAAACGCAGTTGCGATTTACGATTTGATAGGTAACAACCATTACTTGTACTCTCAGCAGTTGGCATAGGTATCTCAAACACGAGTTCTTGTTTAAGAACATTTATCAATTTGAAGTTGTGGGGCCTGAACCATAAGACATTTCAAGGGTCAGTCACTATAATTAAAGGTTTATTGATGCGTAAATGTAAATGAAGAATTAATTTGTAGCTGAAAGGACATGAATTAAAAAACAAAAATTTACAATATTTTCAAATGGCATTCCATGGAATTCAGAAATTGCTTTCAGAATCATATTGTTTTAAAAAATATGTCTAATATTATCACCAATGGAAAATGCAATTGTTCATAACTTCAGTACTTTTATAAAGGTTATGCTCTTTATGGGTAAATAACATGTAAGTAAAGTTCCGAAAGAGGAAGTTCTTTATTTTGAAAGTACTTTCGAAATCAGTAATTCTAGAACGGAAACCCCAAATGTTGGTTTGGTTCGAATAAAAAAAGGTAATGGATTTGATCACTCCCTGCTGCATCTTGCTAGACCTCAAGATATAATTATGACCATCACGTTAAAATTTTGAAAAAGGAACACACAAATTAACAAGTCAATATTGATAACCAAAATGAGCCAGTTGAATGCACACCTCTGACTGGCTTACCAGAGTCAAAACTGAGAAACCTAGCTAACTACCCTTTAGATGAGTAAATTTTCATGAGAGATAAAAATACATGATTTTCTTTTCTTTTTGCAAATAAGTCAAATATTGCATTGTTGAACCTAGTTACTCATTTGATGATTCAGCAAATAATTTTAACCAGCCAAACATTCTGCATTTTTATCTTTGTGGTCAAAAACACAGTTATAATCGCACTAGCAATAGATGAAACAACGAAGGCTCTTGTAGGCTATTTCGTTGGACCACAGGACTACACAGAATTATCGAATACATTCCCTTGAATATAATTGTATTCATATTTTTATACAAAGCATACATACTTTAAAAATGTAACTAGGTTACGCTTTAATCGTTGGCTATTCGAGTATGCACACATAAAAGGTTGTAACAAATAACTAAAGTAAAAATTATTTCATAAAAGTACGGATTAAAAGTACAAAAGAACAGTTTTATTTCACATCACTAGGTGTAAGTATTTGAAACATAAACGAACGTTGTTCAATCGTAAAACGCCAGCATCGCCTTGGGTCGCAAATAAAAATAAGTCTGCAAATAAAATGTTTGACAAATAGAATTTATCCCAACGTTCTGCGTTAAGTTTTACCAGATATTTATATTAAGAAGTAACATAAAAATAGAGGTATTTCAAAGGAACGAAATTGCGTTACTGGTAATTCGTTTCTGCTTCAAAATAAGCCTGGTCTCATAATTGGATGAAAATGCCATTGGCAGCAGAATTTCTTTGAAAATGTAGCGCATTTAATTCATGTTTGTAAAATTACGTTTTGTAAGACTTTATCCAAGAGGTAATATTCATAAAAACTCATACTGAATTTTGTGTTTGCCTAAATCTATTTTAAGAAATTACATTTTAAAATTTATAAAGATTATATTACACATTTATGTGGCATGAAATGTTATGCGTTTCCGAAAAAGTGGGATAGTTAGGAGAAATTTTAAATAATATTTTAGAAATTTTATTTAATAAAAAGTTTTTCGTGATTGAGCTTTTGGTCATTATTTGATTTATGATGTAAAATAAATTTGTGAATTTTTAAACAGATTTAATTTTTTGGTAATTAATTTTTTGGCAATTATTCAAATGTTCTTTGAAATTTCAGTGTAAAAGAAAAAATGAATATAATTTTGCAATATTTTTAAAATTATGTCCATATTTTGTAAATAACTTTGACACTGTATTTGCTGATGTGGTAAAATGAGTTATGATATTTAAGTTAGGGCGTGTTTAAAGGTAAAATTCATCGAATAAATTTCTTCATATATTTTCAGGCTTGTGTGCTTGGCCAGAGACCCGCTTATAAACCTTCGTCAAGTAAGACATACACAACGCACACATACATGACAGATGCTGCCATCTATCGCCACCTCCCTAAATTAGACATGTCCCTGAAGGAGAGGGAAATAGTCTCCTAGGACATGTAACCGTGGGAAACTGCGCAATGAACGCCCACAGGACTTTAGGACCCAACATATTAACGAGCGCATATACTCGTTGGGTCTTTAGAATCCCAAAGGTGTTAAAAAGCAGCTTGATGACTTTTGTATTTGATGCAGGTGGAGAAGGTTTTCCTGAACTCGTTGAATGTGATGCACTTGACGTGAATGCTGGCGAGTCTTGTGAGAGCGGTCCGGGTACGTCGTCAGTCTTCTAAAAGGACATTAAACTAAATAGTTTAATATCAATCACTAAATTTTTTTCTAGGATTAGATATTTATTCAATAAATGTTAAAATTGATATTCCGCTAACGCAGATTTGGAGTAAGTGGCAAGAGGCACGAATCAAATTAAAATTACAACAAGGTAATTAAAAAAAATCAATTTATGTAATTATTAAAATAAAAACTTTGATCTTTGGGATTTATGTGATTTAACATTTTTTTTTATATACAGTGCTAAGAAATATGACGAGGTTAAAAAACTATTCCTGAAAAAAAAATTGTTACATCATCTTACTTTGCTGATACATCACTTTCTATGGTATGTTTAAGACACGTTGCTTGTTTTTTAATGAAAGGGGATATTCTTTTTCTTAAGAGAAAACTTGTGTAAGAGAATGCATTATACGTATTAAATTCGTTAAATATTATTATTCGTTAAATATAGAGGTAAAACTATAATTTCAACAAACGTAAACACTAAAATTATAACTGGTGGAAAGGATAATTTTCTTCTTGGAAATGTGCAATGGGCTTGTTCCAATTTAAATGAATTTCGTTAAAATTTAGATAGATTACTGAAACACATTATTATAAACAGATGTGTTATTATAACTCTATAAGTAGAATCAAATTTATATACCTGCTGATTTACAACAATGAAATTAATAATGTTTTGAGTTGTATTCAATTATTACTTAACATAAACTATAAATCTTTTCGTAAATCAAAAGTAGTTATGATTCAAGTAGAAATATAACCCCACCTAAAATGTGCTTAAGAAGTGTTTCCAATAATTTTGAATTTATTAATAACACATATTTTCAAGGCGTTAATGAAAACCGCAACTAAATTTTTGTTGAAGTATACGCTACAGAAATGTTGTCAGTTAATTGCTATTTTAATGAAATTTGTAAGTATAAGTATAATAAACTAATAAACACGATCTACAACATAGTTTGAAAAAAATATCCCAAATGAAAAATGAAATAAACCTAAGAATACTAACATACATTCTAAAGAAAACATGTCATAATAAAATATTAAAATAGTCGGATAAATAATAATTTTGTGCACTTCATCATAAATAATTTTATGACATTGAAAATTACAAAATAATTCAATTCCACCAAAAGTTTATGTTTACAAAAAAATCAAACATCATATAAAAAATCACTTCCCAGCACTCACCTGATGAAAATTCTTTCTTTCTTCTCCCCCAACACTTCAAATATCAAAAAATGTATCTTAAATCACGATAAAACTTCACGATAAAAGCCAAGAGTCGTACCTAGAGATTTTATAAAGCATGGAAAAGGCGAATCGCGGCTAAGGCTTACTCATTTTCAGTAAGTGCACTTTTCGAGCGTGGACAAGAACCCAGAAGAGTAAAGTCAACACAAAGAGAAATATGTTCGATGTTCTCTCCAGTGCATAACCTTCCTTTCCTCTCTTACAAAAAATGAAAAATAAGTAACACTGATACTTTAAAAAATGTATTTTCTCTTTCAGGTATTTTTACTTTGCATTTTTGCGCCATGCGTACGAGAAAACTGTTTATTTTTTCTCGTGGTCTAAGAAATTAACAAGGGAAAAAAGTTACTTTTGTTTTGTTAACACCAATTTGGTTTTGATGAGATATCTTTGTGCATGAAGTTTAAAGATTTTGTGTAAGACAGTATTTTATTAATTGTATGATTTTTTGATTTTCTATTATCTAGGTGAATATTATTTTGTGTAACCAAATGATTTTACAATTTTAACTTAATGAATTATCACATATAACACTTATTACTATTCGTTAAAAAGAGCGGAGTGGAAAAATGATTTGAAAGAGTAAGAAGAAGTATTACTAAATAGATTATTTCATATTTTAAATGTAAGAATAGTTAATATTCATTTATGAATATAGTTACATAACAATATTGATACACCAAGCAAATGATTACAAGCAACACACGTTTAATGACACATCTTAGCCTTTCAGAAAAAAAAAAAACTCAAACATAAGAAAATCATATACCTCATAAACGTCCCATTTATCTAAACATGAAAAAAAAGCGAAAAAAAAAAAAAAACCTGATCACGACAGCCCCGTGGAAGCAGATACGAAATTGACCGGGTAGCAGGCTAAGAATCACTTTGAAAAAGAAAGCATAGCCTTGGCCTTCATAAAAGAACAAAAGTCCAGAGTAAGGGGAATTTATATGACTAACAAATTCCTAATTTTTATTCTATGAAGTTACGTGTCTAGCACTTAATGCTTAATACTTTCAAAGAAAAAAACTGTATGGAAAGATGATTTTAAAGTGTATGGGGGAGCAGTACTTAATCTATTATTTCATAATTGAAATGCAAGATCAAATTAATAGTTAGTAATGAAATATATTCACAAAACCATATTGATACACCAAGCAACACACATTTTAACGACGCATCTTAGTCTCCCCCCTCCCCCCACAGCATAAAAACAATCTAAAACATACCAAAATCCTCTACCTCCCCAAACATAAACGTCCCATTAACCTAAACATCAAAAAATTCCTGATCACGACAGTCCCGTAGAAGCAGGTACGAAAATGACCGGGCAGCAGGCACAGAATCACTTTGAAAAGGAGAACACAGCCCTGGCCTTCATAAAAGAACAAAAGTTGTACAACAAAGTAGGGAAATGTATATGACCAACTAATTCCTAATTTTTATTTTATGAATTTATATATATAACACTTATTGCTTAATAATTTTATTAAAAAATCTGTAAGCGAATATGATTTTAAAGAGTATGGGGCATCAGTACTGAATAGATTATTTCATATTTTAAATGTAAGAATAAATTAATATTTAATAATGAATATATTTACGTAACGATGCTGATACACAAAGCAACTTAGTTCCAGCAACACACATTTAATAAAGCATCTTTTAAATTCCAAAACATAAAAACAATCTAAAACATACCAAAGTCATCTACCTCCCAAACATAAACGTCCCATTAACCCAAACATCAAAATCTTCAACAACAAAAAAATTCCTGATCACGACAGCCCCGTAGAAGCAGGTACGAAAATGACCGGGCAGCAGGCACACAGAATCACTTTGAAAAGGAGAACACAGCCCTGGCCTTCATAAAAGAACAAAAGTCCAGAGAGGAAGGGGAATTTAATGCCTTCATATTTCATTCGGTCCACGTCATTTCCAGATGACGTGAACCCTTGGCTTTCCCAGTGGTTGTGAGGGTGGTTTCCACCCAAAAGATGACAAAAGGTAGTGCGGCAGAAGAAACACCCACCCTTTAGGTTTTTCTTCGCGATTTTAAGGTGGAGGATGTCGTCTAATTATGTAATAGGATATTGATTCTATCTGCTGGGAATTTATATTTATAAGGGGGTGGAATGGGTACGATGTAGGTATCGTTTTTATGTGATGGTAACGCGAAGTTGTTTTATTTTATTATAATTTGTAAGGGACAATGAACTTTAAGTATAAAAAAGGAATTCATTAACATATTTGAAACATTGGGAGCAATTGGAAGGGGGTAAGAAATTCATTTTCAGCATAAATGATAATGGCAAGGTAAACAAAATACCATTTCAAACGTTTTTTATCAATATCAGTTTTTTTATATATATATTTTACATGGGGAATGCTGTTTGTGAGACGTAAAAAAGTTTACTTTAGCAGATGCAGATTAATATTTAAAAAACATGTTTTCAAATTTTTATTTTGTTTGCAGTATAATGACACGCGTAAGTTAATTTTATATTCATTTATAACTATTATATATAAATATGCACGCATTATATGAACATTTAGAAATAGGTTCGAACTTAAATACTAAAAAACAATTAAACCTATTCCTCAAGTATGCATTAACGCAGTAATTCTGAACTCATACTTATTTAATTAAATTTAGAAATTGTGCAACATACTTTTAAACAACGTGGACATTTTGTTCAAAAGTTACGCTCTTTACTTATACCCTACGGAATATATATAAAAACTGTTTTGCAATGTTTAGTTCATTTATCAATGAAGACCTAAAGGATTTGGTAAAGCGCGTTTGCCGTGTACAAGAAAGGTCAAATCCCCCGACCTGGATAATACAAAAAATACTGTCTTATAAATGGTATGTCTAGCTAAAATGTTCGACGAAAAATAGTAGCGGGCCTTCATGTTAAATATGCTCATACGTGTCCCGACACCTTTTACGATGCTGCCCTTTAAAGTTACTTTACTCAGGTGTAGGCTCGTCACTGAACTGGTTCCAAATTACAAAGACCAACGGCAATAGCCTTCGTGTTGCTCTAGTGTAACGATAATTTAATAAAACCAACCCATTTATCTATAATATAAATTTATCGATAAGATTAATCTGTTAACCATAGTAAATTACTTTACTTCCACATAATCATACAACTTACTTTTATAATTCCATCTCTATTTTGTATTTTTGAGGTTTGACGCCTGCAATTAAAAACAGAACCCAACTAATTGCAGCCAGCCAAGGGTGTTGTACTTTCCCAATGTCCGTGACTACCCCAAGGAATCTTGAAATGAGGTTGCAAATATTGGAAACTTCCAGGCGTTCAAAATATGAATAATTTATCGAAGCGTGTTGAGCGTCTTCGCGACCGAGACAAGAAAAATTCCTTTTTCGCAAAGTGCTCGTGTGTAGAGCGTATGCAAACATATTCCTAAGCAGATGTTAACTTTCCCAGATAATGTTTGATTTGGTATTAATTCGGAACTCAGTTTTATGTGGGGGAAACGCTTTAACAATGTGTGACTTTAGGCAATAAGAATTTGAATAAAGGTGAAAAAAAACCCTAAAAATTGTATTTTTGATATTTTTATTGATCATCTTTTTAAAAGTGCAGTTTTAAATTTCTATTGTAACTTGTAAATTAAAGAAACTGCTCAGAAATGCGAAATGTATTTAAAAATTGTTACTCATAAAATTAATATAAAAAGGAAAAACTACTGCAATATTTAATGCTTTCTTTCATTTTAAAATGTAAAACCTTTAAACTTGGAAACGCTTTATTATTTATTTAGCTAACTGTAATATATACTTAATGTTAAACAAGCAAAATTGTTATAATAAATTAAATAATTCAATTTATTACGTTCAACTTTATATTATTGAAATCCACTGTTCATAAACACATTCCGTTTGCAACAATGATTAAAAAGAAAAAAAATGCGATAACACAACAGCGATGGATTTGGAATTTATAAAAATAGAAATCTGGATACTTTGTTGTATGAATCATGTTGGCGAGAGTAAAAATTCAATAAAATGGTTATTTTATGTGAACTTATCATTACATAGTTGGAAAATTATATACAACAAGTTCGTATTTTTATTACTTTTATGGGGACATAATTAAAATCATAACGTGAACAAACTCCTTAAGGTAGTCATCACAAATACCCAATTCTAGATTTCGCGACTGACTAATTACTTTGTCGCCGCAAAGGTTCAGTATTGGGCTCGCATGCAAGAGGTGCACGTACGGAGTCAGACTTATAAAAAAAAGAAAAAAAGAAAGAACAAGTTTCTGAAAATTAACTGTTAATATATTTTTAAAAAAATAATATTTCTTAAGAGAAGTTCGTAAACAGTATGTACAAAGGCCACACTGTTATAAAGTGGTACATTTATTTCGACATTTATACTAGTGAAGTTTTCTTTAAATAATATTTTTACGTCTATAATTCAGTGAAACATATTTGAATAATACTCTTATATTTAGTCCTAAATAAGAAATGTTAACTCTATTGCAAATAATATATTCAATTTTCTAAATTAATCTAACAATGTTTTCGTATGTCTAGACACATGCCTAATTCTAGCGTTTCTTAAGTATGATATTTTTAAAGTTTATAAACAGGTTTAAAGCAAATTCCCGAAGGTTTATATTTATAAACTTGCATGCAAGTTAAAAAACATGAATATTTATTCCAACATCAACAAGGAATTTCCTCATCCCAAGCATACAAGTTTGTTAAGATAAACTAGAAAATCTATGCAAAAAATGAGAAAAGGAAATTATTAAATTTTGATAAATTATTTATTGCAAAACATAAATATGTAACACTGAATTTTTTGATCATTCCATTTTAGCAATATTATTTTTTAAGCAAATAATCTCTAAAAGTTTTCATAAAACATTAGAATATTAATATACAATGCAGTAAAATCTTTTCTGTGGACAATATTGAGCTTGAAACATTAAAATAATAAACAGTAAACCAAATTTTCAGCATTTTTGACTTAGTTCTGACATGATTGCGCTTCTTATACCAATTATTTAATTTAAAATTCTAATTTATTCAATTACTCATATTTTGTTTCTTTTAAAAAAATCTGCTTTGACCAATAAAATATTATTTAATACAGTAACCCCTCGCTATATCGCGCCTCGTTATAACGCGCATTCGGATATATCGCGCCTTGTATCATGTCTCCCAATTTTCCATGTAAGTAGTATAATAGTTATCAAGTATCTCGTTATATCGCGCGTTCAGTTATATCGCGGTTTTTTGCTTGTCTCCCGGGAAGTGCGATATAACGTGGGGTTGCTGTATATTTAATATTAACAATTATACAAATGGAAAAAATCCTTTGTGCACGAATGTTTGGTTAGTACAATGTTAAACTTTAACGTGACATTAAAGATTTAACTATTTACAAATAATTAACCATACTTTGACATCAATTAAAGAAAAAAGTTACATGAAAACAAATGAATACAATATCGAATTCCGGCTTTAAAAATACTGTTGTACAATACAGGCAAATAAAACATTTGATTGCTCATATTTATTTTATTAAATTACCGTACCGCACTATGCACAGTAGCACTACATGATACAAATCAAATACCCTTGAATACTTAACTTATAACATCAGCCTTCGATGCACAAGCCAAAGAAACCCGGAGTACTGGAAGGGTTGATGGATCTACCCCAACGTTGGCCCGTGACAGGTATTTAATATCGGGCTCGGGCGGTCTTTTTTCCTCGTTTATGTTTCCTAAATAAAGAATGATGAATGAACTTAGATAATAAGCCAAGAAGCCCATATCTGCGTCGCTGTCACACGATACCGGGGCACAAGAGACGGACTAACTGATTTAGTACCTTATAACAGGGGCCTGGATTAATGGGCAGACAGAAAACCTAATCAAGGAAACAGGTACTTCTTTTTATTGTTTAGTGTTGGATGGACCAGAGTAATTGCCGGGAAGTGTTGGTTTCAATTATCTTGAAGATACCTTTGAAGGGTATTTGCATTTATTGAAATTAAGGGGGTGTTTAAAAGGATGACAAATCGCTGCTTTGTTTGACTTCTTCAGAAATAAACAATCTGCTCAAAGTCAACATTGCAGATTGTGGCCTTTGAATTATTTTTCATTAATTGTTTCAAACTAGATTTTGCTATAAATTAAATATATACGTTTAAATAACTGTAATTCATATAAATATATTTATTAATATAAATAATTATCAATACAAGTAGAACTTAGAAAGAAAATGAGAGAAATCTTAAATTTATTATCAAGTATTATTTTTATTAGTATTAGTTATGAAACTGTATAGTTAAAGATTTGCAAATTGTTTGTAGACTTTAATACTTTTAGTAAAATGTAAAAAATACGCTTCGTAAACATATTGAAATATTTGATGCGAAAAACAGTGAAATCGGTATTTATATTGTATGTATCCTAGACAAATATTTAATCCTCAAACAAAGTTTCAAATACTTTTTTTTAGTTTAAACAAAAACATTCTTTGTGGTGTGTATCAGCTAATTATTAAAAAAATATTTCCAAAACTTTCTAAGACGTTGTTTACAAAAAACTAAAACAATATCGCATCGATTTTCAACTTGAAACTTTCAGTGACCAACCTACTCCCATACTTTCCTCCAAAAAGATTCCTAACGATTTTAGCGCCCTCTCTCGCCCGTCCCAAACACAAGCACCTTGCATCCAATCCCCTTTTGACAATGTCAGCGGAGCTATCCTTTGCGTAGCGGCATTTTCGGAATCTACTGTACATTTCGCTTTCAGACTGGACACTCTGCGATGTAAGAAAGTCAATATCAGTTAAGACATCGGCAGATTAGAGTTTGTCTCTGATTTGTTTAGAATTTTTCAGAACTGGTAGAGTGATACGATATTTTGTTTTATTTAGTTTTGCAGAAGTTGTTTTGTGAAAAAGTTTGGATTGGTATGGAGTGTGGATAGGTGAGGTTGATGTGAAAACTTTTAGTTGGGCCTATTTTTGGATTGAGGATTATTCTTCTAAAAAAGGTCCCAGAGATGTTCAGCATGGGACCGTCAAGGAAAAAGAAAGTTGAGCTGTATTTGTTCCAGATTGTGCTCATTTTTATCATCCCATTGCGAGTGAAGTCTCATGGTGAGCAAATGAATTAATATTAGTATTCGCAAATTATTATTATTATTATTTAAAACATAAGTTTTGACAATTAAAATTATAATTATTAGAATTTGTATTATAGTAATATGTCATGGATATTAGTTTAAAATCTTTTCAGTTTCATTCACGCAAATCGCATAAAATTACTTTTATACACCAAATGCATACACTTTATAAATTTGTAAGTTTAAATATATTTTTCTTTAAATATCCTATAACATAAATATTTTAATTTTATCTTATATGTTGCGAGATATTTCGTTCGAAATTGAATATGTTATAAGAGTTGTTTTGCATTAAACTACTACAAAGCTGTTACACAGTTGACTGCATAATTCATAACTATGCATTAATTTTAATGAATTCTAGAATAAAATTAAGTACAATAAATGTATTTTTTTTTTTTCTATTTCAGAAAAAAAACTGTTTAGAAGTCTTTTGTTCGATTAAAAAAACTGAAAAAAAAACTAAAAGACTAATAATTAATATCCTCCGATTTAAAAATTACAATTTATAACATATATAAACAATTATTAAGCAAAACACGAAAACAAAGTTTTATATTACAAAAAATGTTCTATGAGCAAATGTTCTTTCTTTTAATAATAAAATTACAATCATTACAACATTTAACTTTTTGTCAAGGGAAAATTGAAAAAAAAATATTAGAAAGATTGTATCATGACAATTATAACTAAATCTAAAGTATCTTAATTTTTTGCTCGACGTCACTTTGTTAAAGAATAATGTCTTAAAAACTTGTACAAAATCACTTGACCAAGAAATCACTCTCCAAATGTCGTATCTTTACTTAAAAAATATTTTTTTAGTCCTAACAAATTGTAATCGTTATAAACTTATTCTGCATGAATATTCAGTTATTCATCACTTTAAAAAGGTATCGTGTTTTTATTTTCTGTACAAAACGCGACAAACGTAGACTTAACTGATGCATACATTGTGATAATTCTCTATGTTTATATTAAATTTTATGCATTGTTTTAATATATTTTTGGTTAAAAATGGTTTCTCAATTTTGAAAGAAAAAACTAAACTTCATCGGCTTATAATAGCTCGGTTTATAACAAATACACAGTTCACTATATTGATAACATGCATTTTCTCATTTTTAAGAGTTTAGGATCGGAAAAAATAAAATCTACGGCTCGGGTTTGGACTCGAGACCTACTCAATAAAGAAACTTGTTAATTTTAGAGTAAAAACACATATTTAGAGAAAACACTGTTTTTCTCATTAAACAGTTTGTTTCCTTGCAATCAATCTATTTTAAAGAAGAACAGTTTTTTTTCGCTTATAATTGCGTAAACAGTGCTGGAATATAACCACAACGATTTTAACATTGATTGTTGTTTAAGAGCGTTAGACTGATTATTTAAAGGTCCATAGTTTGAACTCGTATTCGACAGTCTATTAATCATCGGTAGTATTGTGGTCAGTTTCTCCATGCGTCTCAAGAGAGCCTGGAGTTCGGTTTCCTACCGAGGTGGCACATATAATTACAATTTATTCTGTTAAAAATATTTGGGGTAATTATTACTAATTAATAGTAAATTACGAAATATACGTATTTTCTATGTAAATTGTATATTTTTTTAGAGTATACCATCTATCCGATTGTTTTCTGTAAAACAACACACTTTAACTTGCATTGTGGCACAGTGCGGAATCCAACTATTTCATCGCATGACCGGCATCAATAGATTGTTTAGGTTAATTCTAGGCTGTTAAATTTAAGATAATTTATGTCAGTTTTGAATGTCTAAAGTGCGTGGTTTTGATAAAATTGTTCTATTGTAAAATAAGAAGATCCTATTGCGCATTTTAGATACTTATATTCTTTGACATTGAGTCAAAATTGAGATTTCAGCGTGTTTACTTTTAAGACCATTCTACTTACGCTCATAATAAAAAAAAAGAATCCTTATAGTCATTTTGAGAATTTCATTTTTAACCTCAACAAAGTCACGAATATATAAACATTAATTATAACTAACTCAATAAAAAGGAATTTCTTTCCTCGAAAATGAAATATCATTTCTTTACTTAGATAACTGTATTTCTATGACATAAATTTTATATCAGTTTCCAAAGTAGAAAAAAACACAGCTTCCGGAAAACGGAAACCGCTAGTTTAATATCAAAAAGTAAGTCACTATAATAAAAAACGATATTTCTTAAATAAAGTTTTGTCTCCACACGGCCAAATACATCAAATACCCCATAATGTGTAGTCAAATCAGAAGGATAATAATACCCCGAGGGTTGCACGCGAACGGCCCGTTAATGTACCATGCCACAATGCATCGGTGGAAAGTCTTCGACACGGCAGCCAGAAAAGCAACTTTTTTCTTCAACAAGCCCCGTGAAATGATTTATAAAAAAGTCGATTGCGATTGTTTGCTGACATGTATCGATTAAGTTAAGGCATTCACTTCATTAGAATGTTTGGGTTTCTTAGCGTGTGTTTCTGAATCAAAATAAATGTTTCCGAAAGTGGTCGTAGGATTTGTTGCAATAGAAAAAAAATTCGCTTTGGAAGTATATTTTAATTCATTGACTAGTTGTTCTATATATACATAATGTGCAAGTTTTTTTTTTTACTAATGCATAAGAATAATTAACAAAGTGATATAATTTTTTTCTCTTTTAATAATTGTTAACCAACTGATTATATTTTCTACTTTAAATCAATCTTGTTATTTAATATTTGAATACATTTTGCTTTAAGTATTTACGCATTTGAAAAAAATTCATTTTTTTTGTTTGTAAGCTTCATAGTTCAAAGATTATTTTATATTATGCATTTTTTAATTCCTGTAGTTTGTATGAAACAAAAATTTAAATTTAAAAAAAAAACATGTTATTTCTATAATTTTTTTTATTAAATTTTTTTCAGAATATTTAACTCGTAAAATTCAAAACTAAAATAACTCAAAGATAATTAATAATGCCAGATTTCCGTAACCAAAGGAGTAATGCATTTACTTCTTAAATTGGGACATTATTAAACAATATAGTGCCTGTGATTATTTCGTTTCCAGCTATGAATGCGATTTGAGAGAAATGGTAGCCTTTCCGTGATTGATATACCTTTTTAAAGATAATTCCAAGCAAATTGTTGAAACAGTAATCGAGACTCATGGATTCTTTTTATTCAGCCGTTGAATTATACAATTTCTTTCAGATTACACTCATAGTTGGACACGAAAAATTAGGCACCACAATGTTCAGTAGGGGTAAGTGGTGTACCTTGGACGTATGTGTACCTCGAACCTATGCTGATTCTAGCTCGATTAGCTTAGATATTGAAACAACACCACATGCAGTTAAAGTATTTGCTACCAGGGATCTCAGTGAAGTTCTATCTGTTTGTTTAAAAGGTCAATTTATTAAAGAGGTTTCGAAAAACTAAATTCACAGTTCAAAAGTAAATTTTGTCAAATTCTTTAGTGCAATTTTTTACTCAAACATGTAGTGTTTATTCAGAAACGATGGTTATGCAATATAAAGCAAAGTTTTAGCTATAAAACAGTGTGTTTGAAATTAAGTTAAATCTAACCTTAACTTGGTGATTAACTATTTTGTTTTTAATATCCAAGTGGTGTACCTCGAACCTAATACAAGTGGTGTACCTTGGACTGGTCGAAGGTACACTACTATAGGTCTTATGTGCTTCAGATTGTTGAAAACCCTTTTTAAAATTCAAGTAAATTCTTTCCTTTGAAAAATTAAGTATTTTAAGCTATTAATATGCAACCCTGATTTGCAAAATCTAGAAGAATGGAAATTTGTAAGAAATTTTGATATGGTGTGATAAAGAACTTTTTTTGTAGTTAATTATTTAGATTTATGGAAGCCTATAAAATTTTAACCATATTGATATAATATAGAAAATAATTATTGCATGCTCATCTAAAAAGATATTTTTTATAATAAATATCTAAGCAGAAAATCCTTTTTACGTTTAGGCCTAGTTGAATAAACATAGGGGGGAATATTTGAGGTTTTTTTTCAAATTTAAGACAGAAAGATAGCCAAATGTTTTTCTATGGCATGAAATAACAGTTTAATTTGATGCTGCATTTTCACGGATACACCCGAGAAAGATTGCATTGCAGCTGAAAAAGCCAAAAAGGGCACTAAAAAAAAACTAAGGCAATAAAACCCCTTACTGAGCCAATTGACCTAACATAACCAATTACTACAATCTTTGGCTAGAAATAAGAGTAGGTTGTAAAATGTATTTTTGAATTTTATGTGGCTAAAAAATATTGGTTTTCGGACTGTAAATCGAGTCTCTCTACCTGTTAATAATTGGTCCAAGGTACACTACCGGTTGGACCAAGGTACACCACCGGTGGTGTACCTTGGTCCAAATTACAATTTTCTGTATTTATTTTTTTAATAGTTGAAATCGTTTAAATAAAATGTTAAAATAAATATATGTTGTATGTAACAGCATAAAGTATTTAGTAAAAATACTTTTATTCACTTTTTGCAAGTAATTAAGAAACTAAAAATCGAAAAGTCAAAATAGGTCCAAGGTAACCCACCTTCCCCTATTGTTGATAAAAATGGCATAGAATGTCGTTGATGATGGCTTTTCCAAGAGCTATGCTTATCTATAGGAAGCATTTTTCTTAATATATATAATTCATCGAATTTTCAACAGGAATTTTGTGTTTTAGGTTGGTAGTGTTAAAAATCGCAATAAAAACCCGAGCTTTCCAGAATCGTTTGGGTATAACAATGTCTTTCAACCAAGTTTTTACCTTCTTGTTGTAGTAAAACGTGGCTTTATTCTATTTTTCTGATATATTGAACTTTTTGTCGGCGTCATTGAAATAATATTTAATATCCAGTCTTAATTATCCGTTACACTCATTTTTGTGTTTATATTACTAAAGAAGCGAGGATAAAGTTAAACCTGATAAGTAAAAGAACCAATATTATCTTACAATACTAATATGATTATTGATTAATGAAACTAGGAGTGTTGGACTCCACACGAATTTCAATTAGCTCTAAAAAATCAAAATGCACACGATTAAAGATAATTATTCACCTTAAGTTATATTCAATAACATCTAAAGCAGTCTTTCTGCGTATGCCCCATTTTTGAAGATCAGATTTTTAGAATCTGCATTCTCCAAAACGTATGCGAACGAACGAACAATGCATAACGAAAATGCGCAATCTATATTTCAGATTTTCGAACCAATCGCAATACAAACAATACAAATAACATACATCGTTTACAATACAACTTAAAATATGGTTTTATCTCGTAAATATTCATATCATTAAATAAAATGGAGAACATAATTTACATATGTCAGTTGGTATTTGATCTCGCATCCTTTAAATTACAAGTGAACAGTCATACAATCACGGCCACCAAATTCCTCAACAATAGGGATGTAATAGTAGAAATCTCGTTGAAGTTTAACAGATAGATAAAGTGACTGTCATTGAGAACATGTTGTGGACAAGATGTTTCAACTGTAAACGAGTTTAATAAAACGGTTTGAGACCATAAAGTTGGTTGGTAGACATATATTTTCAGGCTTGTATGCTTGGTCGCAAGGACCCGCTTATAAACCATCGTCAAGGACAACACAAGACACACACATACACAAATGACAGATGCTGCCATCTGTCGCCACCTCCACAATTTAGACATGTCCCTGAAGGGGAGGGAAATAGTATCCAGGAACCTGTACCCATAGTAAACTGCGCAATGACCGATTACAGGACTTTCAGACCCAACAGAGTTAACGAGCACGTACTCCGCATATACTCGGTAGGTCTTTAGTAGCACCGGGATTCGATCTCTCGACCTTCCGATCTCGACACCGATATCTTGACCACAGGGCTCCCTGCAGCCCCAACCATAAAGTGAGCGATACGTTTTGAGCAGAAGAAGTAATAGGAATTTTTTTTAAAAGTAAAGTGACGTTTATTTGTGAGGTATATAATTTTAATATTTGGAGGGTTTTTATATTAGTATATAAGAATGGATTTATTACTTTTATTTTAATTTTCAATTCTTAATATTTTGTTTTAAAATATAAACATAAAGATCTATTTAGTTATTTAAACATTATCCTTATCTGTAAAAAACATTGTTTAAATTTAAGATTTTAATGGTATATTTATACAAATATTATTTTTTCATTGATAGAACGAAGTGGTAAGTAAAAGTATAGTTTTGTCTGAAAATTCCGTTACTTGTTTATATATATATAATAAAAATTACGAAAAGTCGATAATTCAATTTAGTTTCCATATTTATAAAAAAATGTATTTTTGCTTGTCAAATATCTCGAGTAAAGATAAATGTTTTTAAAAAATGCAGTTTTGAATTAATGTTATCTTTTAAAATATAAGTATTAAAGTTTAAAAAATTATAAAGAAAAGTAAGTTGTAATATTTATTCAACAATTAACTGCAATTAAATCGAAATTTAATCATTAAATAAAATTACTTAAATTATTCCGTTAGTAAATGATCTTACAGTATTCATTACCTTAAACAAATTTTGACTTAAAAGCTGTACAAACAAATTTTTATTTACATTATATATTCATTAAAAAAGAAGTGTTGAATGAAATATGTTTTTCTTGTATTGAAATATGAATCCTTGTCGAATTAAATGTTACGTTTTTTGCTTAAATAAATTAAGATTTAATCTGAAAGTTCAACAATATTAAGTAGAATGTGTTTTCTATAATATAATTACATGTTATTTCGATGTATTTTTTTTTAAATTTATGTTAAACATGTAGGTTCCGTTAAACAATAAATCCAAAAAATGATTTATTTGTCAAATAAGGTTTAATTTTTTTTCTGTAAACACAATTATTTAAATGACGAAAAAATATTAGTGTATACTAAACTATAAATTCAATTAAATTTTACACACTATGTAACAACGTGTATAATTGGAATTTAACCATCATTGGAGGGAGAAAATTCAAAAAAAAAACCCAATTTAATACTTATTATTGGCTTGATCATACTCTAGAATTGTAAGAAAATGTTTTTGTTTAGTATAGAAATGTTGTTAATTGTTCGTTCTTGATATTTTTTTGTATTGGTTTTGTTGGGAAATAGCATCGTATTAAAGCTATTGTTGTCTGTTACCAGTTTGACACACAGCTTGTAATATTATCAAATGCTAAAACATTTCTGTATTTAATGGTGAAAATCTGCTTGCGGTTAGTTTTACTCATTTTAGAGTGAACGTAGCATCCCAGTAAACGCTGTAGTTGCACAAGACATACTTGGATTGTAATAGGTAGGGCTTCATTTGTAGATACACACAAGTAATCATAAGATGGTGTTGCTAATTTACAACATGAATTTTTGCCCACTAATATTTCCCATATTACTTACTTATACCTCTTTCATTCCAACATGGAGCATAGGGCCTCCGTCATCGTCCCCCACCTGAGCCTGTTGGAAGCAGCGGTCTTAATCTCTCCCCATGAATTGTTGAGTTCTTTTACTTCCTAGTCTATTTTTCTACGCCAATTTCCCATATATTCCCATATAAACATTTCTTTTAACAGCTGAAGAGTTTGTTAAAATATGGAAATATTTAATAAAGGTGTGTTCATCTGCCAAATACACTTTTTTATTAAGGTATTGCCAAACAACATAAATGTTTTTTTTATTCACCCCAACCTACTATGCGTAAATATAAAGGCTCCAGACATATTGATTTCAAGGGTAAAACGATATTTTTCGACGAAACATTTATACTTTATGTTTTAAGTAGGTAAGAACATATTTCTGTGCTTGTGGCTATTTGTAGGATAAAACGATAAACTCATTGATACATTGGAAAAGTGGTATCTTACACAATTTATAATTTAATTTTAAAGAACGCACTAGTTTTGTTTAGCAATCAGTTTTTAACTGCCAAAACAATGACTTTATTAACAAAAAATAAAAACTTATATATATTATTTTAAATCATTTTTTTCTGAAACATGGAGTTTTGGATTTTCGACAAATATGCAACAAAACATATGCATTTTACATAAAAATGCTGCTTTGGAATCCCGGAAATTGAAATTTCTTGCCAATTTTTCTTTTGCATCATTTCTAAATATAAGAAAGAAAAACGTTTTTCAAAGAAATGATGGCAGGGCAACAACCTTCATATTGTTAGCTTATAATGTATTTCATTTGATTACTGTTGCTCTATCATTGTGAAAAGTTATTTCTGTAGAAAATGTTGGCATTTCTCCATATCTCATTTTTATACGAGGCGATTTTGTGTCTAACTGTTGATATTTGTCTTGTTGTTGCTAATATTTCGATAAAAATATTGAGATTTGAATTACATATTTTATACATTTATACTTTAGTGTGATATTAGTTAATATACCGAAAAAATTTAAGTAATATTTAAAGCATTAATTGCTTTGAAAAAAAAAAAACATTCGACGTTTTTCCAAAATAAAAATGTATAAATATTTTATTTATTTAACAAATAAATGGAGCTACTTTGACTGAAAATAATTTATTTTAAAATAATTATTTACGATGCAAATTTAGAAAAATATTTAAGAAATTATAGTAAAGTTCACAAATCAACCAATCGAAGTAATCGATATATTGCAAAATTCCGCGAATTTTTTATTCTAGCATCTCAAGCCAAATTTGTAAACCACATCAATTCCCCTTTAGAATGAAATACATACTCTATTTACACATTTTTATTATGTCCAGACCTATAAAATATATAAATTTATCACAAGTAATGTATCGTATTTTTTTAAATAAAATGTCAAAGTAATAGTCAATATAATACGTTATACTTTTAGGAAAAAAAAAACGTTTGCAATGAAACAGGAAAGAAATGTACCTCCACCAATACGCACGCAATCTCTAACTTTACAAGAAATAGAAAAATCTGAATAAAAATACAATACAAAAACGCACGTGTACGGAATCAATATCGCTCTACTCTAGACTAAAACACGCTTAAAATCCCAGGAAGTCATGTCCCTAATCGGTCTATATTTTTTTTTCTATTTTCCCACAAGTAGACGAAAAAAAAAATGTTCGAAATAAATCGGCCAAAGCTCTAGGTTTGGCAGCTTGTGCGTTGTCTGGGAGTCCGGAGAAAAAGAACAAAAAAGCTACAGTACAATCGGAATGCTACGAAAAGCAAGTAAGGATACAGAAAGCAAGAACGTTAATCAGACAACATTCTGACTCCACCAGGAAGGTTTAATCAGTGGCCTAAGAATGGTTCATTGAGGGTTTTTGTATTACCCCAACACACCATTGAGTGATTTGTTTGTCGGTTTCATTTACCAGTTTGGGTTCTCGGGATCTGTCTCAAGAGCACCGGTAACATTGTTTCGCACAAGAATCAATTACTCTGCGAAATGATTACGCGTTATTTAATTGCTTAATTGGCGTAAAATTGTTATTTCAAATACAAGCATTTCTGATTTCGAGTTCGGTGTAAAATAATGTATTTCAGGACATCTAATTTACTTGGTAAGTAATGAAAAGGGAAAATAATTATTGTTTGGTTGTTTAAATGTGAAACCGAAGTGTGGGATATTGTTTGAGTGCATAATTAAATTGTCAATAAATAGACAAATCAGCGATTTTTTTTTCATTTTAATACACTTTATTTTAAGATTTAGATATTACTAAGACTTTAAGAAACTTGTTTTCAAACACCGATGGTATTGCTATCAAATATTTGACCAAAAAAGAAAATGCATTTACCCCTCCTACGATTGTCCCCTGAAGTTTTCCAAAACTGCTTTTAAAAATGCATCTTTTATTTATTTATTTTATTTTTGAATGTAACAAAAATTTTAACTTCCTTTATTTAAAATAGTTGCGTCATAAACGCCTTTTGGTTGTTAAAAAAATATTTTATATTTTCAAGAATAATAATTCAATCATTTTTTTTGTTCTTGGTTATTAGTTAACTCAATTTCTTGAAGAAGGTTGATACCATTATAATGATAATAACAATAAAAATAACAACAAAACTACTAATATTTAATATTTTCAAATATTAAATGTGAAGCTAAATCCCTCATAATATCAAGGTGGTTGTTATTATTGAGAAAATTGCTCCGCTTTATCTTAATCAGTCTTTAGCGTTTTCATTCATTTAATTTTCCTCCAAAAAACTGATGCCCCCATTTTAATTAACAACACTTTTGAAACTTTTCTTTAAAACATATTTAAATTGTTGCATGCATTTCTTTTTGTAAAAAAATCCAAAAATGTAATTGGGAATGTGAAATGATCTAAAAAAAATCATATAGTTTCTAATAACTTCTTTAAACTGTAAAAAAAAAACATCTATATTTTATACTACAAAAAATAGTTGTGAGCTGATTCACAAAGATAAATAAATTCTTAAGGGCATTAATCCCGCTTTAAAACTACGTAGCGTGACTTGATATATTTCATTCTATGAAGTGTGAAATGAATCTCGTGCAGTAACGAAGAACGAATTAAGAATTATATTTTTGCTTTTTCTCTTATAATATATGAACCGGGGGATGAGGACTTAAAGCTTTTTGAGAGGTGTGTCGGATTAAAGTGAAAGTTCATTAGTATTCATACATAAGCTTTATAAAGCTTAAAGTTTTTTTTTATTTATTTAAGAAAGCTTTAGATAAGTTTAAAATATTTTTTTAATGAGAAATAGAGGAGTAATTATTTCTTAAATAATGCTTTTTGATATGAGAGTTTATAAAGATAAGTTTTAATTATGAAATTTGTAATTAAAACTTGTGTGTTAGAAAACTTTTTAATGCGCATATATTGTTTACAAACTCAAGAAGATAATAGTAAATTTTAATTTTGTATGATTCAAGGTTTCCTTTTGAACATATTTTTATGAATTCACCTATTTCAAAAGCAATATATTGTAAATTTTACGAACTTAATTGTTATCCACTGAGGTACAAATTCATACAAATAATTATCTCTTAGAAATTATAAAATAGCTGACAAAATTCAAATTCAGCTGCAGGTTTACTATTCGGGATTAAAAATAACTTCCGGAATTTGTCCAAACGGATAAACAATAATATATTTAACTTAAAAATATTCATATAGCGTAATACTAAGATATAGAATCTATGATAGAAAGATGATGAGAAAAACTTATAATTGTAATCAAACAAAAATGATCACATTACTTACACAGATGAGGCGGATCCATAAGTATGCATTATGATATTTGTTTCAGTTTGAATTATTTATTCACCTTAAAATAGTTATAGTTTTGTAGCCAAATTGATGAATTATAAATGACAAAGTGCATCAATCAACTTATTTTAAAAATGAACATAACTTAGCAATTCTTAATAGGAAAATGCATTCTTCAATCGATGCATATTTTCACAAACATAGCTTCATTAATATAAATTACTTGCTTCAAACGTAGGCACTGAAGACCATAGATCTACAACGACAACATTTTAGCTTCTCTTTTCAATTCATAATGTCTTTCGTCTTCTTGTCTTTTCAAATTTAGTATTTTTGATAACTATGTAATTTTTGCTTCAGATTTTTTCATTTTGCAAACTTCATTGTTTCGTAGAGCAGTAACAACTATTAAACAGTTTTTACAAAACAATTTTGTTTTGTCTCAAATGTAAATAGTTTTTGTGAGGAATTGTAGTTTGTTAAAATGAAGTAGTCAACAATTAATTGTTTGTTTAAAATAGTAGTTTTGCTTTTTTGAAATATTTTCACCATCCAGTTACATTAAATTATATGCCCATGAAACACTTCGATTACTGTTCTTAATCTTTAAACGCAAGCAATTTACTTATTAGACTAACACCGATAAACTTTTAATATTTATAAGAATTGGCAATTTAAGACGACACAAGTTGCTGTTACATAAATATTAATTTAATGGTTATTAGAAACAATGCACGAGAGAGTAGGTGGCTTGTTTTCATTATAAGGTGTTAGAATGCACAACTTTCGGCCGCATATAAAGTTTAATAGATCTGGTTACTTAGGTAAACCTGATGTAAGACGTAATTAATTGATCTTGCATTACGTAAATGACGTGATATCCATTTAAAATCCTCATTACTTCACATATTATGCATTTATTCGAAGCCTTTCCCGGGCATAATTTCTCACTTTCATTTGCATGGGCTATGTTATTAATTTGGTGTCATGTATCAAAACTAATTTCTTTTCAAGTAGTAATTTATTTTCGAATGTATGACGTTGTTTAAGCGCTCTTTAAAACAAAATTATTCGATTAATTTGAAAAATTTAAAATGTTAATATATTTAAATAGTTAGACATTTATTTTAAACCGGAAAACTCATGTGGTTGGGGTAATTGGACTCGGTTATGAGCACTTATTAGGTGAAATGGTTTCTAAATGTGTTATAAAATTACAAGAAAATAAAAACTTTGAAAACATATACTCAATTTGTTGCAAGGCTGGATACACATTTTAAATAAAAAATTAGATACTTACGCAAAAACGGTTTAAATTTGTTTTACTACAGGAATGTTTTACGTCTAGAGTGTTTACAGTTCCACGTGATTTGAAGTATGGTAGTGATTAGTTAAACAATGTAGTAAGCATAGCTTACCGTGCCCTATCATCGACCACCAAAACTGCCAATCGAATTCAGGAAGTATTCTAGGTCACGTAAAACAAGCTAATTACATTTGATGGGGTCCTTAAGCAAATATACTTGTATCATGCGTGATATAAATTTCACTGTCTGAGTAAGTGATGATTTAAAAAGCGTTTATTAGTGTCCCATATTTGGTAATTTGTAAATGATCTATGTTTTTTTATGAAATCTCATGTGGCCGCTGAATAATACATACGCTTTTATATACATATCTAGAACTAAAAACATATGTCAAAAGGTTATGATCTCATGTAAAGACCCTGTTTGGGCTTTCAGACAGTAGAAAATTTTTTTCATCTTTAAAATTGCGTTAAAAGTAGAGAGCAAGCCTAATTATATAATTTAAAATTTTTAAATGTTTCTTTGAATAAAAATATAGTCACGCTCCTGATTTTAGACCTAAAGAGTCATGGTAGAAGTAACTATTGCTTACTGAATTTTAAATCCGTTAATATATCTTAAATACAAATAGCAGATACACTATTTATGCGAGTCAGAAAAAACATCAAAGAAAAATATGAAATTTTGTATAATAATTGACTTTCTCTAGAAGTTGTCTAGCTTGAAAACCTGTTTAAATTTAAAAAAAACCTTATTTAAATATTTCCATTAAATCAGTCATTTATTATTGAGAAACTCATCAGAAATTACTGTACCAAACCAATAAGTGCTTTCCATTTGAGTCAAAAGCATCAATCCCACAGATAGACACAAACTTGTAAAAGTCCGAACATCAGAAGGATGAAAACCATGAAAATCTCGAGTTGATGAACAGCATAAAAATCGATTTTCCTCAAAATAACCTTTTCTACAATTCCCTTTGCCGCGTATCTCTTTTTATCACCTTTTTCCACGAAAAAGATCTTCCTGCCTTTTATGTGCAGGAAGCACCCACAAATGACCCGGGCAGAGTCCGATGTCCCTCGTACCCCTAACTTTTGATTTTATCGCGAGAAAATGACGCCTCATTCCCGGGCATTAACTCGAAAGAGAAGGGACGAGTTAAAAATTCTAATGGATACAGAGTTTCAGCTGGTAATGGTACCCTTCATGTTGGAGATAGTTGTTAATTATGTTGCTTTTTATCTTTTTTTTTTATTTGAAGATTCTTCAAAATGTTCTTGATGGTTCAAAAGTGTATAACTTGTATTAGGTTTTGACACCATTGTACTATATATTGGGAATTGATGCTTCTTTTACTGAGCTTGCGCAGTAGACTATATTTGAGGGTGCTTAGATCCGTGATAAAGGCGTTATTTTAAGTTATTTGGAAAACCATTTATACTATATTTTTATTTTTATACACATATATTAACCATTCTACTGCAAAAGTAAAGCACAATTTCCAGAATCCTTATAAGATGTTTGTGATGATACTACTATATATTTTATTCTAGAATGATGCTTCTTTCATTTGATATTTCTGCTTTATTTAGAATGCTATTTTAAATCAAGAAAACCGTTATCCTTATAGTTTGTAGTCCTAGTTATTGCGCTCTTACTAGGAACAAAAAAAAGATGCTTTCGGTTTCCAGTGTATGTGGAGTTGAAGGTTTTAATGATGCTTTTCAGTTTGAGATAGTTCGTTATTTTGAAATGGCTTCAATATTTCTCAATGTAAATTTGAAATTGTCTAACTTGTATAAAGTTAACTGTTGTACTTGTGAAGTCTTTGTATTAATGTAACCCTATATTCTGGTAGAAAGCCAGCACAACATCAATTTTACAGACCATGTGTTCAAATGTGATTATGAATATTGAACAAAAAAATTAAACACTTTTACGATATTTTATTATAAATAAAGGTTTTAACTTTATTTAAACGGTTTTTTTAAATGTTAGTATTGAAAAAAATATTTTTTACTAATCAAAAAAACGTACATTTGGTGGTCACTGTCGGCAAGCAAAAAACACTGGAATTGTTTTCTATTGAACATTGTTTCTGCTTGAATTGTCTTTTTTCGGCTTATAAGGATCTAAAACGAAGTAGACAGTTGACTTTTTTTCTGATCCCAACGAATGTTACCAAACGGATTTCATGTATTAGTTTCAAGGATGAGTTCGAGCTATCACTTTTTGTATGTAATACTTTTCTCTTTCAATATAAAACATTAGTATTGAAGTAGAAGATAAATACAAGTATTGAACCTGTCATCTTTGAAAACACGTTGAATGAGTTTAAAGTTAGACATGACATGTTTATATATATACTGGTGAAATACTAGGTTTTTTTGGTAAGTAAATTGCGTGTACATTAAATGACCATCCGATTGCCAGAAATTAGATAAACTACTAATTTCAAAACCTATAATATTTATAAAATAAAAATCTCTAACAATTGTGAAAAACACACTCTAAAACGGACATTTGCAAAATTGAATATAAACCTTACTCAAATCTGAATAGATCACAAGCAGTGAAAATGGCTTTTTGTAAAAATTTCTGCAGTTTGAAACTTGCATATTCTCAGGAATGAAACACCTGGTGTTCGCTTTTGAGCACGTTTATACTTTAAAAAGGAGTTGAAATCGAAATCATATGCATATTTTTCAATATGGTATTGTTTCCAATTTAAGTGTAAATATAAAAAAATACGTAATTCCTTGTTAATTTATCCTATTTTTTTTAGTTCATGCGTGATTTATCAGATGACTTTAGTACATGTGATATGAATATCCGTTTTCCTTAAAAGATTCTAACTTCGGTCAATTACACATTGTAGAAATATACTACATTTAACAAATAAAAATAATATTGTTTAAAACTGAGTATGTCTGGAATTCAGCATTGATAGCATTTAATCGGTTTATTTGAAGTAAAATGTTTCAAGTTCAATCAATGGATATAGTTAGATAAAAAGTTTCATTTTTCTCAGTGAAAAACAAAAATTTAGATTAGTGATTTACTGGAAATAAAGAGATGGCTATTGGTAAAAAAGTTACCAAATCATTACATTTCATAGTTGATAATATTCCAAAACTTAACAGAAAATGAATTTTACACAAAACGAAAGTCTTTATATAATTTTCTTAAGAACGTTCAACTAGTTAAAAACCTGAAGCAGCACACATACAAAAATAAATAAATATATTTAATATCCGCTATAATGGACATTAAATATTTTACAAATCCCACAATTACAAGAAAACATCAGGTATAAAAAGTAGATCAAAGTAAAACTAGGTTGTCGATATCTTTACCGCTACACATTTCCTGTACACTTTTTTTTTATTATGTTTTATGAAAACAACTCTGAATTTTCCTCACGCGCATGTCGAACTTTTTTACCGCAACGCCGGAAATGAAACCAACGAAAGATATATTATATATGAGACTTCTTTTGGCAGGTGTGAAATGTTTCTAAGTTTTGGAGGATTCAATTTTGTTTTTCGTGTACGCAAAGTACAGCCTTTAAAAGCGAAATACAGTAGGATTATATATTTGATCAAGGGAAAGTTTCGATAAACAACTCTGAGATTCAGGTCATGTAGTCAATGTGTAGTTATCAACTTAGAATATTAAATAGCGTGTTTTTTTAGTACGCTTTATAAAATTATACTGAGTATCATAGTTATCTTATTTTTTTGTCACCTAGAAATACTTGATTACTAAATTGACATGACTAAGAGAAAATGGCTAAATGTAGAATTTCTCAGCATTTCAAAATTTAAAACTCCCAAAATTGGCAATATTTACTAAAACACTTTCACAAATGCAGATACTATTCCTTTATTCTTTTTGACATTTACTTACAGTTGGAAGGATAATTATGTTAAATTGCTCGATGATAAAAATAAATGAAGTTTTATAGCATTTTTGAGTTTACAGCATCGATTCAAATCTCTAAAAAATGAATTTCAATGATAAATATTTAGACCGTCGACAAGCAAATTGACTTTAACGTGTTTCAGATGGTAAATATAGGCCAAATTTACATTTAAACTATAGCCTTTTTTGTATAAAACATTTTTTTAGCTTTTCACTAGGTATACTAATATTTTTTAGCCAATCTTTCTGATAAGTTCCATGAGTCCTAACTTAGATCGCATTCAATATGAAAGCAGCAGTCATAATAACATGGTATTATCTGGTTTTATGGACTTAATATTAGCTTTGGAAATCACTGGGATCCCTACTATCTTTATGCCGATAAATGTATCATAAATATGAAGGAGTAGATCATATGATAATAAAAAAAAAAGATCTGAAGAGTTGGACGTCAAGGGGATCAAGAAGTTTTGTCAATAGGTAATAGAGAATGTCAATTACTCTGCCTAGGCAGATTATGATGAATAAGTTAATTATTGGAAGTGATATATAAGAAAAAGCTATTATCATTTATCATTAACTAATCAAGGATATTCGGAGCGATTATATGTTCTTAATAAAATAAAATTATTACATTAAATCACAAAAAATCACATCCTATTAAAACACGGCATTTAATTTCAATATTTGACATTCAGTGTTAACGTATAGAGAGAGGATAAACGTATCGAATGGAATAAATTTCAACGATTAACTTTAAAAGACAATAATTGGAAAATTTGTTTGTAACTTAGTATTACAAAAACTATGTTATTATATAACTATAAACATATACTTGCACCTCTTGTGAAATTCATTACAGCACAATTAACACATCCATTATTGAAAACCGCGCAAAACACAAGTTACATGATTGTTTTTATGAATCCATAACAGCACCTTATATGTATACTTTAGTCTCATCTATAAACAATGGCAAGTTTTTATCGACGAAAATCATCGCTTAGAAAAAAATTAATCTTCCGAAAAAATACTCTTTTGCGTTGACGCCATTATCGATTTTCGTTCCGATGATAAATTATATATAACTTCTAAATCTATGACAAAGCTAACCGATGGTTTCATCGATTACAAAAAGCAACTAGATCATATCCACTTACAGTTTCATCACCTCCCTAGGAACCATTAGGTATCAAAGACTTACATCATAATCATCATCAGTATTAATATGTCTTATTGTAAAATCAATTTCAAGCAATGGAGTTTGGCGTCGTAAGCATCTAATTTCTTTTGCAACGCAATATATAGACATTTAAAGCGTTCTGAGATACCGATAATAGGTTTTCTTTTAAAACTATCGGAAATACAGCCTTTTTTTTTGAGTAAAAGTGTAAGCACATCGATAATGCACTAAGGATATCTTGCAACGGGTAAGGGAAAAATAATATTTCCAATAACAGTAAAAATTGTATATTGTGTAACGTATATATTTCACGTTAAACGTTATTACTTAAAAAGTAATTCACTCTAAAAATTAATAATAAATAATAATGTAACCTAAACTACAATAATTGTTTTTTTTCCTACAAATATTTTATTATTTAACCACTAATATTTCCCAGATATTTATATTTGACCGCACGAGCTAGGACTTTAAAATTGCATAAACCATTGATAAACATTATTGAGGTAATTCACTATGCCGTAATTGGATTTATGTAATAATATTTGACACATATCATTTTAGCAATTTACGCCTGTCACCTTAAGCGAAAAGCAATTTATAAAGATTTATGTATTAAATTGTATTATAGTTACAATGTGTACAATTAATTGGAATTGAACAAGCGAACATTTGACCAATTTCCCTAACCAGAATTCATTATATTACTATGCAAGTTGAATGTTTTTATTTAATTTTAATGTAATACTTATCATGTTAAAAGTATAAAAATTTGCAATCGTAGGTAAACTGTTTAAAATTGTTTCAAAATTATCATACTGTTACTTCCATTCATTTCGAAAAATAACTCCAAACCAAAAGAGCCAAGATATAGAATTTATTTTTTAAAAAATATTAAACCCAAATTTATAAACAATTCTTAAAAAAGTTTGTCACAAAAGTAGTGACGTTAAAGTATAATAACAAACACATCATTGTGAATCTTCAAACTCATAGTGGGTGATAAGTAACATTTCCTTTAGAACACTTTTTTTAACTAAGCATACTAAAAGTATTATAATTAGTATAGAAAATAAATTTGTACTTATTTTTAATTTTACCTTTTTTTACCCTTAATATAATAATTTGTTCCATAATTACTCATTAAAAGTCATGGATCGCATACTGAATAACATACTTATTTTAAACAAGTATACAATATTCATTTCGAAACAAACTCTTTTTCAAAACCATTTCCTACTAATAATTCAAATTTCTTCAATTAAGCATGAATACCTGACATTGCAAACAATAAGTCAAAGACTAATTAACCACAATTGGAAACTAACCCCTAAAAATTGATAAATGCTTGAATAAATATGATATACCACCTCGACCGCCCAGCAAAAGTACAGACAAGCAAAAGAAAGTGGGCACTAAATAATAATTTCTTTCGGACAGTTTCTTGTTGCTAGAATTAGTAGATTCTGCTCAAGATATGAAGACAAGTTGCCTCATTTGTGTTATACATGGTGCTCGAAGAAGGCTAAAGGCGCTACCGTGTACAACAAACACTTAAGGTAATGGCCACCATTTATTTCAATCAGGCTTTAAGGGGGGAATAAAAAATCAGTTAAGCGAAACTAACATGCGTCCAGATAAAGAAGGAAAAGAATGTAATTAAGGTTTTTTTTTTCACCAGTTATTTCTACTATTGTATTAACATGTCATGGTTAGTTTAATTTAATATACTATTTCTACTATTGTTTTAAAGAGCAGTTGGTTTTGCAATATTATCCATTTAATTCGGAGGGAAGTATTTTTTTAGACTTTTAATTATGTGATTTTAGAAAAGATTCAAACACATTTAAGATAATGTTGTTTCGAATAATAACTTCATTTGAAACCAATTACATTTATAGATGCATAATTTCATGCTTGTTTAGAGTTAAAACTACATTCCAAGTTAAAAAAGTCCAACTTTTAATTATCTTCTCTAGTATTGAGAATAAGGGCTTTTTTATTTAAAAAAAAGTATCGGACGAATCTACACATGCGATTTTAATTTTATCATCAATTTAAAACCTCTGTAACATATATTTTTCAAAGCTCTTCCTTTCTGATTATAATTCAAAGTTAAGGATAACTAAGGTATAAAAAAAATTAGGGCAGAAAATATAAGCTATTATTCCAAAAATATTCACGAAACCTCATAAAAACTGTTCTTTGAAATGAAAACAATTATGGGTACGATGATATCTCAGGCTAATTTTCTTCGCTTTTTAAGACAACCGAGGTGGTAGTTTCTTTTATTGCTGGTTCTTATGCTGGCCGGTTAAGCCTAATTCCATAGAGAAATTAAAGTGGATTAGTTTTTTTTTCCGGTGTTCCAGTGTGTGATGGATCTGTCATTTGGCTCTGCAAAATCAATGGTGTAGAATTGATCGCTTTCTGGAAGTAAGAAAAGGACATATATTCTTGAGAAAAGGGATCATAGTATTATTTTAAAAGTTAGTAGTGTATATGCCATTGAGTTTAATTACTGGTCTGAAGAATGTAAATGTAAAGCATACTTGTGTTTTTAAACTGTTACGTTTCTTTGCATACCGGAAAATGTCAATTTATTGGCCAGTTTATTGCCTCGTAATAATATATATATTTTTTAATTTAACTGTGTAGACCATAATTATTTGTTAGATAAACCCCAACATACATTTAGCATCAATCTCTGGTGGTCTTTCTATAGCCATAGTTCACAACTATTGAGATCCTTGAGGTAATATGTAGTTCCCCATTCAATTATTTTCAAATTTATTTTCATTTTAAGTCTAACCTTTCTTACATTTTTAATTTGTGGTGAATGGTACCTCACTAAATTTGAGACAGCTAAAAATAATTTTAACTGCTCTAACATTGCTTGGCAACAATTAAACTTAATTTTTTTAAAGTAAATGAAGTTCTTAAAAAAAAACGTATTTGTTGAATCCTTTTCCTCATATAGCGCAAACGTTTACCGCAATTATGAAACGCTTATTTGCTTAGAATATTTGGTTGGTTAACTAAAATCAGTTCAGTTTGGAAAAAGAGGTAATAATTGGCAATACAGATACAATTATAACAGTCAGTCACTGACTAAACATTATTTATTACAATATTTAAATACTATCCTAACGCAATATTGCACTACTATTAGAGTATTGTTTCCTTAATAATTTAATACCACGCCATTATTTACTGCTGTTCATTTACCCTTCAAAAATAACAATAATGTGTAATAGTTTTCAATGTATCCATTGTAGTGTTAGTTTGTAATGCATTTCATCGTTTCAAACATTTCCTCCTCTCCCACCAAACTAATATATAAAAGGATGGTTGTTGGAATAGTTTATAAGATTCAGAAAAATGTAAAATCGTAGTTATAATGAGTGTATATTAGTTACCTAACGCTGTCTAATATAATTACTCTTCAATTTCTGAAATCCATGAATGAGAAGTTGATATATTTAATTAAAGTAAAAAAGCAGAGCTATATTTAATTTTAGTAACAACAAGAGTTCCTGGAAAACAATTTAATCACTTCCAACCATTCGTTACAATTTACCCAAAACTCAAAAAAATAATAATAAACACTTAATTTATTTGCAAAAAAAAAATATGTTAAACTAAATCAATTATTTCCTAAAGCAAGATTTTGTTTCTATGCATATACATTTCATTGTTTAACTTCTACTCTAATTATAAGAAAACTCGGTTTTGATATTATTATGTCATGTTTTTTACTATTTATGTGCGGAAAAATAAAAACTGTCAATAATAATATTTTATTACAATTGTCTGGTAAATACAAACGTAATGGTTTTTTATTATTCTCTAAATGAAATTTTTATCTGACATATACTTTTCAAAAATCCTCTTTTGTGAGAATGTGGTAAAAAAAAATTGCATAAAAAATATTTTCTGTTTTTCGTTGCATTTTTCTATTCATTAATAAATGAAAAGAAGAAGAAAGAATTTAATTAGTTTTTCATAATTATTAGGTTTTTATGAAAAGTATTTTTATCTTCAATAAAAATAATAGGTGTGTTTAACTCAGTAATTATTACTACCTTGAGAATAATTTACATATATAGGAATTTTTTTTTATTATGGTTTTAAACACATACACAAAATATCAAATTAAATCATACGCTACGGGATATTAAAATATGAGAATTGGGAATAAAACTGTTATTATATATGAATCATTGAAGAGTAGTAGTATATTCTGATAAGAGTTATTTACGATTAAAATTATGTATCAGATTTTTAACGGTACAAGTGATATTATTGGTTTATTTTGGATTGTTAATTCGTTATGTATAGGGAATCCTTCTTTAACAGCAGCCTAAGGAGATTTAAGCTGTAAAATATGTATTATATATTTACAGAATAAATTTTCATGAGGTAAACAAAATAATTAAAATAAATGCTATTTTGCAAAGGATGAAGTAAGGCATGGTAGGGTACGGTACATATATATTCCGGCTTGTGTGCTTGATCAGAGACCCACCTTATAAGCCTTTGGCAAGTAAGACACACACATAAAGAGTTTTTTACTGTCACAGAGAAAGGAAGTATTCCCAAGGCGAAGGCGCGAATCGAACCCGCACCCATTGCAGCTCGCAGACTGCTGGTATGCAATGCTTACCACTCGGCCGTCCGGGACCCAAGTATATTATTATCCTTAGAACTTTCTATCACTTAGAATCACATATGTCAAATTATCACTGCTGATTACGATATTAATTACTGATTAATATTATGAAATGAAATATTGCAACAATATTTTTGTAATGTCCCCTTACATATTTGCGATTATAAGAATTTGGATTTACTTTTGCAAAACTCATTAGTTTTATCGCATTTAGTTTATGTTCGCATTAAGTTTATGTTCCAACATATGATGCGCTAAAATTTCGAAGACAAACTTTGCAATTAAATTCATTGTTTTAGCATAAAATTCAAATATTTACGTTTATGGATGTTTGGGGAAATATTCGTCAAACCTATTTTAAGAAATAAATCCCTTTCTCGCACTTTGGCGAAAACCTACAAAACCCTCTGACGTCCATATTTTATACCCAAATATGCGGTTAAATGGGTTGACAAAATAGGTTCTTGCCATGGTCGCCAACAATGACGTATTCCCCCATGCATCACGCTGACAGAGCGTTGCAAAGAGGATTTCTTACGGGCGGGAATTATCGCTGTATGCTGCACTTTTACAAATACGAATAAAATCTGATGCGGCTTCTTAGCTTGAGTTGAATGCTTTATGGAAAAAGAAATGGAGTTTATTCCCCGAGTTTGGTGATTCACGTATGGGTATAGGAAGTGAAATGCTAAGTCTGAGTTAAAAGTTTCTAGTTGAATATTTCTTATACCCTCGGCGCTATTTGGAGAAAACTTCTAGCAATTTGACATGTTTTGGCAAACCTTTTATGTGTATACAAATGTATGCTTTTAAGGATATTTTGTATATATAGTATGTTTTTTTTTTATATATTTAGTACAAAGTTATAGTTTTTCGCATAAAGAGCAAAATGCAGATATTCAGGTTCCATTATAGTTTTGGATTTTTATTTATTTTAATAACTAGCATTGAAAACACTCATATAATATAATTTAACCACACTAATATAATTTGGTAATATATTTGGTAATATAATTTGGTTTAAAACACAAAAAAGTTAAGCATTCAAGGTGCTCAATTTATTCAATTGAATTACCTACATGAATACTAAATATTTTTAAACTACAATTCTCAAAATATTTTTTTTGATTGTATGGTTTAGCAGGGTTTTTATTACCTTCAACTCCGAGATTTTTTTTATCGATTATGTTCATAATGTTTCAAAAATTTATTATTATCTATCAACATTTAACGACAAAATATATTCCTAAGAATATTTTGTATTACCTTTTACCCTCAAACTTTTTTACCAAGACTTGACGTTTAAGACTCAATGTTAACGCTCGTAGTGTGATTTATGGCAAGGCTGCTTACGCCTAATCAATCAAATTTAATCGATATAAAGCGGGATCTAACAAAAACTAAAAAAAAAAAAAAACGATGGATGATTTTCTGGTATTGCGCGCACGATAAAATAACCAATTACCTTCTGAGCCTGGCTTGCTTTATTCTTGGAATATTATGAAACTTTTTATAAGTTTGTTTATATTTTCGGTCAGTAATGTTTTAAACTAATATTAATGTTTGATGTAGTTCTAAGTAGATGTTTAAAATACTTTTTTTTATCTTTTGCCTAAATATCGAACGTAATGCATTGCTGTTATAGTCAACTCAAATGGATATTTCAAATTTTTTTTTTCGTTTTGCATTTTAATTCAAATGTATGAACTTGGAGAAGATAATTTTTTTATTAATGCATTTTTTAAGAAACAATATTGCAGAAAACTTTACAGAAGAGAAGGCCGTAGCAGAAGAGCATTGTTTATTTTGTCTCGTTTTGTCTTACATGTAAAAACGATGCATTTGCAAATCGATTTTCATTTTAAATCTTGCATTATTCATCGAGTAATTTTGAGATTCTGTTTGATGTAAAGATTTATAATAACAGTTTTACAAAAATTTTATCTAATTTAACACTATTTTGCTAACATGATGAAAATAATGAATGAGACTAAGTTATAACCAGATAAATTATATTACGTCACTTGCATTGCAGAGAAGAAAAATTAAAATAAAATTAATAATCGAAAGTTTGTACATAATACTTCAAAATGAAATATATTATTATGAAGTTGTAAAACAAAGGATCACATGTTAACATAGATTTTTTTTCTCTTAATAGCAAAGTAAAGTTTTTTTTTTTGGCTTTTTTTTGTGCGACGTATTACTTTCCAGGTTTGTTCGTTCTCTTTTTTTGATTAGCATATTTATTATTCCTCTCATCACGTTGATTACCAATCGAAGATCAAACAAGATTTATTTATTTGTTATAGGGCATACACCATTGACTAAGCAAATATACTAACACATATTACAAGATAAATACATTTTAATGAATTGAATAAAACATGACTTTATAATTAAATTATTATAAAAATTCATTTATTTCAGTAATTAAAAAATGAATATATAACGTTAAATCACATATCCACATGCAATACACACATCGAAATTAAATTTCCAATTCCATTCTCTAATTTTCACGATAAACCAATATAATCATTTCTCAATTAATTCACAGATAATCTTAGCTTAGCAAATTATAATACTCGAAATGAACTTTTCATTAGTTTAACGTTGGTAAGAATGCGCAAAGACTAAAAATGGAATTCCGAGCCAATGAAAATAATTGAATTAATTTAAAATTCCTAAAAGACAATTAGCCGTGCCGCTTTATTATTAAAGATTCTTATCCTAATTCATAATGTATTATAGTACGAATCTTTAAGACGAGAATTTTCAGACAGAAGAATGAGAAATTAAGTTAGTGTAATCTTAGAAATTAGTATTCTAAGATGGAAATTTCGATAGACTTTCTAAAAAAAGCTCTACAAAGTAAAACTTGATAACTAATTTTAGGTACTTGTGAATAATTTATTTGTTGCTCTTTGATAAACTCAGTTCGTTAAATATTTTTCCTTAAAAATAATTTTGTAAGCATTTAAAATGCCTTTTCAAGTATCAAAAAAATTGAGAAGAAAGTAATAAAAGATTTACATAACTAATGATACCAAAATAAAATTTTATTTTGGGTAAAAGTTAAAATAAATAATGTAATATTATAAAATACCCACTAAAATTTTCTAATGTATTTCCTCATTTTCCATATATTTTCATTTATACCAAAATATTATTTTTAAGCTTTAATGTACATTACAATAAAAAAAATTAACAAATACATTTATTTAAAGAAAATTTAAATTTAAGTTTTTAAAGTTGACTATATGCTATAATATCCTCATTTAAATCTGAACAATTTTTGAAAGAGTTAAAGAGTAGGGGAGAGGAGGGAGGATTGGGACGGTGGGAGGGATGGGACAGCTGAAATTATGGCAAAATAAATGACCTAATTTTATTTCCAGTCTCACCACCTTATAGCATATGCATAGTTCCTTGTTGTTACCTATTTCTAGTTTATTCCTATTCAACTTTCAGTTTCAATTTGGAAAAAGTTTATTTTCACACCTCCAGAGAAAGTTTTTAATCTATGTTTAGTTTTATTTCTTTACTCATGTAATTTCTAAAACAAACATATTATAGTGGTTCAGTACTCTTAAAGATACAATGTATGCTTATCAACAGTTTAGTTAAGCCAAAAGTCAGCATGGTTTATGTGAGAAGTTATTTTTTAGAAGCATTGCGTAGAGGGAGGAGTGGGACGCACTGAAAGAGGGAGGAATGGGACATGTCCATTCCTCCTCCTTCCTGTCCAGTATTCCTTCCTACTGTCCATACGGCCATTTCCTAAATCGGAACCTAGGAATCTATTGAATAAAAGTAAAGGAAATAAAAAAGGACGAGCAAGAATATTAACATATACCCCTGAGAAGAAGGAAATTGAAGAAGCAGAAGCTGCCAGACTTGGGGAAAAAAGGTGCCAACTAAAATATGTATGTGCAAACCTAAAACTTAAAAATTCAAAAGAAAATTGTACCGTTTAAAGATATGAATCCAGTGATAGCGAAAGGTCATTATTTTCATTACCTGACAGTTCAGATGAAGACACGGAAATAGCACATGGATGAAGGGCAAGCCCAACATAGGCAAATATGATTGTGTGCTTGTCAATTCCTCACCAAACGGTCAATTGTGTTTTCTACGTTGCAATTGTGGAGAGTATTGACAATGCTGAAAGTTACTATGCAAAATTTTTGAGAAAGAACACGAACAGAAATTTTAATTTTCCTCAACAGGATATGACTATGGTACGATAGAAAAAAAAACCCGATATTATCATGAAATTGCTGCCACCGCAATTGATTCGTGGGACAAGTAGAGCGCAGTCTTGCTTTTCTTTTCATATTAACCTTTCTCATTATGATATTCGATAATTTTTCTTTAATTTTCAAATGTGTCCCATCCCTCCCATACTCATGTCCCACTCCTCCCACCCAAGAGGGAGGAATGGGACAAAATTCTTGTAATTTGAATTTCTCAACAGTAATAAAATTTTTCAACATTTAAATGGTGTGTATTTGTTAAAAATAATTTAAAACATCTAAGTTTATTATTTAGCCATTTGCATCTATAAATAAGCAGTGGATAATGAATAAAAAAATATTTATGTGAAAATGTCCCGATCCTCCCTCCTCTCCCCTACAAACAAATGTATTTTTTGCCAAAAAAACTTTTTTTTTCATATTTGAAAAAAGCTGCTTTTCTCAAAGCAGCTTTCAAATTCCTCAATAACGAGAGAAATTTTTGTGGCACCATCTAGGTGGATCCTGTCACCAAATTTTACGCCCAGATTACATTTTACTCAAACTTGCACTTTATTAAGTATATCAAAATCCAGTTTTGTTGAAAATGTCAAAAAAGTACACCAGCAAACCATTAAATAAAACGATTTGATAAAGTTGGCTGTTTACATCTCCTCCCATAACGACTTACTCCTAAACCTTAAACTAAAATAAACTACCCACCAAAACACCTTTACATTGTGAAATCCCAGACACCCAACACATAACAAAGAAAAACCTGAAAAAACAACATAAACATAATACCTACTACGCAAGTAAACACAATACCTCCCAAGCTCGCCTTTTGAAACCTGATAAAAGCCTAATAAAGTAAGCATATTTGAGGCAGACGAAGACCTAAAGGCATTTCCAGACTCTATTATGCCGATATTTCCCTTTATCCAGAACCGATGAATAGAGGAAAGTCTTTTGCTGGGAAAAGTCAGCCTAATATCGCTGGCCATTATTTGTCGGCCGACTAGTTGAGCCCTTATCATCACAGGCAGTCACCAGCGGTTATTCATCATGGCCGCGGTCAGTTTGTCCGCATCTGTCAAAGAAAAGCGTGTATTCGGCGATAAGGTCCGAGGGACAAGATTTCTTCTTTTGATAAAACGGGGAAGTGAGTTATTGGGTTGAATGTAGGGAGAAAAATAAGAATATTAAATTTAGCGGAAATTGTATGTGGCCGCCATGGATGTTATTTCGATGTAGAATTCCCAATATTTTATTCAGGTCATAATTATTTCTGATAAAATTGAGAAGTTGGGTTACATGGTATAGATGAAAAATAAGAATATTAAATTTAGCGAAAACTGTATCAGGCAGCCATGTATGTTACTTCGGTGTGGAATTACTAATATTTAATTCGTGTCATAGTTATTTTTACACTGTGGTGATCAATTAAACAACACTTGGTGGTTACTCAAATTGTTGTTCAATTCTTTAAATTATATTCGGTGGCTGCGGTCCGTTTGTCCGCATTTGTCAAAGAAAAGCGCGTATTTGGCTATAAGGTCCGAAGGACTAGATTTCTTCTTCTGATAAAACGGGGAAGTGAGTTATTGGGTTGAATGTAGGGGAGAAAAATAAGAATATTAAATTTAGCGGAAATTGTATGTGGCAGTCATATATGTTATTTCAATGTAGAATTAAAAATATTTTATTCAGGTCATAATAATGTTTTGATAAAATTGAGAAGTCAGTTATCGGGTTGTATGTATAGGAGAAAAATAAGAATATTAAATTTAGCAGAAAATGAATCTGGCAGCCATGTATGATATTTCAAAGTAGAATTACGAATATTTCACTTGTGGCATAATTAATTTTACACTGTGTTGGAAAATGTAACAACACTTGGCGGTTATTCAATTTGTTGTTCAATTGTTTAATTTATATTAGGTGGCCGGGGTCAGTTGGTCCGCATTTGTCAAAGTAAATCGAATATTTGAAGTAAATCGCATATTTGGCGCTAGGAGGATAGAAAGAACAGGAGTCGTCACGCGGATTCAAACGCACAGGAACTGAGTGAAGCCAGAGGTGGAGGGGAACCGGGGGAAGGCAGCTGCCTTTATCTACCCCTAGTTAACATGGGGTTCTATGGGAGAATTTACGATTTTTCGTTTTAAATGAAAAAAATATGATCACATTATGAAAAACGAATACACATATGTATATTTCTAATATGCTCAGTATATATATATATATATATATATATATATATATATATATATATATATATATATATATGTATTATTTAAAATACAATAACAAATAAACACTCAAAACTAGGCGATATTAATATTGGTTAATCTGGAAATCTTAAAATTATTTAATCATAACTTGGATTTTTCAAAAAAATCTTTTATTAAATCTTAAAAATCTGCTAATCATCATAAAAAGTTATTTTTTTTTGATCGAACAGATTCTTTAACGAATATAAAACAGAACTTTTATTTAAGTTGCATATGAAATGCGAAATAAAGTAATCTGATTAGTATATTTGATTCATATAACTTGCATATTTATTCTCTTTATTAAACAATTTTAATTAATGATAACCAATAAATGCTTAAAACGGATTTGATTACTTTTTTATGTCTACTTGTTAATTTTAAGAGAGCTAATATATTAGGCATTTTTTTTTACTAATTTGAAATAATTACTGCGATACTTATGCTACTAAATCACTAATACTTGTAGCTATTTTTTTTTTGAATAAAATAAAAAATCAACTAATAATTTTTTTAATCAAAAATACATTAAATGGAATTTTTACAATTAAAGTTGTATAAATAGATTTAATTACCAGGTTTTTATATTATGTTTGTCACTATTTTTATGAATAAAATAGAAAATCCACTAATAAAGATTTTTTCTTTTTTTTTGTAAAATAATCTATGATACAATGTTTACAATTGAAGTTATATATAAAAAAAACATTAGATTTTAAATCAATACTGGATCTATAATAGTTCAAATTTTGTTGCCAGTCATTGTTAATGGGTTAAATAGGTAAAAATGTTGAAGCTTGAGCAGATAAAAATATTTGTTATAACTTTGATACATACATGAATTGAACTCTACATCTAATAAGTTTTCTTTCTTCTGGCTAATAAATTTTTTAAAAGTAAAGGGTTTTGCAGAATAGTTATTTGGTACCGATTACTGACAGAGAAAGAGGACCCATTTTGTTTTAATTTCTTTTTTCTTTCATAACAAATGTACTTCATTATTGCGCAAATCATGCTATAGATTTCATTAATTATTTATTTTCATTAATTATTACTAATTTATGAAAATTCGAGGTTTCGCAAATTGCTAAAAACTAAGGTTTTCAGTGTGATGGCGTAGAGAGGGAGAGGAGAAGTACCTTAAAATTTTTGAAATTAATAAAATATATAAGCGATTTTCATAAAACAAATACTTTCCAAACTTTAATGATTGACTTTAAAGAGTTCTTCATTAGGTCAATTCCATTAGTTGATTTTCTATTTTTTTTTACAAAAATAGCGACAAGTATTAGTGGTTTAGTAGTATAAGTATCACAGTAATTAATTGCAAATTGGTAAAAAAAAATACTTAATATATTAACTTTATTAAAACTAACACGTATACATCAAAAATATTAATCAAATCAGTTTTAAGCATTTCTTGGTAATCATTAATTAAAATTATTTAATAAAAAGAATATACGCAAGTTATGCGAATAAAATATAACAATAAGATTACTTTATTTCGCATTTCATATGCAACTTAAATAAAAGTTATAATATATATTCGTTAAAAAATATCTTCTATCAAAAATATTAAACGTTTAATGATGAACAGTAGATTTTTAAAATTTAATAAAAGATTTAAAAAAAAATCAAGTTATAACAAAATAATTTTAAGATTTCCAGAAGAACCAATATTAATATCGCCTAGTTTTGGGTGTTTATTTGTTATTGTATTTTAAATAATACATGTATATCTACTGAGCATATTAGAAATATACATATGTGCATTCGTTTTCCATAATGTGATCACATTTTTTTCATTTAAAATGAAAAATCGTAAATTCTCCCATAGAGCACCATGTAAAAGTGGAGTAGATAAAGGTCCCTTTCTCCCAAGAGGGAGGGGAAAGCTTTTTCGCTTCACGCCGAAGGCCACATGACGACTCTTGTTCTTTATATCCTCCTAGATTTGGCGATGAGACCGATGAACTATATTTCTAATTCTGATAAAATTGGGAGGTGAGTTATTTTTTAATGTAGGAGAAATACAAGAATATTAAATTTAGCGGAAACTGTGTGTGATATCCATGTACTTAATTTCGATGAAGAATTTAAATAGTTTATCGTGTAATAATTGATTTTATAACGTGATACTTAATAAAACCACACTTGGTGGTTGCTAAAATTGTTTTTCAATTCTTAAAATTATATTCAGTCACCGCGGTCAGTTTGTTATCATATGTCAAAGAAAAGTGTACATTTGTCAATAATGCGAAGGGATGAAATTTCTTGCTCTGATAAACGAGTTATTGGGTTGAATGTTGGAGAGAAAAATAAGAATAAGCGAAAATTGTTTGTGGCTGTTATTTATGTTAATCCAATGTAGAATTGCCCAATATTTTATTCGTTTCATAATTATTTTAACAACGAGATGTTTAATTAAACAACACTTTCAGGTTACTGCGATTGCTGTTCATTTCTTTAAATTTTATTCTATAGTAAATTTATCTCTGTTGGTCAAACCTAGAATGAGGTTACAGTAAATACTTTTCTTTGTGAACAATGAAAATGGTTAATTTGAGAAAGTAATATGTTCAATAACAACTGAAGTCCGTACTTCTTGTATTTCAAGCTATATAGTGGTTCGAGACAGAGAAAAATAGACTCATACACTGTCTAAAGGCCGACTCATGTTCGAAAACAACTTTCTAAAATAAACACCCTCCAAAACACCCCCCTAGAAAATAAAAAAATCTCCATTTTAGATTTTAGTCCCCATACTTTAAAATCGTCAACTTTGAAATCGTGTTGACCCTCATACAACAAGAAATACTACCAAGAAATAAATTTCAGATATGTTATGAATGGCTGAAAATAGTTTTTCAGATGGTTTTTGGACAAAATCAATTTAATTTCTTGGAGTTTAAAATCAATTCTTATAGCTAACAAACAAGTACTTAATATTAATGTAAAGCAAAAAAATTATTTTCCTTTAATATATATCAGTTCATTGTAAGGCACGTTATTGCTCCCACTAAAAGATAACAATGGTCTTGAATTAACTTATTTTGATAATTGTTTATTAATAACTTGAGGATTCAAGGATGAAATAAAGTAACTAGCCACGATGAATTTTGTTAGAAACTAATTAAAATGAAAATAAATTTAAACTTAATTTTCCTTTTTAGTTTGCATCTCATCTTTTGCTATTTTTTGCAGATTAATTTTGAAGCATTTATTAAGTTTTGACGAAATCATTTTAGAAATATAAATAATATCTATACTAACTTTCAAAGACGTTTAAAAATAATAATACAAATAAATACCCAATTGAATTCGTCATTATTTCTTGGTTAGTATAAATCAAGATCGCGCCTCGAATTGAGCAAAAACAACTGCAATAAAAAACAAAATTATTTATAATTTCACTTCACGTATTTTTGCTATCGTTAATATTTTGGTTGAATTTTAAACTTAAAACACTTTTGGAAAAATGCTCTTTTTCTTCATAAAATATTAAATTCGTTTCCGACCAGACATTAACATTTTATAAAATGCTTGTTTATATTTCCAAATACTCTAAGTTTCCACCAGTTTTTATCGAACAATATCATTTATACCAACCTATTTCAATTCGGAGAGGAAATTCACTAGATTCGTTGCACGTGGAGAATCCAAATTGAATCTTTACAAATGTTCTTCTATTTCCCATGGAGAACAATCTAAAGAAAGAAGGGCTGATAAAAAATGGAGTTCTGCAAATCGGTAGCAATTGTTCCCTTCTTCTGAATGAATTGCAAAAGAAAACTTTCGGAAAGTTGTGGATGTTTTGAAAACCGAAGAGGTTTGGAGCAAGAAACTCATGCGTTTTTCTTACAAAATAGTAATAATTCTTACTAAATTTATTGTGATACATATACCAAAATTTTTTAATTAAACAAATTTATTTATGAAATTTAATTTTGAATATGATTTACTCAGCATTAATTAGTCACACTATACTTATGAAATTTGAGCATTTTCATTTTCCATAGGATCATTGATGTTTAGTTTCCTAAGTAATCGAATCCTTAAAAGGAAATTGGATAATAACTTTCCTAATCTAAATCAAGTCATTAATGTATCCGAATGTTAAAAAGAAGCATGCTTATTATGTTGTAAAATGTTGAAGTTATTTCTCAATCTGATCAAGTGTTTTTAATTGAATATCAGCATTATTTTTCTTTAAAGTGTAAATTTAGTAAAACACGTGTGAAAATACGGGAGAAAATATTGTGGCAAAATTAATTTATCTTTAAGAGTTCGAACTATTGCTACTCCTTAAGGCATTTAAGGAAACAAGATGGGAGCTTCCTAAATGAGTATAGAGGTATTGATGATGTTGTACAATCTTTTCATGAACATTTGAATCTCATTTCTATAATGTTTCGACTTGTGATACAAAGTTTGGAAAAAGTTATCTTATTTCGCTTACAAAAGATATCTTTGAGCTTTTAAAGATAAAAAAAGAGGCTCCGTTCGAAGTATGGGAGCTATAAATCTTCTACTTTTTAGAAGCTTTTCAGCGAAAGGGAAAAGAGAAACGAACTATAAAATCATATTATAATGATTTTAAATTACAATAATTGAGGAAAATATTTTAGATAATCCTCAATCCTTTTGAACACACATTAGAGCAAAAATTATAAGTAAAGCGTTTATGATATAATTGACCTAAAACATATAAATTTTGAGGAATACGATTTCATTGCATGTCGCTTAATGTAATTTCTTAATTCTATGTATATTAACACCTCGGATAAGAACTTTTATGCAAATATTATTTCTGAAGGAACATAATGTGTAATAGAGCTTCACAAAATTTACTCTGGAAGTATTCCGAAGCTATGATTACACACAAGTCATCAATAGGGTCTGCCTTGGGATAATACTCCTAGTTTAATACTGAAAGCGATATATTTTAATTAATATATATTATCTTCAATATTTTGTAAAATAAATTGTTGTTTTTTGAATTTGTGTATAGCCAAAACGATCCTTATTTTTAAAAATCCCTGCTCCACATCAAACAGTGAGTGTTACTGGCCAGAATCACTATTGTATCCGTTCTATGAGTTTTTAAAGGCAGGAACAATTATTTAGGAAAATGGGTATGTATATATGCGTAACAGACCCGGCACAAGTTATAGAATCGGAGGAGCATCCTCAGCCCCCGCATGCCTAGTTCCAGAACTCGCAAAATACCACTACTTCCGGCGTATCCAATTTCATTTGGAGGAAGGGATTGATAATAGGCTACTATAAAATATAATTTACGTAAAATATAACAAACTAAAATAACAAGAAAAACGCTTTAACCCAAAAATTTACTACACTACTGAAACATCTGATAAGCTTATTTTGGGTCAAAAATAAGAAATCTATAAGAAAAAAAATCTTTTTTTTTTGTTGTTGAAATAATGCCAAAAATTTTGTAACTGTGGAAAACAGCAAAATAGAAGAATATATATCACCTAAAAAAACTTCCGAGTTATAGTTATATATTTTAAGGTATCTGACCATATTATTAAAAAAATTAGTAATTATTTTAACTGAAATAGTTTAAATTGTGAAATTGTGTTTTAAATATGTGGAACTGAAGTGAACTCTTCAAAAATCAGGTGAAACGCTTGTTAGCTATTTTCTAAATAAAAAAAGTAGTAGTTCTAACTTCTATTGAGATTAATGTAAAATATTATCTAATAGAACAAGGTGTAAAGAATCGAATGATATGTGTTTGGGTGTCATAATGGGACATAAACATTTGGGAAAAAATATTGAAAGTGATGATTCCAAACTGCATCACTGGGACTGAAAGGGTTAAAAGTACAAGTCATTATAAAGTATTTTCCTTATTTATACCATAACAATCCTGTACAATATTGAACCGAAGACATTTTAATAAAACTTATAAGAACGTACCAAATAAATAGAAAATACTAAAAATCCAAGCAACCTCCATCCCAGACTAATAAAGGATGGTAACGGCCTTCCCCAGACCGTCGCTGATGTTGCAAATATCCGGGCTATCTCACCCATATCTCTTTCACGGTTTGAAACAATTGCTTCCTGTATATTTTAACACTGCCACACAGAAGAGAGGCTGATAGGTGATAATAACATCCGCATCCTCCTTTGTTTATGCTTCCCTTCCTTCTCTTTTCCCTTTTCGATGCAGTTTAAAGATTTTTTTTATCCGAAACAAAAGGCAGTAAAGGCTTGCAGCTTTGCTTTTTAATAAGAGAATAAAGTAAAGAATTAGTGCTTCGTTATCTGAGTCTGGGATAGAAGTGCGTTCGTTAGTGGTTGAAAAAGATTATAATATAAGATTTTAAGAGAAAAAAAATGGTAATGCGATTAAAACTAACGCTTCAACTCATAATGAAGCTTTGTAGTGAAATTTATTTAAGACAAATCCTTTTGAAGGAGGGAACAAGTATAGGGCATAGTGTAAAGGGAATAAATTGTAAATATAACTTATTTAAATTAAAATATCATGCATTTTTACAAGACAATTATTACGTTAATCTTTAGAAAAATACTCAAGAATAAAATTAATTAGAAACTAACGGAAAAGGTGAATTTATATATTCAATATGCAATTATACATTCAATATTCTTAACTAATTAAACTTTTTTTGTGGTGTAGTTTTTTGGTACACCTTTTATTACGCTGTATTATACATAAAAGGGACACCTAATTAAATGTTATTTTCTATATTAAAACAGAAAAGTATAGTCTTTATCTAACTCTATGAACGGAGAGTTATTATTATTTAAGTTCATAAAATATTGACAGAAACAAATAATATTTAAATGAAGCTGCATTGGTGAGACGTATCTGTATCTGTAGCATTTTTGTAATTGATCAGGATTTTTTTTTAATCGGACATACACTGATTAGGTATATAAATTTGATATTATTTTTACTTAGGGCTAGTATGTTGTTTTGTAAATTGCACATTCGCTGAACTCACGAGATAATTTTAAAATAAATTCATTTTTTAAAACTTAATGAAACTAGTGATAGCTCGTTCAGTGGTTCTCAACCTTTTGCAGGTGACGACCCCCTAATGCCACAAAATAACTTCGCGACCCCCTCCCTGTCCTACACATGCTGTACTCCATATTAACTATTATATTTGGGAAATTGTTTTTTTTTTATTTTTTATTTTATGATGGTTGTGCCGTGGGAAGGTTTTGATTAAGTAATTTGAGCTGCGATCTGAAATGCTGATATTTTTACAAGATGTTAAACCAGAACTGGCCGGATTTTTTTTAGCTCCCTAACTTGGTTTCTTCAACTTTCATACTTAGCAGACATATTTAAGCACCTAAACAAGTTAAATACCGAGCTGCAAGGTGGAAATATAACAATAATCGAAACACAAGACAAAATTAATGGATCCCTAAAGACACTGAATGTTAAGCTGCTTAAGTTAAGAAATCTAATTTCGAAAACTTCTATTTATGTTACGAATTTAAAAGTTCCGAAAAATTCTGAATTTTAAAAGTTCCGACAAGCACAATTTTCTCATTAGCTTGTTGCAACGTAACGTACTAGAATTAAAATTATTTAATAATAACAAAAAAGTTGAAATGTAAATTAACCAAGATATAAAGTAAAATAATGAGTGGTTTTTTTCTTCCATTCTAGTTGTAAAAATATTGTATAAAACGTTACTTAAATATATATTTTTATTAAAAAAAAACTTTTTGCGACCCCCATAGGATTCCTTCGCGACCCCCCAGGAGGTTGCGACCCACCCCGGTTGAGAACCTCTGGCCTAGTTGAATCACCCTTTTTTACAGTAGCGTGTTTTCTGCGTTTTTTCTATTTTTTTAAAAAGGTGTTATCCACTTTTTTTAAGGTACGATGTTCGTCATTAATAGAATGCTTCTTAATCCATAAAACTGAAGGCAGAACTTTCTGATACTAATTATAGAAGCGAACTTATTATATAGACCACGTTACTCAACAAATTAGAAGAAATGTTAATCCATTAAGTTGCAGAAAAGTTACCCCAATCCTTTACAATGAACTGCAGTGCGATGTAATTATGTGCAAATTCCAAAATGCATGCTATTGGGCTCACAAGATATTCGTTGGACGTTTCGTAGAGACCAAATTCCCAACTTATGTTTACCCTTTGGATAATAACAAAAAATAGTTTTTGAAAACAAACATCATTAAAAATACTAAGAAGAACCTGCTAAAAAATGTAATTTATGTGAAAATTGCAATTTTCGAAAACATGTCCATAAAAACTAAATTTAGTAGCATATGTTTGACATTGTGAGTGTGAAAAAGTGCTGGTTATAGCTTTAAGTTTTACAATGTTAAATCATTACATAGTAATTTTCTGAAACAAGTAAACTTTAAAAATTTTACTTAGCTATTTTCTACATTTCCAATACACGAAGAGTAACTTAACTGGGTTTTCTATTTATAGACAATTGCAATCGGCCATTACAATGTGCATATAAAAACATAAAATAAAAGTACTTTTGCATGCAATTGCTTTTGACAATTTAAATGTACTACAAATGCAATACATTTACTGTTGTATAGAATAGCTAATAAATATTTATGATCAGAATTTACAAGATCTCAAAATGAAAATGTAATCTACAATCGAAAGGTTCGTGATTTACATGCATTATATGATATGCTCGTATACTTTAAGGTTGTTCTATTATTGTGTATTATTGTTAATTTTGTAATCTAACATAATAAAACTAGGTTATTTTAGTAATGTATTGCCACTTTTAGATAATACACAATTGTTTTTTTTTCTATCGAATTTTTTGTTTTAATCCAATATGGTTATTAAGCTTGTAAATGGGTTTACACTGCTAAAATATTTATGTGGAGTATCATAAAGTCCCGTTTTTGTTTCATTCAGATATTTTTTAAATTATGCATACTTTAAAAGTATTTTTTTCTTATTATACAGAAATTAAAGCGAGTTATGGGGGGCTGGGGAGCCCAGTCGGTTGGGCATTCGCCTATCATGCGGAAGGTCCCAGGTTAGGGTCCGGATATCGACAAAATACCTGCAGATCTATAAACGGCTAGTGCAGCTAAAAAAAAGTCCGGCGAATAATACCACGTGTGGAGGAGCGCACGTTAAATATCTTTCAAAGTTCTAGCCCTGCTTATGATGTCACCATTAACGATTCCGTTGGGTGCCTACTAAGGAGCCGGCTCGTCACTTGACCGTGGTTATAAAATACTAAGTCCGTCGCCTATAGCCCTCGTGTAGGTCTAGTGCGACGATGTTTCAAACTAAACCTAAAACGTGTTGTGTCCTTCTTAGCATATTTTATATGCAAATGAAATTGTCATACACTTTAAAATATTATTCATGTATATCTAAGTGTAAGAAATTACTTTATTTAATACGTTTGTTTTCTAAATATTGTTAACAAAATTTGGCTAAAGAAATTTCTGAATAAGAAACCTTTTTGCATTTTTTTAAAAATGTTATTTGGGTAAATATTACATACCCTTTTTTGTATTTCTTTTAAATATTACGTTTAACATAAATTATACTTTTTCATTAAATATTACACGACAATTAAGAAATTATTGTCATAAACATAACACCAGCTATTTACAATCATTTTGACATGGTATACAATCAAATTTATGACTTTTAATTCCCTGTTACTAAATAATTTGTTTAAAAGTTTAAAAAACTAAAAAATAATAATAATATAGGACTTTTATATACTTTTTTCAGCCATTGATTACCAGCAGTAGTTGCTTAGAATTTTTGTAAAGGGACTGAGCGATAGCATCATTTACAATGTTAGATATCTTTCAGATAGGAATTTCTCACCTTTATATTCATTAATAGTTTTCACCATTGAAGACTTTTAATTGAACTTGTAAAGCAAAAAAGAGCATGTTTTTACATTATTAAAAACATAAATAGGAATAAATGTCGGGTCGAAATTGATGAAATTCTGGACTAACTATATTTTAATTAATATATTACATTTTTTTCGATCATATTTATTTTTGTGGATTTTATTTCTTACAAATATGATACAACAATCGATACTTATATAACAGATTATTCTTCCAAAGTATACTACCTATCATTTTCCAAACTGACAATTTTGGCTATTCATCGGCTAAAATATGAGCACAAATCCAACCTCTTTATAAGAAATTCGGATTGAGTTTCTACATTCATAAGTGGGGGGGGGGGGCAATAAAACATCGAACTTTAATATAGTATGGTATGGTAGGTACATATATATTCCAGCTTGTGTGCTTGTTCAGAGAACCGCTTATAAGCTTTAGTCGAGTGGGACAGACACAGAAAGAATTTTCACAGTCACAAAGAAAGGAATAACACATAGACAAATAACAACAATTATTGACTGTCACAAACATCCATGCATGACCGCGATTGGAACCCGACACCCCAGCAGCTCCAAAGGCTAGCGTTCTAACGATTGCGCTACCGGGGTGGCTCTTTAAGTATGAATTCGTAATGTGTTTATGAACTCATCTTCCATTAAAATTGTTGAGTTCGGCCCCCTTGCAAAAATTACAATTGCATTTATTTAATTCCTCACACAAAACAGGGCTTTCAAAGAATATTTTATGAAACCCTGTTCCAGAAATTTAATATTCAAAAATCTTTAAATCTATTGATGCATTTAAGTGTTAACAACGTTCGAAAACACAGTTCCTGGAATCCCACAAGGATTTTGATGTTAAAATTCCACGCATGCACGAGAGCCTGCGATTATATTTTACGCCATCGTAGTAGTCATTAAATCCTTCCCTGGTAGTTATCAATTAAATCTTTGAAGTTAAGGAATTATACACTCGAATGAAACTTGCATGCTCCTACCGAATCCCCAAAGTGTTTGAGTAATTTTATCGAATGCATAACAAGATGTAAAGATCCACAGGGGATACTTTTCGAGAAGTGTTTACGAGTAAAAGTAAGGATGCAACACCATGCATGGATTGGGACTTAATTAAAGGTCAATTAGAAATATCTCTGATGCATTTATAGTGCATTAATAAATTATAATTTACTATGTACAGCTTTGAACTGTGTGTTGAAGGCTTAAAATATCAGAGGGGTTTTAAAAGATCTTCGGTTTTTTGAAATTCACAAGCAAGATAGACAATTAGAAAAACACGCAATAATATAAAGGGCTTGAAAATTTGTAAGCCTAAAATATGGAATATAGTTTTTCGATAATTGTCAAGTTCACATACAGAATACATCTGACACTCTTGAAAATGCTCATATTTGTTGGATTTGATAGGAAATAACCAGAAAAATAAAATAAATACATCAAATTAGCAATGAAGAAAAGATTAACCGCTGATTTGTATTACATAACAAGGCGTATGTTTCGCATTTTACTAAATGCTGGATATATATTTATATGCATAGCATTAACTAATATAAACATGCAATTTATAATTAATTAAGATAAAATTAATATTATTATGTATGCATTAAAATGCCATCCAATATTTAAAACGCAATGGTGAAACACTTAAATTATTCATGGAATTTCGACAAGCCATATGAAAACAAAAACAATTCAGCCTCCAGTTTTCCATGCCTTCCTTCTTTAAATATGCAGTAGCTGTTCACTTTTGACAAGAGGCGTGCTAAAGTCAAAGTACCTTTAGCACTGCGTAATCCTTAAGCAAATTCCATCGGTAGATATCACGTACCATGAGATCGCACATAGGGCAGAAAAGTGCGATAGCTCCCCGTTTTGGGATGATTCCAACCGTCGCCCGACGTGTCTAGAATCAAGTAAAGGTTGTCAGAAAGGAGGAGATTGGTCCTTTTTTGCTCTGGTGTTGTCCGGTCATTTTATTACTTTTATTGCTATTATCGTTTTGGTCACCGATGATCGTAATGCACTAAACGCCGCAGTTTATTGCGGTCGCCCTAAGAGGGATGGATTGGTTACAAAAAATAATGCGGGGATGACAATAAAATGTCTTGTCTATCGGTCACGTGAGGCTTAAGCACGTGAGTGGTTTTCGTAGCAGGCGTAAAAGAAAATAACAAAATGTTGTCTTCTCTTGATAATTTAGGGCAGTGGTCACAATAACATATTCAAGGAGAAATCTAGCATTTCTTGACAGTTTGCAATGTTCGAGCTAAAAGTGCATTGCTTTTAATAAAAGTGAACAATACGTTTTTTTTGTAATTTAAGACGCTGCGGAAAATCAATATTTTTGAATTTTTTTCAATCGCCACTTTTAAAAATTAATTTCAAAGGATTTGAAAACAAATTCAAGTGCATTTTGAAAAAAATTCTTTAAATTGAAAGCATATCTTATCTGTTTTTAGGTAGGTTAATATTTGATTTTATTCTGGTATGCTAACTAAATCGTGAGAAAATCACTCTCGAAAACCTCTTCTGTATAATATACATTGCTGTTTTAACCTTTAAACATTAAAATATGAATATTTAACTTTACAAACGTTCATTCATAAATAAAAAATATTTATTTATTGTTAAAAATATTTTTAACATACTTAATATCTTAACATACAACTGCTTTTTTATATGAACTTCCATTTCTGTTTCTCATTTTAGCCACTTGATATTGAGTAGTTGTTCAGAAAAACATTGGTGTTTTGTGATAGGAAATGTATAACATAAACGATATGTTTTGCCCTTTATATGGACACGTTCCTCGAATAAAAGTTTGAATCAAAGAATTGATATTTAATTGCCAACCATGAATCTTTTTATGCATCATATAAGTGCTTATTAAGAAGTGTTTTTTTATGAGAAAGTTTATGTCTCATAAAATCCTTAGAAAAATTGTGCATTGAGATAGAGAGCTTTAATTCAAGTAAAATTCTATTAAAAATAGTTCAGTAAATGTGATTCCTATTGTGAAAATCATTCCATTTAATGCCTCTGATTTTAATGGTGAATTTTTTCCGCTTAATTTTAATTTTAAACAAACTTCAAGTAATTTTTTTGTATATATTTTATATATATTTTTTTATATATTTTGGGATCTAGCCTTGCCTATTATTTGATTAAATCACATTTTGATCTATCACACTTGAAGAGTACACAGGAAGAACCGATTGATTTCTTTAGAGGCTTTCCGTAATTGTCTCTGTTTGGCGGACATTGGCGACCGGAAACCGGTTTTTCTTATGTTTTTTTATTTGCGGTACAAACGTGTGACTAGTTCCACTCAACTCTGGCGTGATTTAGGGTTGCCGCGAAAGATGAACAAAGCGAGTAACAGGCTTCTTTACACCAGTTTAGGCGATTTCTCGCTATCATTTCCAAGGAGGCTATTAAGGAAAGCGATAGATACGAAATCAATTGGTTCTTCCCGTGCACTCTTCACTTGTCTGTAAGATTTGTAGTAAATTTTGTGAAAGTTTGAGAAAGATGGAAAGACAAGCAGACTTACTAAATGATTAAAACACTTTCCACTATTTATATAATAAAAGAATGCGGAGGCTAAAAATTGATCGAGTTGAATTTGAATTCGGAGAATGAGAATATATAACTTCTGGTCTGCAACATTTTTTAATGTCAATAGTATATATTTAATGTTCTTTGTCTATAAAAACATGACTTTTATTGATGTATATTTAAAAATAATTAATACCTAGCAAAATATATGATAACTAATCGACTTTAATAGTATGTAATAGCTTACTAAATTTTGCTGAGACTGGCTGTCACTTAACCAGCTCTTGCTGTGGAAAAAGTTATAAATTATCTATGTGTGTAAATGAAGTAAAACTCATAAATTTCAAAATTATTAAAAATAGAACTGATGACAAACGGGAAAGATTACATTTTTAAGTAAAAATAACTAAAAAAATTAAGAAATACATAGATTTATTCATCTTAAATATGTGGATCACAACCCTTGTATTGTATAAACAGTTCAAGTTTTGTGTAGCTAATCTCAATGTAAGTTTTTTGTAGACCTATTTCTTTTAATTAGCAGAAAGATAACTTCGATAATATTGACATACAATAGCTAGTAACATGCTAAGAAGCAAAGCAATAAGCTTTTTTATGAACTGTAGCATAATATTCTCATAAGCCATTGGGTGATTATCTATTCACTTTCAAAACATTAAGGACTTAACAAATCTATAATACAAGTCAAAACCACTCTTTAAAGTCAGCAGTCTGTTTTTCCCTGCTTACCTAAAACCCCGTTACAAAGCCTAAGTGAACACATTTTTCTTTCTCAGTCCTCGTGAGTCTCACCTTTCAAAGGAAAAAGTATTAGGGTTAAGAGTGGCAGAAATATAAGGTTTTTCTTAAGAGCAGATGATCTGCAATCCATAGAAATTTATTTAAAGTAGCATTTTTTCAATAAAATATTTTAATTTTTATTTTTAAAACAGATATTAAACAGGTTGTTAAACATCCAAGTTAAATAAAATTTTGCAGATAAAAACAAAAACTTTGAAATTTTTTATGTGTCAAATAAGAACAGCCAAAGGAAGGTTTTAAGTCCACAAAAAGAGTTCTCACACGCTTGGGTTTTTTTTACCAAATCTTTGAAGGGATGAAGTGTAGATGGAGTTCTCCAACGACTTGATTAATTTTTAAATTTTGTGCTTTATGAAACCACAATCTAATTAATCATTTGAATATGGTTTCAATCTAGTAATTTTATGCCAAAGAGGCTTTTTTTATTTACAATTTCTAAAATGAAAAACTTGACAATGATTGAGAACTCTAGAAGAGAAGAGTGTAAGCTTTTTAGCCCATTACCCCGCTCGCCATAGGAGACAGTCACAAGAACACAAAGAAGAACGCCACAAACACATAGATAACAACAATTATTGACAAACACAAACATCCATTCGAACCCAAGCCCAGCAGCTCCAAGGGCTAGCACTCTAGCCATTGCGCCGGCTGGCCGGCAAAATATAAGACTTACAGTCAGTCGTACATTTTGGCGCAATACACCGTAAGTAAAAACTTGTACAAACTTAACCCAAACAACTTAAACCATCAAAATGTGTTGGTATATAGTAATTTAAGGATAAATCTCAAAATTGGCTGGAGCACTGAAAGAAAAACATTTGATGGATTGAGATTTATTTGCATTTAATCTCTGGAACTAAACTGTTATGCTCTTATTGACAAATTGTTGTGAATTCAAGAAAATAGTTATTGAATAAACAAATTACAAAAAAGAATTATAAAAATACAAAACTCAACTTTGTTTCATTTCCACGTATAGTTCTATATTAAAAAATCTATTGAACTATTTTTTAGCTAAAGAATACGTGAAATTGAACTAAAACTTCATGTATTTTATATCCCTAGACAAAAGAGCAAAAAAAAATTAGGGGGAGAGCAATTTCACCTCGTTATCGAGTCATCCGGTTCTTTAAGAGGGTCTAGAAGTTCGCTCTAACCCCTTTTTGAAAATAAAGAAGACTAAAATGCAACAAAAGACAAAAAAGCAAGGGGAAACTTCGTTAAAAGTATTCACAGGCCAACGGACTCTCTGTAAAATAAGTTAAGGCTTGTACTACTTGGTAGAGTGGTTCCTTTCACATTCTGAAACTTTATCTTTTTTTAAACCTTTGTTAGCAATTAAAAAGTAATTCGTTTGATAAAAAAAGCTTCTGTCTGGGAATTTATTTATGATGGTTTTATTGGATTATAATTTTACTGTCCAATTTTTTTGAAGTGTAGAGTTGTTAATTAAAGAAGTAATTATGAAATGGATCCATTAAAACAATTGGAGTGGATTAGGGGGAATATATGATATGAAATATTATTTCAAAATACATCTAACTTATACAAAGTAATGAAGTTATTTATGACGTAAATAGAAAAAATATGTATAAGAAATGCAATGATTTAATAAAGAAATGAATTCATTGAACACAATAACTATATAAGTGTTTTTTCGTTATTAATATGCATTTTATGCTTAACTATTTAAAATCAATTCTGCTTTTCTTTTTTTAGTTTTTATTAATTATTATCAAAACGTGATCTACTAAATTAAATTCATTTACCTACTAAATATGCTTTGAACAAGTAAAACTTGTCTAATTGAATTTCCAAGTAATATAACCATTATAAAAATTTAGATATAGTGTAGGATATGTTACAAACACAGATTAAAAAAATGAATTATGTGTTAAGTTTTATATTACAAATTAAGTCCATTAAAATTTTTTATTAAAACCACATTTATTCACGGAATAATTTAGATACTTGGAGGCTTTTTTACAGACTGCGAAAAAATTGCATTGATTTTAAATGAAAGATTACATCTATTTTAAAAGAAAAGGCTTAAGAGTAAACAAAGCAATCGCCTTAAAATACTTCTATATCAGTCAAGAGGACTTTTACCTGAAACATCAAAGGGATTTCTTAGAGGGATAAGGGATTGAGAAGTACAGACTTTACTATTGTTAAAACAAAACAACTTTTAAAGGATAACTGCGAGTCAGGCTTTTCAGTGCAGCACATTTATGGGCTTAGGGATAGGATTTTGCAGTTTTCCGATAATGTGCCTGCGAAAGAAAATTGCATTGCTATACCGTGTAAACAACAGGAATTTCTTCTAAAAATGCTCCTCTTAAAATACTTTACAACTCAGCAAAAACTTATTTTATAATGCCTAAACTGGAATATCAAGGCTGTGACTGAGGGAAATTTCTTGGCATGTTGTTGTAAACGTACCCTGAGGGATTTTTATCTTGTTACTCGTAAAGTTTAAGGGTAATAACTGTTGGGGAAGGTGTTATCTATGCAGAAGAAAAAACCATTAGATTTGTATTTGTAGCTTATTTTGATAGAAAAAATAACTCTACAGATTTTAAAATAGACTGCAGCGATAATATATTTGCTTTTAAGGCAGTTTAAAATTTGACATGCATTTTTAATGCATTCATATTTAATGCTTTATCTGTTACATTATATTTTCAAAATGTATTTTTCTTGTCTATAGAGCTCGAGTATTTGCGTATAAAAAAATTGAAGGATAGGCACACTGCCAAAAAATAGAGTTATGTTTGTGAATGTATTTTAAACACCCTCGCTACTTAATTTTGATGCTTTTTTAAGTAATAAATATTTTTTTTTCAAATTAAGAATTATTATTAATCAATTTATGTGCATTCGTCATTTATTCAAAAAACAATGGTTCCTGATATAAAATCTCATATAATATAAAATATCAAATACATTCTACATTAAAGTATATTATTGATTTCAAATAGAAAATTGGTTTTCTGATCTGTGAACTAATGGATCATTGCATCAACTACAATACTGAAGTTTACAAACATATACTATTTAATTTTAATTGAAATAATTATATTTTAATTGTGAAGTAATTCATAAGTTGTAACGTAATACCCAAAATTTCCCAAAATTCTAAAATTTTTACTATTGCTTTAATCTTTTCCAAATTTGGCAAAGTGATTTCAAATATAATGAATAATATTATTTAGGCTTTTGTTTTTATAATAAATTTTTTTATTTTAAACGGTGTTTTTCTTCTTAAAAAAGAGGTTTACGCCAACAAGTCTACCACATTGAATTTTCATTCTATGAACATTTATTATGTGTTAAATTCTTCGTTTTGAACTGATACATGCAATGACCCTCTAGAGTTACATACAAATTATAAGAAAAGAAGTTATTAGGAAAATGTTATAAATTAACCACAAAAAAAAGGATTTTTTTCGATTAACTTCCACTTGGACACTTTTTTCAAAAAAAAACTTGTATACTTACACCAGATGTTAGAGGTTCATGGCACAGATATATATTGAAATAGCATCTGTGAAAAAATTCAGGTAAATTAATGTAAAACTTTTTATGCTAGAAGTGTTGGCGTAAACCCCTTTTTTAAGCTGAAAAACACCGTTTAAAATAAATCAATTATATTTAAATAAAAAAAATGCCCAAAAAGCATTGTTCATTATATTTGAAATCACTATGACAAATTTGGAAAAGTTTAAAGTTATAGTAAAAAATTTAGAATTTTGGTTATTCGCCTACCTTAAAATAATTTATTGGGGACATTGTTATGTTTTTACAGTTCACAAAGAAACAGTTACTCTTTATCGACATTCAAATCGAACGAGTCTTGCAATAAAATTGTTTAGCTCCTATATGCTGCTGATTTGTAAGTTGACACATAAGTACATAATATGTTTTATATTATATGTTAAGCACATAATGTGACAAATAATATGTTTTTTTTTACTTAGAAATTAAAAAAAATTCTACCTATCTTTAAAATATGCTATGTATAAAATAACAGTACCATAAACACGATTAATATATTATGTTATGGCCATACCGTCACGTTTATAAATCGACGATTGCATTCAACTCATATTTTTCCCACTGCGTACCCATTCAATTTCCCCCCACATAAATTTATTCCCCTGATCATAAAAGTTGACATTTCAGGCCCAGATAAACATATCCCAAATGCACGAATCGTCAATAATGCTCCAGAAGTGGCAAACGAAAAACCCTCCTATCCCCTCTCCTATTTCAAGCCAACAAGTATCGATAAATTCACGCTCTCCCGCACATTGTGACGAGCCCGATACCCGATAACCTAAAAAGACACGATACCATCCTTCCACTAACACCCACAATCATGAATATCAATTGCTGCCATCGAAAACTGCCCCCTTTCCACCATCACTGCTGGTTTTTTTCTTTTCTTAGTCGGCGTCCTTGCATCCATCATTGACATCTGCATTCAACAATAATAGTCAACGATTTTTATTAGATGCATATGTTGCCTCAGTTGGAGGAGAGGAGGCAGATTATTCAGCAAATTGAAAAAAAATACCAAAACATAAGATAATAATAATAACTTTTTAAAAATTATATTTCTGAGTTTTGAATTTTGTTGTAGTGTTTTTCACAGATTTATATTAATTTATGATTATTAATAAGATAAAAATTCATAATACTATAGCTTTTCTTTCCGGGATTATGAAAAATAATATCTACAGCAAAAGTATTAGGTTTTAGTTGAAATACTGACACATCATGCACTGAAAAGTTACGCATCTTCCTATAATTAGCATAACACCAACGTCGCTTTTCTATGCATGATGCGACTTTAAAAATCAAATTTATTACATTATTAAAACTAATTACTACTTTTTAAATATCCCCTAGTTTTTCTCTTTTAAACGCATTTACATCCATCATCGACATCTGTGAATGAACAACTAGTTATCACTTTATAAAAAGGATCTATTCAGAAAGAGATGATTTTACATTTAGGAGTAAATTTTTTCTAATTAATTTAATGTGTGTTCAAGCTATTAAGTGTTTATTTGAAATTTACATGTATCACACAAAACTGTTTCTTATTAGAAAAGAAAATAGAATTTGTAACACTTAAATTAAATTTCTGTTTCATTAACGCTTTTGTTTAGATTGAATGCTAGTAAAGTACAAACATAATTATTCAGCGCATGAAATATAATAGTACTTTTTTCAATTAATTGTATATTTCGGTTTTTTTACAACTTCCAATATATCTCTTATACTAAACAAGGCTTGAATTTTTTTTCTTGGTTTGAATCCAACTGAAGCATTTTTTTTAAAATGTATATCTATAGGCACACCCTAAAAACAGAAGAGAAAATAATTAATGTCATATTATTTTAGATCCAACTTTGTTTTACTGCGTTTTATTCTGAAGCATTTCTATATCCTAAATTCTAAAAAAATTATAATAATCCGTAAAAAACAAATCAACTTACAAAATAATCTTTTTACGAATCAAATAAAATAAAACGAATGAATTTTGTGTTTTTAATTCAATAGGACATTGCTATTTCAAGCATGGAACTTTAGTTTACACGTATGTCACATTAAATATAAGTTACATTTACACCTGTTTAAAAATTTAATAGTCCATGTTAAGCAGTACATAAAATAATATAAAAGTGATGATGAATAAAAAAAAAATCAATGTTTCCACACTATATACGTAAACTCTACAAACTGTTTCAATGCGAAATCTCTTAATTACTTCCCACTTCACGCGCGTAGACAGTTAATTAACAAAAATCATTATAACAGTTGACTTTTAAAGTTAAAACTAACAACTATGCAAAATATTAATATTCACAGTCTGAAGTAATTCTGAAATATATTAATAAAACCGCTAGACTGCAATAAGTAAATATTAACTTTTAAAAGGTTAAATTAAATTAAATCGCATATTTTCAAATTATTTTTCCGGACAAATTTCCATTTGGCAAACAGGTCATTTTTCCGCTTATGGCACCTTATCGTTCAGTACTGACTCGTCAATAATATCCAAAATTCTTTTCACTTTATTTAACGTGAGATTTTGGAATTACCAAATCAATCATAGCGATAATTAAACAAGCGTTTCTCGCCAAGTTCCGACTGCCAATAATCAGAAATGGTGTGCTGATGTGAAAATGATTATTTATACATTCTGTAATTGTAAATGGAGTTGGAAATTCTCTACATCAAAATCGCTATTTCAGATATCATTACAGAATTAAGTTATTGCCTGGTCAGAAATATGAGAGCACATTTATTGCCTAAAATTGTTAGAATGGACGATACAATCTATGAGGATAGATCGTTGATTATAATTAGTCTTCGAAAGGGTGATTTGCTTATGAATTTGTTACTTCTATGTTCAGTCAAATAAATTCAAAAGAAAGTTTATATATGTTTAAAAAATGAGATGCGGTTCATATGTATGGCTTTTTAGCGTTAAAGCAAGATTAGTAGAAATATATCTTCATTAGTCAAATAAAAATGAATACAAACATTTATCGTTTAAAATAAGAACATATTGCAGTCATCCCAATATTTTGCAGTAAATTAATACCAATATATCATTCTAAATTTGAGAAAGAATAATAATATTAGGCATTATTATGGCAACAGAAATTTTTTAATTTGTTGAGAACCTTCAATTCTAAATTGAGTTGCCTTCTTTTTCAGTCAACGAATCACACAATTGCTCTTATTTCAAGTTTCTCAACAACAAAAACGGCTTACTGTGCAATAGGGGCCGGTCTCAAACTTAGAATTTCTATATTTCCAATAAAGAAAACTGAAAATCCACGTACAATAAAGTTAAACTTCTGTTCAACAAGAAAATCTTGAAAATTCTTCCAAAAATTGTTTGTGCCGGCCAAATATCGTCGATCAACAAACAGATTATCCTATCCTCAACCCCGCTGTCCTTCCAAACCTCTGGTAACCTAAAAAAAGTGTTTAGCTTTATTCATTAATCATTATTATTAAAAAAAGACATTTACACATGTTTTCTTTACTATACCTCTTTCATTCATAAATATTTATAGGAAGGGCTGTATTTTTCACACCTCAAATAAATAATAAACTATACGTTTTCAACAAACCAGGTTCTTCATTCACAACAGACAGGTCATCCGAGTCTGAAGCACCGAAAGGAAAAGTCAAGATAAAAGGATTCACCTTGTCTCAGCAGGGAGTTCGCTGCCCTCCACGACATCCATCATTCTGAGGAAGCCCCTGTCATGTGACTTTTATCATGTTCACTTCAGAACCCCCTCTTAGAAAGATGAATAATCTGTGCAACAAGTTGGGTCAAGAGAGAGTGAGAGGACACTGGTTTAGCATTCGAGTCATCTGTAATCTGGGAGTTCTTTTCGCAGATTCTCTGAGGTTCATCTGTTAAGGTTATCGTTGAGTATATGTTATTTTAGAGTACAAGTTAGGGTTTAGGATATTTTAAATGCATTAATTTAATATGTAATTTTGCACAGTAAAAATAGTTTACCATTGGCTATGAATTTATGTCTGATGTAACATTTATAACGTGTTACCGACGCACATGTTGATTCATGGCAGTTACTGGATACATCCACCTTCTCTATATTTAAATGTTTTTTAGTCAGTTGTGATAACAGACAGGTCATCCAAGTCTGAAGCAGCGGAAGGAAAAGTCAAGATAAAAGGATTCACCTTGTCTCAGCAGGGAGTTCGCTGCCCTCCCCGACATCCATCATTCTGAGGAAGCCCCAGTCATGTGACTTTTATCATGTTCACTTCAGGAACCCCCTCTTAGAGAGATGAATAATCTGTGCAACAAGTTGGGTCAAGAGAGAGTGAGAGGACACTGGGTTAGCATTCGAGTCATCTGTAATCTCTGAGTTCTTTTCGCAGATTCTCTGAGGTTCATTTGTTAATGTTATCGTTGAGTATATGTTATTTTAACGCATAGTTAGGGTTTATTCATGTTTTAAAATGCATTTATTTAATATGCAATTTTGCACAGTAGAAATCCCTCTAATTTACCATTTGCTGTGGATTTATGTGTGATGTAGCATTTATTACGTGTTACCGCGACGCCACGTTGATTCATGGTGCCAGTAATTGGATGTATCCACCTTCTCTATATTTAAATGCTTTTTGAGTCAGTTGTGACTTTGTACGTCAAGAAACTAACAATTCACTGTAAAACAAACATTGCATCTAACTTCACCTTCTCTTTTTTAAATATCCTTAAACAATGTGCTGCTATTTTACAGAATTCAATATAAATGTGGATCTCTGTAAACTAAATATCTTTATCTTCATAGATGAAATATTCTTAAAATTCAGTTTGTAAAAAACACATACATTTTTACCCTTTTTTCTCATTAATACTAATTTCCGGGACTACTAATCAGGAATTGCTAAAAATTATTGCCAGTATAAAAAGAATAGTATCAAAAGCAGGTCTGCTGCCATTGCACATTTTTTTCTCCGTAGGTTTCTTATTATTGCCTATAACTTTAATGAATATTACGTAGGAAGCAAATGGGGTCCATTCACAGGATACAAATTTAGCATCACGTCATATAAACTCATGCGAATCCTTACATTATTTATTGTATACGGCTTCCCATTCATAACGAGTGTGTGGGAAGATATATTTTGCGAATGGATGGCACTTTGATTTCAAATAAGAGTTTGGTAATGTGTAATTTAGAATGAGGAAAATTATTGTCAAGTACTGGCAATACATTTGCGAAGGTAGCTCTATAAATGCAGTTTCTTCTTCAAGAAAAAGATTTCTTCTCTACTAGATTTCAATTATTGAAACGTCGTTACAATAATGCCATGCAAATATCCATTCAGTGAAACTATAAAAAAAATTACAAACCAAATCCAGTAAGTTAAATTTTTAAAAGCAATAAAATTCTCTTTAAAACTTAATTAAAAGTTTTGGTCACTTGTCAAAGCCCAATGATTTGCCTCATAAAACATCCTATTTGTTACCTGCCGTCGATTTGAAAAAGTATTTCATTCGCGGTTACGCTCGGCGTAATTGCAAAATTATCTTTATTTTTCAGGACAACCGTAATTCCCCCAACGTTGAACGTCAGCTAAAAACTTAACGAGACAATCCCTAAATTTCACACCAGAAGCGCAGATGAAGCAAGACGCCATTAAAGCGCTATTTTCTGCTTATTTAAAGTTATTATCACAAAAGGTATTTAACCGGGGGGCAAAAGAGAAAATAACTTTTAATAGAGCCGTCACAGAAATTCTTTCTTTTAAAGAAACAATTTCCCCTTGTCTTGATAATGAGATCAAAAATAAGAAAATGGTGGCTTGTGCCCTTAATGAGCGCTGAGAAGACCCGGAAATTAGGGAAAGCAATTATTTTTGAAGTTTTTGACTTTTAAACGAGCCCTCGAATTATGCTGGATATTTTTACGATATTCACTTAGCTCGCGGTCCCGCTAACATTTTGTCAAACGTTACATCGTATGCCTCTAATGATGCTTAGAAACAGAGTCATGGTTAAGCTGACGAAATTTGAGGCATAGTTTATATTGTTTTATCTTTAGCGGTTAATAAGATCAGAAGGAACTATTGATTGTTTTGTTTTTTGGATGGAAAACACGTATTTTGAGGCAGAAAACGTTGAACAATGGTTACTTGAAACCGTTTACGCGAATTTAGGAAGTTTCAAATTCTGAGGACTGCAGTTACGGCAGACGCCCTGTAATAGTCTTTCGGTTCGTGAGCTTACTGTTTAACACTTAACACTTCGCCAAACGCTTTATCATGTGTATGTAATGAGACTAATGCTTGGATTCACTGGGTAATTGTAAAATGAGAACCGCTTTGTCTGATGAAAAGTAATACTTATCCTTTGAATTAACATTGCGGAAACGTAATTTATCACGTTAGATGAGATTTAATCCGGATACTACATTGAATAGTGGTACTTGCATATTTAGTAAAGCTGAAACCCCCTAACAATAATGAATGTAGTGCGGAATTATGTGTTTTATCGAACTATTATCGTTGGCCTGAATTCTAAATTCTTATTTTTAAAGATGATATTTGTTACAAAATAGTAAGGATCAAATAAGTAAATAAGGGCTTCACTGATTAATTTTATATGTAATCGTATTGTGTTTGTCCTTTACGCGTTTACCAATACTTATTGCATTTAAATGATTTATAGTGCAATGAAACAAGTTAATTTTATTAAAAAAAAACTGAAAATTAATTACGAAAATATATAGATGAACTTTATTTTAAATACTTAGTTTTAGATTTGAATACAATGTATTAATCTAATTTAAAACTCAAGCAAACAATTTTATGATGCTTCAAAAACTATTATTTATTTAAAAATAGCAGTGATTTATTCTACACACCTCAAAATTCATCAAAAGAAATTTATTTACCCGAGATTTAAAATTTATGCTTCAAAGCCATATCATAATTCATATGCTTAATGTATTAAAATGTCCAAGTGCACAAATAAAATAAATTAACAACATAAATAAATCACTTGTATCTCCAACCAAAGTTTCAATGACAGCAAGAAAGTTTAATTATCAAAAATTAAACATATTTTAATATTTGCTTAAAGTGTTATTCCTAACTTCATTACATACCTTAAAAATGAACAAAATCTGGGCCATAAGCCTTACTGGAGAATTTTACATAGCCGGAAGCGGCAAACTCTGCCCCAATGCACATATCCAACGCAATGTAACGGCACAGGACACATGGCCAAGACATTTGTCGCCAGAGGGCTGTAAACAAAAGGCTGCTACGTAAGGCTTGCACAGTCTTAAGAAAAAGGTTTTATTCTAAGCATATCAATCAATCTGCGCGTGCAATGGACACTTTTTCGGGGATTTTGTCGGCCCGTGAGGCTTATTGTTATGCCATTTTTTTGCGTTTTTTTTCTTGACTTGTAATACTCTTGATATATATTTTTTTTTTGCGTTGACTTTCTCGATATTTTATAACCCATGGCTTTGTTTAGGCTTTAATGCAACGGTGAAAAAAAGTGAAATGTTGAATATCGCTATGGTAAAATTTTAATCCTATTTTATTTTTTTAGCTGTTTGTTTGTGTTCAGTAAGCTTTATTTTTTTAAAAAAAATTAATTATTTTTTGTGATGCAAGGTATGCTATCATGTATTTCATTAAAACTAATCCAGGGTGTAACTAAAGTGTACAAGCTTAGTTTTCCAAGTTTTTATAGTCATAAGTGTTAAAATAATGTGTCCCATACTTTTACTATGTGCAGCATTATATTTAACTTAATCACTTTATGTAGATTTTTTAAGAGTTTGACAGCACTTTAAATTAATATTTATAAACAAAGAAGTGTATTAGACGTTGTAAATACTGAACTTAAACCTGATATTCATAAATTAGTCAATATAATAATAATTGTATAAACAGTTATTTTTTAAATAAAAATGAAAATTTTTTGGTGAAAGAAATATCGCTTGAAATTAATGTATGCATATAATTAATTTAGATCATCACATAATTTTTGTTATAGGCTATTTTTATTGGAGTTTGGGAACCTATACTACGAACCGCCATGAAACACTACACATTTATTTATTACATATATTAATTAGCATTTTTTTGTGATAGAAGTGGGATTTTTCTGTTAGTTTTTGTAAAAATAAGTTAAATGCTTTTTTCTGCATTTTAAAAGTTTTTTTTAAACTTAGTTTGGTAAACATTCAACCTTACGATCATTAGATCAGACCTTTTTCGTATTTTGCATGCATCAGTCTTTCTTACAATAATCTTAAATTTTATAATTTGATAATTGACACATTTTTATTCATAAATAACTTTTTCATTTGGAATTATTTTAAAGAACATTACCTTCAAAATAAACTTGCTTCTTGTTTAAAAAATAAAAAAATAAAAATATTTTGAATTAATTCAAAATAATCCCCCCATTTGTCTGATGGTATTTAAATAAAACTTTCAACTTTTTAATGCTTACAAAAATAAACAATACATTGCTTTATATTAATAACGTCCGTTTAAACTGCATGTCCCTCATACTATCAAGGACCTTCATGAATGCGTACATATTTGCGTTACACAAACATTTCATACAAACACAATACTTCTTGGAATACAAACACTAGAGCTGATCAACCAATAGCGTCATGCTACGTAGGCATAATGCACTCCTGCCTAACCCTTCAATCGTATCTGTATGCTCAAACTCACGACTCAACCATGCATTCACTGAGCAGATACGTGATCACTGCTGAAGATACACACCAAGCCATCGATGGAAATGCTGTACTTTGGAAACAAGCCAATGTGTATTTTTAGCATAGAGTGTTGATATTCAGAGCGAATTTCCTGGCGTTTAAATGTTCATCTGAGTGCGCTAACTGTGTGCTTACTTAAGGTAGCGCATTGACTTAGATGCCCTGCGTGGTGTGTAAAAGCTGTTAATGATTTTATTTACAAAATGAGTTTTCTTATTGTACTGCAACAGTGAGAAAATGTCACTTTTAAATAGAAGAAAGTTTATGTTTTCGTTTTTTTTAATACGACGGTATTTTTTTAATGCTATAATAAGGCAAATACTATATTTGAAACAATTTACTTTTAATTATTTTTGTAGTGGTTAGAAGAGTTGTTGCAGTATTAGGCTCGATATACATCTTTGGAGGGCAGAGGTTTTGATCTCACCTACTAAGTTTTGATACTGGAAAGTAACAAACTCTGACAATTTTGAAACGCGTTTCCACTCAAATGTTAACAGCAGAATACTTAAAAATAAACACAAATTACCAATTTGTGCTAATTTTTGAAACACAGAAATGCTCAAAAATAAAAACAAGGTGATTTATTCTTGAGAACATGTATTGGTTTTAGAAATTAAGGTATACATGCTTCAAACATGAATAAAAATTATTCAAAACCATTTGCAGAAGAAACTCAGATTTCAGCAAGTTTCATTAATTTTGGAAAATGCCGTTTTTGGAATGTAATGATCACGTAAACATGCTTTTTTTATGTTTTGCTGCTAACTGAGTGTGATTTTAAATATAAGGTTATATTTAATTTTTTTAACAACTATAAATATTTTTTATTCAAAACAATTCCTAGTTCTAAAAATTCAAAAAATATAAATAATTTTGGTTGTTGTTTTAATACGGTACTTTATGAAAAATAATTACATGCTTAATTTGCCGAAAAAATCGTAAAACTTCCCTCCTCGTACTATATTCGTATACTTTTATTTTATATGTCATTAAAAAAATACTCAAACGCAATGCTGAGTTGAGGAGTTGTCAAACCATCAAGGCGACTTGTTAAGTAGACTGAATGAAATGTTCATTAAGAATGCATCAATGGTTGTCGAATTTTTAAGAAGTAAAGTATTGTTATATTTTGAATATGTAGAGTTGACGAAGAAAGTACATGAAATGTTAAATATTTTGGAAAATTTACATTTTGAATGACGTTTATTTCTAATTTATATGCGTTGACATGCTTGACAAATTCATCAAAATGCTTTAGCAAATGTGTACAGATAATTTTGCAAAGTTTTGCTGTCAGGCTTACAGTTTTGCATATTTGATTCTTAACTTTTTGAATTGACAAGTAAAACAATATAAGAATGAAATTCTCTATGAACATTCTTCATAAAAAATAATACTTAAAATAATTAAACCATGTAAGTATAACTGAATTACAAGTTATTTAAAATTTAAAAAAAGTAAAACGTGGCTGTATTACAAAATAATATTGTTTAAATCTACTCATTTTAACAATGTTATGCTTTACAATGTAATCTTATTTAAGTTCATAAACATAACTCACCATTAAATCAACCAATGCAATAATTCATAAGTAAAGAGTCTGTGATACCGGTTAATGCTTAATACATTTACACAGTTAACTATTTAATTATTCTTTCCATCTATACCATTTGCGGTGAAAGCTTCTGTGGATGGTTTTAATCTAAGTCAATTCTACTGGATAGTTCCATCACTAAGCAAATACACGGACGGTCTAGCATACAACTCCTCCCAGATTAAGGCTGATATGCTATCCCCAGTTAGTGATAACGTATTCCGAATTCAAACAAGATTATACCATTATTAATTTAAATTGGTCGATGATTACCGTGACTAATACCATAGCAAATCGGTTTATACTGCATTGTCGGTAATTTGAATATGACATAGTCATATGACTAAATAATGTCAACAGGGATGTAATATGATTAATTCGACGTATAATATGACTGAGAGAAATTCAGAGTTTCATATAATCCAAAGTGCGATAGCATATATCCAATAAACTTTTTAAAGATTTCATTTAAAGAAGCTAATGACAAAACAAAAATCGAATTATTTGTTCAGAAAGAAACTTTTTGATTATGAAGTTATATTATGATAAGCGTTTATTTTCGGCGCGATTACCCATAAATGTTTCATTGAAGTTAAAATACATTTTCATAAACTTCTGAGACAAATTTATAGGTATGATTTGTAAGACAATGTATATCAACTAAAATAATATCCTTAGTCTTTGTACAAATGTCATCTTCTTTCAAATTTATATTGAAATATATTTTAATTTCGGTGTCGCTTCATAATTTCATTTGACAAGCTGTTTTCTCAAACCAGTCTTTAGAGAATTTAAAAAAAAATGACTGAGCCAAACTCGGAATCTTTTATTTTAGCTTAGGGGGGAAATATGTTAATTCTCCTACCTTTGCTCTTTTTTGTCACTTTCTATTTTAATGAATACTTAAGGTTTTTTTGTAATTGGAAGTGGTTTAACATTTATAGTTTTTTTATTATTTATCTATGCGTTAGTTTTTAAAATATATAATAGTGAAATTTTAAAATAAGACATTTCAATGGATATTTTCTTCACTTGATGAAATATATTGCACACATATAAAATAAAACAATCGTTTTATGCCAGAAATGTACACATTGTTTTAAATATATTTAATAAAATTACCTTATTTAAAATATATAAATATTGTTTTACTGAATAATATAAATTGTTCTATTTTTTATTTTATTAGAATTATAATGTCATACTTATATTTAATACTTCTTTAATTATTTTAAACAGATAACCAATACGATAAAATTGTATTTCTTTGTTAAACCGATGTAATAAATATATTATACAATAAAGTGTAACCAAAAATGTGGAAATATAATATGTGTATGGATTATGAAATATCCTTTTCCTACGTGTAATGCCAGGTGTGAGATTTTACAGTCCAATCTCTTCATTCGGAAGCAAGAAGAACTCAATTTCACCACAGACCGTCCTGCATTAGATTTTCATGCCATATACTTTTCCTCATCCCTTCAACGCTGTACAATTTTCGCCAGTGGATATCGAAAATAAAATTCGTGTTTTCCTAAGAACAGATACTTATTATTCTGCTAGTATGGTTTAATATTGTTATACTTACAATTATACATAAATTAAACTTTTTCCAACTTGTTTGAATAAATATTTTTAGTCCTAACAGTTTTTTTTTAATATATTAATTACGAGATATCGTATGAATAATTTTTTCACAATGATACTATATTTGGAATTTAAAAAAAGTGAAATGATGAATTAAATATTTAAATAATCTTAAAAAATGCGTTAGCACAATCAGCACGAAGGAGATTATTTATTTCAAAATTAATTGACTAAAAACTATTCGAAATGTAAATATTTGTAAAGTTTCTGAACATGTGTAAATACATTTAACATACACTGTTAAAAATCTCTTATTTGGTTTCGAAAAAAAATACCATAGTAGATTCGACGGGTGTGAGATGAGAAGTTTCACCGAAAATGTTTGGAATTCAGTTGAACCATTTTATAGGTTTTGGTTCCCAGTATCTGAAAAATTGTCACCTAAAACCTAAGAAAATAGTGAAACATTTCACCACACAGCCGTTGCAGCCACCAGAATCAATTTTTCGGCAAGACCAAGTACAGAAATGTAACAGTATATTATTTCTTTTGTATCCGGACGGAAGAGGTTTCCGTCACGCCTATTTGCCACCGGCGAACTTCGATTTCACATCGCGTTATGTCCAGCAGTTTCAGCTGACCATTTATTTTTTCCCGGTGCAAGGAACACTCTAGGGAGCATCGAAAAGAGAACGGAAAAAAGTCTTATCGCCTAAGTCTGGACAAAAAGACTCGAGTTACTGTTGAGCAGAAAATTTGGGAAATTGTATAAAAAAAAGTTTCCTTGAAAGAGACTGAAACTTGATGTAGACAACTTTTTGACCTCACGTAAGGAGTAAGTTTTTAACGAAAAAATGAAACGCAGGCTAAAAATGTAATTTCACACTTCCGAGTATTGGTTTATAAAAGTATTTACTGGTTAGTTTGGAAAAGATATGTGATCTTAGAAAAATTTATCTCAAATTCTAAGAGAACTAATGATAATAAATTTCGAGATTTCAATCAAAAGTAAAAATATACACCAGATCGAAAATCTAAATAATCCCATTAAATAAAGTAAAAAGAGTTAACGTTAACTAAAATACTAAAATTTCAGTGGAACAGAAAGCTTAATAAGCGGTTAAATTTGATATTTGCATTCAGGCTGCTGAATTTATAATTTGTATCCGTAATATACACATGTTTTAGGCAGATGGTTCAGTTTCTTCTCCCTGTGCTTTAACATGTTAGCAGATTAATTTTTCCGCAATATTATATAATTCTTATTGATTATCTACCAGTTAAGTATTATCTTACTAAAAAGTTTTGAACAACTAGAATATATTATTTTTCAAAGCCTGGTATGGTATGGTGGCCGCTCATAAGCTTTCGTCAAGTGGGACAGACACAGAAAGATTATTAACAATCACAAAGAAAGGAATAACACATCGACAAATAACAACATCTATTGACGGTCACAAACATCCATGCCTGACCGGGATTCAAACCCAACCGCAGCAGCTATTCAAAGGCCAGCGTCCTAACGATTCCGCCACCGGGGCGGCCTTTTTCAAAGCAAAGATCATGTATTGAAGTCTTTTATTTCCCTCATAATTAATTTGCTGAAAATGACGATTCCTTATAGCACAACTCTTTGTGAAACTCAATTGCTTTAAAAATAAGGCGTTCAACATATCTAATTTTTCACCGTAAGGAACTTTTCACATCAAATTAATTTCGTATAACGTCACTTATCAGCAAAAAGAGCGCTTAAAATCCTTATTGTAATTTTGAAAAAAAAAATGTGATCTTTGGATTGCTTACAAGAAAATTCATGTATTCTTCCCGTTGATCAATGTTGTAATGTTACATATTCAATTGGAAATACTTATTCAGCTGAAATGTAGTTTCATTAAAACTTAGTTTTCCAAATAAGGTATGTCGTCCGGTAGATTGAAGCAACAAGATGTGGCGGCTAACTCCTTTAGTTGCGATCTTTTCGTCTATGCTGCAAAAACGAAACAAGAAAACTTAATTTCGGAATGATATTATTGGACGAAACAAACATATTATTGTATATAATTCTATTATTTCGTACCCTGGCAACACAGTCACTAAAAAAAATCAGATATATATATATATATATATATATATATATTTGTCTCTGGATATATATGAGACTTCTGTTAATAACAGTTTTCCAACCAGTTAGGAAGTTAGAAAACGTTTCCCTACATTCTAAAAGTTAAGAAGCTTTATGCATCTGACGTATACTCACATGATTTCATCACAACAATGTAATGGGAAGCGGTGATAGATACTACACTCTTAAAACGAATGAGCGATTTTTTACTCAGTCTGATTGATTTTCACTCCTCCTGTCTGGAAAATGCCCTTCTCCTTTTGGAGTGGATCCTTTGTGTGTTAAACCTCCGACAGGATCACTCCAAACGAGTGATTTTAACTCAGTCTGAGATAATATTCACTCCTTTCCAGTGTCGAAAATGCACTTCTCCAACTGAAGTGGAATTCACTTTTTGTTTTAAGAGTGTATATCATGGCCTTTGCGTGGCCTTGTGGTTTAGAGATTAAACTTTGTCAGGAGAATAGAGTCCCCCCCCCTTTCCTGATTCTCAGTCTTACTACACTCGAAAAACAAACGAGCGATTTTAACTCAGTCTGAGTTAATTTTCACTCCTCCAGTGTCGAAAATGCACTTGCCCTATAGGAGTGGATCCTTTGTTTCTTAAACCTCCGATAGGATCACTCCAAAATAGTGGTTTTAACGCAGTCTGAGTTAATATTCACTCATTTCCAGTGTTGAAATACACTTATCCTACAGGAGTGGATTTCACTCTTTTGTTTTAAGAGTGTATAGTTCGGATATGTTCATTAAAATATAGTAGAAATATACATATTAAAAACGTCTTCTGATTTTCTTTACAGTGTTGTTTATCCAATGTTTTATATATAAATGGAATTTAAATTCTATAAATACTCGATTTCCCTGGAAACTCTTGCACATAACTCCTACTTAAGGAATGCATCCAAATAGTGTAGTTTGTATACATCAACAAAACAACAAAAAAACTTCTACACGCTGTGTAATAAATTTAAAAGAAATAAGACAAGAAAACAACCCATTTTACTACATTCTTATAGTATAAGATAGAGGAAGGTTCCCGGGCACTAAGTCTTATCTCCCCGAAAGAAACCCCAAGCTTTAGGGCATATATTGCCACCTTGGGAATACCGCATAGAGTTGCGGCAAAGCGAAGTTTCCCTTGGTACAACGTTAAAAAACGAAGAGGCATTAAGGTTTTTCATGTAACTTCCGTTACGGAGCGGTTAAATTACCTGAGATCTGTGTTCCATGTTTCGGATGCTTGGCTACATCATTGGGTGAAGTATGGGGGCTTTGAGCGGTCAACTTATTCAGTAATGGTATTGTAAACTGGAGAGCTTGTTTTTATTTCCTTAGGAATGATGCATTTTATTTGCGGTAGTTTAATCCTTAAGAAATTATTTTTTATTTTTTTAACATCAAGAGTTATCCAAATAAATTGTGACTAAATTTATTATACATTTTGACAATATTTAGACAACCTTAGTGGGATTTGAAGTACAAGTTTAAAAAAAAATCAAAATAAATTAGTTAACAGATTTAAGTTAAAAAGTTATTTATTAGGGGTATACCTATGAAATGACCCTTTTTTTAAGAAAACTTACGGGTGAATTTTGCATCACTGGATGAGGGTAATAAATCGAAGTATGTACCATTAAAATCAGTAACTTTTGCTCATCTTTTTGGTAAATTATGGATTCCTTCGTGATAGAACTTTGCGTCCTGGGAGGTAAAAAACGAATATGCTTATTTTTCAACTTCAACAAAAGTAGCGAAGTGCTGCTCAGCCAACCCATGTTCTATGGATCTGAGCTAGTGATAGTCTGAAAGACCAATATCTGGAGAATGTAGCGGGGGCAATAAAACATCCCATGTCAGTTTTTTTAAGGTGTTTTTAACGTTATTTGTGATGTGAGGCCGCGCATTGCAATGGAGCAAAATAACTGTTCCGTGTCTGCGAGCCCATTCTGGCCGTTTTTTGATAAATACCCGGTTTACATCGGTTAATTGTTGTTGATATTGATCAGAAGTAACTATTTCACCAGGTTTAAGCAGCTCATACTTAAGAAGACCTTTTTGATCTTACCAAACACAAAGAATTGTATCTTTCAAAGCGATTTTCTCTTTAGAGTCAATGTAGAGGGTTGGCCTGGAATCAACCAACATTTTTTTCGTTCAGGATTGTCAAAATATATCCATTTTTCATCACCTGCGGCAATTCGATGCAGGAAACACTTTCTTTGATGTCGATTCAAAAGTTGTTCGCAAGTGACTTTTGTTCTCCATCTGTAACTCTAATAAAGCATGTGGTACCCATTTTCCTTCCTTGCAAATTATTCCCAATACATGAAAACTTTCACTAGTACATTTCTGAGTAACATTTAACATTTCTTAAATATGAACCCGCGTCTTTTTTGGATTTTTATCCAAAATTGTTTGCGATTCTTCATCTTCACATTTTTTTGGTAGTTTTCAATTATCTTTGTCTATCACATCAAAATCAGCTTTCTTAAATGAAACAAACCCTCATTTTCAAAATGATTCAGATGGACCATTGTTTCCATAGGCTTTTTGAAGCATTTGAAAAGATTTAGCAGCAGTTTTTTTCAAAATAAAGTAATGGATTAAAATTTCCCGCAAATGACCCTTTGTTGGCACGAAACATGACATCTTTAAAGCCTAGAATGACTATGATAAAAACACAGCAGTAACTAATGCCCCTGGCTGGTGAAAGGTTAAAACTAGTCTGACAAAATGCTAGTAGGACGATTCCACACTTTTATTAACCCGGGTGCAGTGACATCTGTTCATAAAAGGTCATTTCATAGGTATACCCCTAATATGTTACACGTGCGTGCGTAAAAACGTTTTGAAACTTGAAATAGTATAGATGTCTTCAATAGAGTATAATTTATGAAAGATGTTAGATGCATATAATTTGATCAATCATAAAAAAATATCAATTTTAACATTGCAACAACATTTCAACATTATTAATATTTCTCAAAAATTTACATTTTTTTTCTTGTAAAATTGCAAGTGCAATGTAGTATAGAAAAGTGAAAAACAGCTTTTTTTAAACACGTGTGCTTAAAATTATTTTTTGAACGCTGGTTTCCTAAAATCGTGGCTTTAAAAACGGACATTGATTTCAACAAATTATATTTTTACTTGATATGATAAAGTGAAAACATTTCATAATGCAGTGATTGCAGAACAGACATGCTTTAAAGTTTTATACTAAAAAGCATATGATTTTTTTTAAGAATCGTGTAACACACTTTAGTTTTTTGATATTTGTACCGAGAAAAAATAACGGATAACCTAAATATTGTAACGCTTACCATTTTAAAATATACCATTCAAAAAGTATGCAATTTTGGTATTTTTTTAAGTTATAGGAACTGCGTACATTTTGTAAGGTAATTTTTAAGTTAGTGCTATTTTACTTTTAATTTTACGAATGATCAATGTACTAAATATTTTTGGTTTTTAAAAATAGAAATAAAAAAATAAACTATGATTCAATAGAAAAAATACCGTACACAAAATAACGAAGGTTTTCATTGCAACATACGTTTTAGGGGAATCGCGACATTAATTTGTAAGTACAGATTATTTAAGAGATAAAATTGAATATATCTCCCAATTATCGTCTTTCGATTGCAAATAGAACTTTATGTCTTTATCAATACGAATGTTCAAAATTGTAAAACGTAGAAAAAAAGCTATGCAAAAATACCACGTAATAGATGCAGAATAGGATATAAAATAAATATATTTATATAAAAAAAAACAGTCGATGTTTAGACGAAAACATTTTGGATACTTGAACCAAAGGTTTTGCTTTTTCAACACATTTTCTCTTATACAACCTAACGTGGATTTTACTATTTTTGCCCGCGCATAAATAGACACGCGTTATTCAGAATTTCCATTGCAAATGACTGAATGCTGATGATGCCTGGATCGAAAAAATTTAGATACTACTTTCTGAATCACCTACAATGTTATGCATGAAATATAAATAGGATTTTTTTTATTAAACACGCGTAAGGGCTAATAGCTTTGGTTATGTTTATGTGCGTTCGTATGTCCTGCATTTAATTTGAATGAATTAAACTTTGCCAATTTTCCAATTACATAATTTTCGTCTAGTAGTTTCATAGCCACAACAATAGCAAATATGCCGTATCAAGGAGCAAAATCTGAACTACCTCACACAAAGAAGTATTCAAAATGACAAATAGCTATATTTATCCAGCTAGTTTTGTTCCAAAACGACTGATGAATTATCACATTTAAAAAAAAAAAATTGTACGGTAGGAATAACATTTTTTTCAAATCCAATCAATTACAGTACTTCCGGAAACATTCATGAACAAACAATTTGACTAGCTTGTTAAAAACAATGCCAGACAAAGATCAGGTTAATTTAAAAAAACATCTGCAGAATATCTATTTCGTTTTAAAAAAATCGTATCTGGTTAAAGTACGATGTCTGGTTCTTAGTCTAGCCATCGCAGTACATTCGTAGTAAAAGCAATGCATGACAAAGCCAGATTAATTAACTAAATTAAATCATACATATTTACATTAATTTTTTTTCTTTCAATTCTTAGTAACATGGAATGTCTGGTTTCCTAGTCTAGCCCGCGATACAGAGTTTTCATTGGCAAAAGAAACCGTTGAAGTATTTGAATAATTCGTTTATTTTTCGCGCTGCTTGCATAAGTAAGTATTTCCTCTGCTTTCTTATTCGAAAGGCGCTACTTATTTTTCAGAGAAGAATATGTCGAAGGCAGGGTGTAGAAACATAGATAGATTTCACCGCTATGGAACCCTGCTGGCCGATTTTTCCAATGCATTTATAAGTTTCGGGAAATATTTTGTAAGTTTTATGTGCTGGATGCTGTTTTCATTCTGGTCTTTTCTTGGCACTGTTTAAAGATTTACATGTGTGAAATGCGTCATTACTTTTTTCCTAACTTAGCAAATTGTAGTTTTAAACAAATAGTTTTATGAACAATTGAAATGTTAGTTATATGTATGTAAATAGAGAGATTTTGCTTTACGGTTTGGTCAACCGTAACGCTAACCCAAACCTTAACCTCTCGACCAATCAAAAAGCGCGTACAGATATCTATGAGCTTTCTGATTGGTTGAGATGTTAAGGTTTGGGTTAGCGTTAGCGTTACGGTTCACCGAAACGTAATACAAAATAGCTCTATTATGTGTAGAGCACACACGTGTGTTTTTAGAGATATTGGTTTGCTGGACGTTGAAACCTTAAGTTTTTCTGCAATAAATTATTGCGCTGCTATTATGCATGTGTAACAATCATATACATATTATGTTCTGTGGATTTTAACTTGAGAGATGTTTCGATCTTTTTCAACACAGGTGCTTATAAATGCCCTCAAAATGTACGTCAATGTCATAGATGAACAAGGTACTAAATATAATATTAGGAATATCCTCGCCTGCCATCCGTCATCCTCTTTTATGAACCAACATGGAAATGTCACATACATACACACAAAATTTAAACTGATGCCAAAAATATATTGCAAACATAAAATTACATACACTCTTAAAACAAACACTCCCAATTTACCTCAGTCTGAGTGGATTTCACTCCTCCAGACTGGAAAATGCACTTCTCCTTTTGGAGTGGATCCTTTGTGTGTTAAACCTCCGACAGGATCACTCCAATCGAGTGATTTTAATCAGTTTAAAAAAAAATCATGCCTTTAGGGTGTCGAAAATGCACTTCTCCAACTGGAGTGGATTTCACTCTTTTGTTTTAAGAGAGTACATATGTTTTGTGGATTTCAATTACAGGGTTGTTTCTAGTTTTTTACAATTATGCAATAAACACATGGACATCCGCAATAAAACACACTTATACCATCAATAAACAAAGATATAACATGATTTTTGGCATCTAAGATACAGTTGTAACTTAAAATATTACGACATTACTAATTTAAGAACATCCTTGTTTACTGCCCGTCATCTCCTTTCATGAACCAACCTGAAAATTCCCCATCAAGTACTCTAAATTTAATCTAATATTAAAAAATAGAACCTTGTTTAATACAATATTTAGAGTACGAGGGAATGGAATTAAAAATAATAACTTTTAATATACATTAAGATGTTTCTAAAAATAAATAAAATTACAAGCTTTTTGAAAATCAAATGAAAATACGATAAAAAAAATAAACCAAACGGATGTATCCTACAATAGAACATTATTTTTGTTTTTGAAATTATGCATTTATTATAAGATTTCTTGTTAAGAAACCTACAAATAAAAGTTTATATTATTTAATTAGAGAACGAGCTACATTAGAAATGAATTTAATGAAGTAATATTATATGTTGCTATTTAAGTATCTATATTAATTAGTGCCTGGAATAAAATGCCTACCTACTACGGAAGAATAAAATAAAGTTAATTTAAATAAATAAGTAATAGTATTGCATAATCAGTCTAAGAAATAAAAAAAAATCTTTATTAAACATAATCTTAAATTAAATAATGCTAATAAACTATTTTTGTATGCATGTAACATTTTAAGGTTAAAAATAAAACATTAATTACCCACATTCTGCAATTAAAAAATTCATAAATTAAAGTTAATAAAATCGCAATCAATAAAAACACCATCAAAACTGCGCTATTTTTATTAATGCAGTAAAATCGCGTAACTTAATTAACAAACTTTATGTATTCAAAATCTGAATGCCCTCAAACAAAGTAATTATAAAAAACTAATTATACTTTTGATTGTGTTTTTTAATAACGATAACAAATTACTTTCGAGGTTCCTTTGGGGTTTCACGCTAAATCTATGTAATTGAATTTAAAATTACACGCAGGTGCATTTTCTGAAAGAGAAACATAGGAAATTCTATCTTTGTTTGTCAGACCCGTTAAGCACTAAAAAGAAAAGTAAATTCTCTATTGACTTTTCCCATTTCCTACTTCCATATTAGCTCAGAGTTTAATCGTAGGACTATTTTCGCTAAGCGTACTATTATTTTTAGGGTTGGTTTGTTGTGTATTTAAATATTTGTAATTGCATTTATTAGTGTGCTATTATTTTCATAACTTAGCTATTGATAAAAGCAAGTGGATTTAGTAGAATATTTTATATTATAAAAATCTTTATTATAGAAGACGTTTTTTCTTTATCTTAAATCAATAAAATGTCATGTTTCGACGTAAAATGTGTTTTCTTCCTACATTAGTCGGTTGTTTCATAAATTTTTTCTTCTTATTATTATTCATGCAATTGTATTTAAGAAAACAGCTAAAAACTTTTTTAGAGAACAAAAATAACTAAAAAAATATCGATTGAAACACACAATGTGTTACACATAAAAAGTCGGATTTGTTCAAAGTATGATAACAAAAAAGAATGTTTTTTTTAAATTAAAACGAAAAGTAAAAATATGAAACATATTTAATTTATTTAGATAAGAAAAGCACACATATAAAATATTTGTCCATGTTAATGAAGATACTTTTTTAATGCCCTTTTACCTGGTGTTTTGAATATATTTTCTTCACATTCATTACACGCTCCACGTATCTTTTATTTCTGTAAATATTCCCAAGAATAAAAAGATCCAGTGTATTTAACTAGTACAAAGAAAATTTCAGCCGTCCACAAAACTGCAGCAGGAGTCATTATTCAAACGTCTAAGAAGCGTAAGAATAACGGCGCATGAAAGAAAAGTATTTAATGCAGTTTTCTGGGACCTGGATTAAAAAGATCTGTATAAAAACGACAAAATATAATGCGTAAAATGTTGGGGAGAGAAAACTGGTAAAAAAAAGGTAAACGACGTATGTGTGGTATTTATATTCGAAAACTGTCTGATTCTGTTTAAGGGATTTGCATTCAGAACTGAGTTTCGCTAAAAGCTGAGATCCATTGGCAAGCTGTGAATCCCGGTAACAAAAGTTAGATAAATTACTAGGCCTTATCTTCGAGACGCTTTGTCTTTGTTTAGGATTCTTTGAGAGATAGGATTCCTTTGATGTTTATCACACATAAAGCATATGACTTTTGGACTTATATTTTACTTGTCTTGCAAATTTATCGAATCATAAAGTATAAATCTTTTGACTTTGTTTATTTAGTTCACTTAACTTTAACGTTTTGTCTATTATTAAACTGACTGACTATTAGATGTAATATTTAAAACGAGCTAGATGATAGTTTTAATTTAATAAATATGGTAAAAAATAATAAATTCAATTATATATTGAAATTGACGAGGAACACCGAATGTTTATAAGGAACTATAAATTTCCACTTAATCTTGTCATTTTGGAACTTTGAGAGAAGCATAGTATTTGAGCACACAACTTATATTGTTCGGTAACATTATGAACAATGATAATTACATCTTCAAACCTTTAATAGTATTTCCCAACAAACATGATTTCTACCAAACAAGTTTTTCTACTTGAGTCAAATTCTGAACGTTTGCTATATGAATAATTAATTATTGTCTATCCAGAAATCATAGCAGACCCCCACCTCTGCATACCAAAACACTCCCACCGCTAAACCGAACTTAAAGCGTTCTGTCAACAAGCCCCAACAGCCTATTTAGTGTGAATCCCGATCAATTCGAGCCTGGACGAATTTGCATAATGACGATACCCAACCCATGTTGACTGGGAGTGGGCTGTAAGCAAAACGCAGGTCTCATTACCGAGTCATTACTAGCGGCATGTCCGAGTCAATGGATGACGCGTTGGGCCAATTGAGGGGGTGTTGTCTTACCGTCGCGTCGCGGCCAATCAACCAACAATGATCAATGGTTGGACTGTCACTGTCGTGGTATTCTTTTCAGCATATTGTTGAGTAATGGTGTTGTATTGTTGGGATCGCGGACAACAAAGGGTATTGGGAATGGTAATAAGTTCTGTGGCTAACAATGATCAGTGGATTAATGGTTGAATCTCAGCCTTGGTATTCTTTTCAATTTAGAGTTGAGTAATCTGTGTTTTGAGATTTGAGACCGTGTAAGCATTAGATGATAATAAATTGCTTGGGGACTTGTTCCTGTTTTGGCAATTCTGCAGTTCGTTAAAGCAACACTTCAATTGATTATTGAATTAGTATTTGATGATGTTAGCTCAAGTTATGTATATGTGAATGTGTTGTGTTTTATAGTTGATAATTGAAGGTTTCCCTTCAAACAAAGTAACCGTAATCATACCGTATACAATTACATCATCAAACTTTTAAATGAAATGGTTAAGGGTTTTGTTTGACTGAATAATTAAAAATACATCAGACTTAATCTTGATTTATTGGCCACGAATTTCGTGAATTTAAACTTAATAGATTCATAAATCTGTATTATATGACATTTTTATGTTTCAAAACAATTACTAAAAAAGTCGGAATTCAAATTTTTAAACAAAAATTAGAAAGAGTTGACAAGCAGTAAAGGATTATCTATCTACGAAAAAATTTTAGTCATCCAAATAAGAGAAAATTAAAACTCTCAACTATAAGTATTATATATACACCGCGTTGCAAAATGATAGCACCACTCTTACTTTTAAGTAAACAGGTGAAATTGCATGTGTTAAAGCTCCTCACGGAGGATAGAAATAGGCAATCGGAAACATTTCTAGCGATAAAAGCTTTGCTTTATCTAGTTAAAGTAACCTTGTTTGCATTTATTGTGAATAAGTCAAATCAATAGATATGAAAAAGGTGTTAGTTAAGTATGGGTAGGGAAAAGCAGTTATCAGGTTTTGAAAAGGGGCAAATTGCAGCTTTAAACCAAGCAGGATTGTCGTCACGGAATATAGCAAGACATATTGGACGTTTACCGCACGTGGTTAACAACTTTCTCCATCTTAGATCAAAATTTGGAAAGAAGAAATCAACTGGACGACCTCGAAAGTTAACAATTCGGCAAGAAAAATTAGTTGTAAAGAAACTAAAAGTCGGGGAAACATTGGCCAGATTATCACGAGACCCCATACCATCAACGTTCACAAGTCTACTTTATTAAGAGTGGTTAGGCGGAACGAACATCTTGTGTACAAGAACAAAAACACGACCGAGGCCTACAGAACTTCACCAGCGAAATATTATGCAATGTGCTAAAGAACATATGACTTGGAAAGAACAGTAGCTTCAATAGTATTCAGTGACGAAAAAAATTCAACTTAGATGGTCCTGATGGATGGGAGTACTATTAGAGGGATCTCCGAAATGAAGAAAGCATTTTCTTTAAGAGACAGTGGAGGCGGACGATCGCTAATGGTTTGGGTTGGTTTTGGAAGTGCAGGGAAGACCAATAATGGGTTCTCCTCTGGTCGAATGAAAACAGAAAACTACCAAGACACGTTGGAAGACAATTTGTTGCCGTTTGTAGAAAAAATTGGGGGTCCATTTTGGAAATTCCAACATCATAATACCGGTATTCATGTTGCCAACTCGTCTTAGCATTGTTTCCTGGATAACGGAGTGCAGGCTATTTACTGGCCAGCTTGTTATCCTGATTTGTACAAAATAGAGAACATTTGGGGTAACCTAAGCAGGGCCGTAGACGCCAGCGGAAAGCATTATACAACTGTTCAAGAATAGAACGACGCTATTGCAACATAATGCGAAAATATTACTGCAGATGTACTTAAACGTCTAGTCAAAATCATGCCTGATCGAATTTTTGAAGTTATAGCCAAAAAGGGTTCTGTTATTAAGTATTAATTATGACTGGTCCTATAATTTTGCAACATAATATTTGCATTTTTATTTCATTGCACGAAAAGTTAAGCAAGTGTTATGTTTTTATTCTGCTATTTTCATTCTTATTACGTATATTTCCAATAAAAGTATTAATTTCAATGATTTCCTTCAATTATTTTATTCTTTGTTGAAAATACATGGTGGTTCTATCATTATGCAACGCAGTGTATATAACTATAAAAAATTCTTCTAAAACAAATTTAAATAAAATCAAATTTATATTGAAATGCAACAGAATATTTTTAAGGACTTGATTAAAAATAGTTTGCTGCTTAACAAACCAAAATATATGAACAACTTCTTTGAAATAAAGAATGTTGGGGAACTCAAAAGAAAAATGTTTATCTTTTGAGACACGTTTGTTTACATCCTTTCATAAAAATCAAATCCGTGAAACGTTTTATGAGACGAAATACAAATGATGATGTGTTTTTTCAGAACACATTTTTTTTTTACTTTCATGGTTGGGTGGTCTTTTTTTTTTCTTGCCTTCTAATAAGGGAAGACTTAACCAGCAATTCAAAAATATAGTTCGCACCATAAAATCCTTGAAAAAAATATTATAAAAAATGTATAATCGGATCGAATATTTTTTTTTAGCTTTTAAGTTTTTTTTTAAATATTTTTTGTGAACCGGCTTTTATTTGCAGTTTTTAACAATGTTTTTCTTTCATTGTTTTAGTTACTTATCTAAAACGTTACATACATATTATCTTAGACACTTTTTTGTTTCTTGTTTAAGGTAGATATGATTTTGAGAGTAAGATGTATTTATAAAGTAAAAAAAAACTATACTCGGCATATTTTAATTTATATTGCAAATCTTTATTAAAGAGAAAAATGAATCCTTCCTTTTTTTTTAAGTTGCAAAGTGCAATAAAGAGGGTTTTTTCATTTCTACAAAAACATACGAAATTTAAAGCAATTATTTTTAACTGTTTTATCTAAGCTATATAAATTTAATTATTAAACTTTTTTTACATTTCTCGCTTTATCTCACAAAAAAACCTTCCCTTTTTTAAGTCGGAAAATCATCCCGAAGATTTAAAATTATTCTTACTTTTCTGCTACTGTTAACCAGTAAAAAAAATTACCAGTAATTCAATACATTTACAATTAAACTATAATAATAACTATATACATTTATAATATAACTATAATTATTAAATTTATAATATTAAAGTATATATTTTGATAATTTTGACTAATGATTCTTTTTTCCAAAAAAATTCGACTTATTATTAAGCTTTTTATCACATGTTTTTCGGTGTTAACATGCCCTATTCAACTACAAAGCAGAAGAAGTTCTCCCAAACACGCTCAGAGACGGAAACGTTGTGCCGAAGAAGAAGACAACATGTCTCGAAACCTGTTCGGAACCACTCTTTCACGGCTAACCACATTTTTAGGGTTCCGAATACGTCCGAAATGGTTTCTCTATCTTCGGCACTCGGAACAGTGACGACGAAAATTCCGTCTACTCTCAAGTTTGGGAGAGATTCTCTGGCCTTGTTATTGAAGTTGGCCGTGGTGTTAAAAATATCGCCAAATATTCCTATATGACTACTTTAATCTATTTATTTACAATTTAAATTAATTGTACTTTTATAATCATACCAAAAAACAATTAGTTGCATCACTGTTTAAGATAATCAATCAATGTTTAAGATAAAGTTTCAAGAATAGATAAAACATTTCGTTGCATTTTGCTTAATGCTTGTCACCATAGAAACACCAGTGTTACATAGATAGAGGGTGATTCTGCATTTCATTAGCGGATGCTATTAACTTAATTGAATTCTAAGTGGGAATTGTTGAATGAGAGAAAATTCACACAGTTAAGAGAATTTTTAAAATGTGTGGATAGGGTTAAGCATAGTCAAGCCTTGCTACCACGTTTGTATTTGATATTTTGCTGACATTTAAAATTATTGAAAGTGTAAATTGTACTGTTAGAAACTGTATCTTAGACTATGTAATGGATACAATGTGTGTGCAAAAATTGTATCTGTTGTATGATATAATGTGTCAAAAAACACATAAAGTAAATTTAAATTGCTAAAATAATCTATACCATATTATGGTGTCCATTCAAGTATGTGGCAGCAGTTATTCTCATATGTTTCTATTAATGCACAATACTTGTATATTTGTTAAATCTCAAGATTGAAAATATTTATTTAAATTATTACTTTTCTACTTTTGTAAGTGCATGGCTTTTTTCTGTTGTTAGGGTGGATTTTTATCAACATGATAATGTTCAAGAAATATAGTTTTCCACGTGATTCTATAAAATCTATCGCATTGCTATCACGCAAGCAAAATGAAAAATGAACTGAGTTATTTTTAATTGTAGTGTTACTTAACATGCGACGGTGAAAATTAACTAGATAATAAATATTAATGAACTGTTTTACAATTCACTTTAAAAATACAACAACCGAAAGATTTAATTGTCAACATTTATTTGCGATTTTAACTTAACACTTAACCACTTAGTTTTCAGAGCTATGTCACCCTTTGGGTACAGTTACTATGACAGTTCTTAATTGAAGTCAAGGAGTCCCCTCAAATCAATATCACATTTTTATTCTGTCGTAAAACCCAGTTTTTAATTGTATGCAATGTTCAAAGAAAACGACCGTTTAATATTTTTGCACGCTTATAGACTAATAGATTTGATAGTTAATATATTTTATATTAACTTTTTAATGTACTAATTCAGACTTCTAACACTCATTCAGCCATTACTGGGCTCATAGGTATATTTTACAGCTTCACCCGTTTATAAACCATACATTAACACAGATTTGTGAGAAGTAAAAATTTAACTACGTAGTTCTAGCTATGATTTATTTATGTTTTAATTTTAGTGTTTTCACATCAATAACTTTTTTCAATCCCTTATAAACTTTCAAATATTTGATTTTGCGATCATAAAAAAAAATTGAAATTCGTTTAAGATTTAATCTTGAAAGTGGCCATCAATGGAGGTGTTCTAGACCAACTTCCAATTCCGAAAAGTGTCTGGTTTAGTCGCTTATACTTTAGCATCAGGTCTCAGCGGAAATCAATATGCACATACATTACCTTGAGACGTTTTAACTAAGTGCTTTCGGTTGTTTTACACCAAGGATATGATACGAATGACTCCAAAAAACGAAAAACAAAGCTCTGGCCCTTTTTTTAATGGCACCCAGGCTTCGGTAATACATATCATTTCTGGATGTAATGGAAAATGATAGTATTGAATAACGATTACAGATAAAGGAGTTTGTGGATTTTTGGTTAAGGTATTTCATTTTTTGGCGGAGTTGTGAATGACTCAATCGCATTGAGATGCGCGTCGTGTATTTAAGATTGCAATTCCAAATGCATTAGGGGTTTCGGGCACTCGGGGAGGTAAATAGGACCGATGAGGTCTGTTTAAAAATGAATTTAGGGAATCTTAAAAATGAATTAAGGTTCGTTGGGAGTTGGAGAGTTTGGATATTTTCTTTCATTAAATTGAAAGATGTATCTATATTTTTTAAGGAAAAAGGATTTAAGCAAAATAAATGAACATTCTAAAGTATGCTGCGTTAGTAACATATTTGAAAATACTTTATTGTATCTTCTTGTGACTCTATGCATGACTAAAAGGTATCATAAAACATAAAATCTACTAAAAATACTATATCCTTAACAAACAACATACAGGTGTTTCTTAGAAAAACAATGTGTAGGGCAGAATGGAAACTGAGTGTATAATATGTTCATGAAATATTATTTTTAAATATACAAAGGCAATAAGAAAGTCTCAATGGAGAAAAATTGCGTTTTATTTTATTAGTTTTTTCTCGAATAGCGAATGCATGTTTTTGAGAATGTTTGCTTGTTCTTCTAAGCTTAAGTTTGACTAAATAAAGTATTAAACAGATTAAGACCGTTAGTCCTAAACAATTTATGTGGGACAAATAAGGCTTTACGAAAAATGAGATTTAAGAATTTAAGGCTAACATTTTTATTTGTTAAATTAGGTTTCGATGTTGCTCTCAGAAGAAACATGAATTTAATGTATAAACAATAATAAAATTGAATCATGGAAGTCAATGTAGATTTTTTTTTTAAATGTCAGATAAATTAATAAAATAGCTTTAGTTTTGTTCTGCCGAAAACAAAGTATAAAATTAGATATTTCTGAGAAAAGAAGTCAAGTGCTTTGTATGTATTCTCTTGTTTAATTTTGCGAAAAACCATTACATTTATGTTATTGCTCAAAGTAGCATTTAATGCTACGAAATACTAAAAATAGACCCCAAAACAACAACACCCAGAATGCTTCTCTGTGAGGGTCGTAATAATATATCTCTTATCTCCGCGGGTGGTAATTTCACCCCTAATTTCCAGGTTATTTATATTGAAATCCTCCTCTGCACAATGCACTCGAGGGAAATATGCTACAGTGGCCACAAGACCATTTTCTCCGGGAAGGAAAGAAAGCAGAAATAATAAGCACGGAGGAAAAATTTAATTTGAGCAAAATTGTTGTCTGTAACAATGTAAGAAGGGCTGGCCATAGACACGCCATGGTGTGGGGAATTAATGGTAGAAACTCCGTCAAAAGTCCATTAGTTGTAGGGCCATTAAGAAGGAATGGGTCACCTACTGTTGTGTTCTTGCTTTAGACGTATCTGAAAAGAAGGAAAAAAATGGCTAAAAGTTATCTGGAATTAGTAGCAGCATCGGAGTGGGTGCCATTAGGGTATCCATGGTGTATAAACTTATTTTTGATAATGGGTTTTAATGCGTATGTGTCCATTATGTACATATGCGAAAAGTTGCAGTTTCGGAATATATCATACAAGTTAAAAGGGATATTGAATTTTCTGATAAAGGAACCAGCTAATAGAAATGCCACTTTCCCGCGTACGTTGAAAATTCGATCTCCGAGTTTGTTTTTGTTCAATATTGGATAATCATTATAAGCTGTTAAGGGTGTTTCTTAGAGATAATTATGAAATGAATCCTTCTAAATTTTGTGTTTGCTTTTGCTATAAATATCGTTTAGATTTTCACTGAACGAGTTAGAATGCATTTTGGTGATTACATATCTTACAAAAATATTATCGTATAACTTTTTAAATAAATTTACGTAAATTAATGTCCTTTCTTATTTTATTTTACATACATTATTATTGTTAACGAACACAGCAGATCTATTAGTTTTTATTATGTGATTTTATTTTAATTATATACTATTTATTTGGAACGTATTTAATTTAATTATTTGAGCTGTAAGTGAATTGGATAAAGGACACATTTTTAATTTTATATTGAGTTAAAACTTTTTTTTAAAATGAAAATTGATATAATTTTTATTTTTATATTATATTTCTGAAGTGGATGATTGTAATGACTCCTAAATATTTTTGAATTTTAAAATGTATTAATTTTTAAAAAAAAAATGCTCTTTGCTAAACACATGAAAGGCATATGACGAGAATTACACGCCTATAAGAAAAAAAGTGGTAACACACTTCAGAAGGAAAAATTCAATTTAAGAATAGCAGAAAATTTCCTTAAAATGCCACACAGTTTTGCATTTATGCCATTTGTGTTAAATTTATTGCCATTTATGCTTAAAAAAATTGAATCCTTAAACAACAAGTAATTTAATCAATCCCATACCTCAGAGCAATTAAGTTATAGCTTAAGGGTAAACTAACAATATGTTAAACGTAATTTTCAAAATTTATCTATAAATACATTTGCTAGCATCATCAATGTGTTCGTTATAGTTCGAAGCTATTTTAAATAAATTTTGTTATATTAATGTATTTGCTTATGAATAGTTTAATTAAATTATAACGATACACACGTTCTTTTTAGATTTCTATTATAAGATTATTGTTGTGGTTAAGTGGTTCTTTGCAATCCCATACCTTTAGCACTGCCAATGGCTTCTTAACATTAACTAATTGGTAATGTTTATATCTGAACATACCACAAATAATACACAATAACCATAAATATTTTGTTATGTGTTTGTATTTATTACATATCAATATCTAGTTATTAAAAGATATGCTTAGCTAGCATTTGTTCATATAAATGGCTTTTGGAATAGAATATATATTTTTATTTGGGGCAAAGATGACCAACTGCTTTTGTCCCAGTGTTTTCAGTTTCCTGAAATTCTTTGCAATTCCGCAGAAAAAAATGGCTTGACTCGGAAAAAAGGGTAGAAAGAAAGAGCTATCTAGAATAATCCTGAAAAAGGAGAACGACAGTGATTGCTTTCAAATAGCTTTTCTCCCTAAAAGAACTCTATAAAAACTCACAATTTTATCATACTTTTCTTACTTGATGTGAAGTAGTTGTTGCTATGTTTTTTTCTTTGCTTTTATTTTTCGTTAAATTTCTCTTTTAAGCCTGACTGTCCTATAAATTCTTCAATTATTATCATAATCAAGGGTTTAATAGTTATAAATATCGCACGTATATTAATCTAAATTGATTTTGTATTTAATTTTTTATAATCTTTACTTTTACGTACCATGCATTTTTCATAATTTCAATTATCGAGTATTTTTGGCTATAATACTGTTGTAGTTTAAGTTTCATTGAGGATTTATGTTATGTAAAATGTTTAGGTAATTTTGTTTTGCAAAGCATTTTTAAGAAGAAATTCGATTGATTCGTTAGGTTGAGCTTTCGAGGTACTTATATTTCTCTTCTAAATGTTTTTGATTTTAAAAAGTAATAAAGTTATTATATTTTTAGACAAAAAAAACTTTTTTTTACTATTGTCTAAAAAAGGATTGTATTAATTAAGATTCAAAATGGGTTGAAAAAATAGATTTATAGTAAAACTTAAAGTTAAGGCAATTTAAAGCATGTAATCATTAGCAATGTATAAATGATGTCAAAAACTTTTAATTATGATATAAGGTTGAGATGAAATGTTAGGATATGCAATAAAAAATCATAATTTTTTTTTTGTAGCAATATTTTCATTTTAGCCAGATTTCTAGTTTTCACATTCTATTAAACTTAGGGAATATTTTATTACGTCATGTTACGTCACTTAACACGTAATTTACCTAATTACTATAAATACATAAACATTTAACACTGATTTTCACTTCTATATTTGACTTACATAACACTATCTTTGACCACTTTGCACCAAATACGTGGATAGGCAGATGATGCCGAGCACGTAAAGTTTGTAGATGAAGGCACTTCAAACGGACCGCTATTCCTTTGGCGTACTAAAGTGTGAATCGCCTTTCAGTCGGTCCATTAGCTACCAGAGTTCTCAATTTTCAAGAAAGGCAAACAAAATTAAGTCTCCGCTTTGGACCTTTAAGATGGCGTAACGCTCATTTTCCTTTCAACTGTTGGATGGCGACTTAAATGGTGTTTACTTGACTGTAATGAGGCTCTTTGGAGTGTGTTTGGGGTGTCTAAACGACTTATGCGACGCAGGGAATTTGAGAGGAATATGGACGTTAAAAATTATTTGATTTATGTGATGAGTATGAAGTGGGTTTGTGATGGTGAAGGTAGTCGATGGTGATTGGTGCACGTAAAATCTAAGTTCCGATTGTTACATTGTAAAATAGTGCAAGATAAATAAGATTGTATCAGATGGTGTGAAATATGGATTCCCACTTACGATGAATATTTTTCGCAAAATTACTAGAAATATATTTAATTCATTTTTTATAAAGAATGCTAGATATTTTGATTAAAACCTAACCTCAGAACTATTTTATTTAAATATGAAAATGCGTGAGGGAAATCTTTAAAAAAATAATTAATAAAACTGAGAATCGAGTTTTTTTTTACGAGGCTGGCAACAAGTGAGAAATTAATGTTTTTGTATATGTGAGGATGGGAGATTGTATCGTCAAAAGTCCAGTTACCTCGTGATGAAAGAATCGCTAAATAATACTAAAATTGCAAGAATAGTTAAAGAATCCTTAAAAGTAAAACATTTATTTTTGAGAGTGTAAATAACCGTTTCCAAAAACTACCCATAATATCATTTTTTCTATAATGCATATTGATAATACTATTAAGATATGAGCCAAAGTTCCCGAGGCCCTAAACTTTTCTTACACAAGCACAATAATGATATTTAATCCATTAACGCGATTACGAGCAAAAAAAAATGCATTTAAGCAAACTGCCTCTACACCTGCACACCATGTCTCCCTTCATTTACATCACTTACGTTATTTTCTTTTAACGTGCAAACCTGACATCCTGTATGTCAAGGGGTGTAGGAGTGGTGCAAAATCTATAAATCCACTTTACGACATGCCTGCACCTAATCATATTTTGAATGCAAATGAGGCTCATTAGAGTATCAAAGTCCTCCAGGAGATCCTCCTATTGGGAACCAAGAACCTGGCTATCGGGTCGTTTAGGACATAATGGAGATTGGCTCATTTTGAGGAGATGAGTAGTCTAATTTGAGGGATGGGAGGCAGTTTCTTTCGGAAGTTTTAATTCTGGCGAAAGGATGTAAATTGCTGGAAGGGTTTTTTGTGCTCTGAATGGGTTTAGAGGATGCGTTTTAACTATTAGTTGAATCATTTGCATCATAAATGTGGTAAAGTGTGATAGTTTTGGTGTAAAGTTTTTTAGTTTTGTGTATTGAGAATTTTCATTAGTCAATTGAATTTGAATATGTTGAATTTTTGCAAGAGAAGTCGTAGTTTTAGAAATACTTTTGTTTCTTTAATTTTCGGGTATAGATTCGGTATAATTTTCGGTATAGATTTAAATTAATTCGATAATGTTAACTTTTATTGAAATGTAATACATAATAATATATTGCATATTTATTCTTAAATTGCAGCTACGGATGAATACACATATTGAACGGGATAAACAAATATGGTTAATGGAAGTAATATTTATTCAATTATATAAATATTATTTGTTTATATACGTAATCATGATGTATTAGAATGCATACAAAATACAAGCAAAAATCATATTAAAATATGTTACGTTAAAAGAAATGTATCTAAAACCACAAAGATAAAGAAATAACATGTTAAATAAACAAAAATGAAAAAAAAAACATGGCTATAAACTTGCCTATATATTTTAGTTAGAAACAAAAAGTAGTAAACTTAATACCTATAAAAGAAAACCTGCACTTTGTATGCTGTATAGTTTTAGCATGGGCTATCGGTAATCGCTAGATTGATTTGGAAAAGTTTGTGTTATTCGCTTAGTTGAATTGTGCGTGACTTGACTCTAAAAGTGTTTACTTTATATGTGTGGGTATGTTTGTACTGTTTCTGTACTGTTGTATGTATGACCGATTTGATTTTTATGAAGTTTTTTTTTTTTCATTTCATTCATAAACATGTGCAGAACTTAAGAACAGTAGAATATTGCATACATGTTATGCACATATAAAGTTTTACATTATATGGTTCTATTATAGTCAAAAATATGCAAACTTTAAAATGATACTCAAATTAATAAGATTTAATTTCAAAACATTAACAAAGAAATAAATAATTTTTATTGAGATATGAAGAAATTTAATAAGAGCGGAATTCTCGTAGTTAGTAAACGTGAATGTGATATGTTCGATATTGGCACACATTTTATACAGTCAAACCCCGTCATAGTGAATCCTCTAAGGTAAGGAATTAACACTTGGTCCACTATAAAACATGGTTAACTATAGCCAATTTCACTGTACTAAAATGTTATGCGAATAAGGCTTAAAATATGATAACGATTTTGCATATCTTGAAATAATTAAAACAATATAGTACAAAAACTATTTACAAGTTTATAGATTTAAAGTTAATTATCAATTAATTTTCGAAATTATTTATCCAAAAAAATTAATAATAGTCGAAAGCAGATTTTTCCATGCGTTAGAAACTGAGTACTTGGATGATGGACGTATCCTTGGTTTACTGGGGATTTTCGATGGTGAATGCTTTTATCTTTACATGATTCTTTTTTTTTTCAAACTGTCTTTTCCAGTTAGATAAGAGTACATATCTAACTCTATAACTCGGAAATTCCACTTTTGTCCAGTTTTCAAGAAGTAGTTGAAAATAATACGTAGTAAACTTAAGTACTGGAAGATGAATGGTTTCATTGAATTCAGAACGGAGTAGGGTAGGATAAAAAGGAGTTTGACTAAACACACCTTGTAGAAATCGGGGGAAATGTGCGTGATTTCTTTCTTTCTTTCTTTTTTTTGGGGGGGGGGGAGGCCTTAAAACAGGCTGTTTCCACAGACAGAGCGAAAATGTTTCTTATGTTTACTATGAAATCGGTCTAGTTTGAGTGAAATTTAGCGCATTGTTAAATATTCTTTTCTCTCGCTTGCCACTTATAGAACTTTAAATATAGTGATATGAAGAACAATTATTAAGAAAGGGAAATTTGGATTCACTCAAATCGAACTCTCATTTTCTAAGTGGTTCACTATATCCATATAAAATAACATTAGTTAAATAGGATTTCAAAAAGGACAGCTAAAACGGTTCAATACAAGCGAGGGAGCACTATGTCTCAGGTTCATTATAACTGGGTTCGACTGCATTCTTTCACTTTAGCTACTAACAATAGGTTTCTCTAAAAAATCCACGACGATAACAATAAATTTATATCACATTTTACAGCCAACGACTTAAGACAGTTGAAATTCTTCTTTTTTTCAATAAGTTTTGCTAGCAATGCTATTGTATTACAACTAATATCTTAACTGTTTTTTTAGTTTACTGTGTCGTATATAATCGAACATAACAATTTAAAAATCATAAAAACTACATAAATTCAGTAAAGCTATATAAATAAAGCATCGGATATTATATATATAACATTACTAACTACAGACAAAATTTCACACCTGAAAAAATGCCAGTCAACGTCATATTTATGCAGATGTTTGCCTATTATATATAAAACACCCAAACGAAATCGAAAACAACATTCCCCTATAACCCATTCAAGCTTCTTTCAAATAATCCACACGCATTTATATGCATCAAAACCGCGACTCAAAGCGTCAAAAAAGTGCTCAAATTTAAGACTGATGCGAACAAAACACACTTTCTTCTGAAAAAACATATCCTTTGTATCACCAGGCAATAAAATCCCTTTACAAAAAAATAACCAAAAAAATCCAGAACTTGGTGGTGAAACGGCTTTATCCAAAACACCCCTTCTCTCCCAGCCCCACCCCTTTTTCCCTCCTTCCGTAGGATCGTATTAAGAGTAATCTCCAAAGACGTTTTGCGAGCAGCCGGATTTTACTAATACGCTGAGGCTCACTAGAAACTTATTTTGTTGGTATGTTAAAGATGTAACTATCTACACTCTAAAAGTGAATGCTCAAAAATGACGAAAATTTCCTTAATTTTGATGATTCCGTTACTGGCAAATGCTCCGAGTTTTCGTTTCCTCAAAGTGAGGAAATTTGAATCGTCATTTTTATGAGAATTTGAATGTCGTCTAATCTAAAGAAATATTTCATCATTTTTGAGCATGCGAGTGCAACACTGAGATTCAGTTTCCTCAAAATCAAGATACCGAATCGTCAAATCACGATCGTAAAAGCGAGGATTCGCGTTTACTCAAAAGTCACGTGATAGTTTGACGAAGCATTCCTCAAAATTAACGAAATGAGGCTTGAGGATTCATGAATCGTCAAAAGTGAAAGTGCTATTTCTGAGAGTGTACCAACTTCAGTTAGCCTCTTAAGGGCAAATGAGCGCGGCTGAGCGGGACATTAAATCCCTCTGTGTTAAGTAAACGGAAAAAATATTTTCCTAGCTCCCACTTTTTAAAATTGGTTCACATTATTGTGCAAAACTATTTATTGAAGATTAAAGGAAATATTCGCTCTCATTCGAGATCATTGGCCCTTATGAGCTATATCAATGCACTAAATTCAACATTTTTATTTTTATCATATAAATGACACTTTGTGTTTCAAGTTCAATTTTTATTTTAACCTTTTAATTTAAATTTATAAGGTTCTTTGACGTTTAACAACATAGCAATACCATTTTTCAATTGACCCTGTAAGACTCTTAACAGCATAAATATTTATTTAAAAAATTAAATTCTCGTTCAGAGTCACTCATTCAGGTATATTACGAATGTGTTTATGCCATTACGGGCCATATGAGGTTTAGGGGAATAAATATTTCGAAACAAATTAAGAATGATCATTTAATTTAAATATGGCAAAGTACCAATTTAAATATTACCAAATATTTTAGCAAAAAATTGTCATTGAACATTTGAATTGGTTAGACAAATCTTTTATGTTTTGCCTTAATTTGTACAGTAAAAAGAAAGAAACATTTATTCCATCGAGTTAATATAGGATGAGCATTAATTTTTTAAGTGTCATGTCTTAATAGATATAGTATACGATAGAAATTTATAACGACAATTTTCTTATAGTAGATAAAAACAAACCGCCCTTCAGATTAAATTGTAAAAAAGTGTAACAAGCATGTGGTTGTTTTGGAAATTTTAATTTGAATATGTTGCTGCCACTAATAAGTATTAGTTGCTCTGACTAACTCTTAGTACCGTCACTAACTTTAAATTAATCAAAATAAGAATTTTAAAAAAATCATCAACATATATATACTTAACTCAATTTGGAATATAAGTTTGCGTTAAACGTATGTCAAACCAAATAAATGATATGCTGCTGTACCTTTATTCCCTTTTTGTATTTCTGAAGAAAAACAGTATTTTACCATGGGATTTTTTTTTTTTTTTGTGGAAAAAGAAGCATGCTGGATAAAAATAGTTAATAGAAGTTTTATTTTCCCATATCGGGATCTTAGAATTATTTTGTGGTGCTTGTCTTTTTTTGTGAGATGAAGAATGTTCTAATAAACTTAAAGCAGGTGTTTGGTAATTGAATTTTATATTCTGGAATTTTCAGTATAGAGATTTTTGCGTTAGAAAAATAATTTTTTTGGTTACAAGAGCTATTGTTAAACTAAAGTATGTAATTCATGCCGCTTACTTATTTATTGTTTTGTTACTGACGGTTTACTGCTTTAGTTGTATTAACCAGCAAACTTTTGGTATGTAACTTAAAAAAGTAACACTCATTTTATAAATTGAAAATTGTTTAACTTACAACATGTATACTTTTTTATTTTCAAAAAATTAGTTTTTTATGTGTTTAAGTTAAACAAACGTCACTTTACTGTGGTTCTAAAATACGACACCCGTCACCAATAGCCCTCGAGTAGCTCTAGTGTGACGATAATTCAAACAAAACTAAATTTAGTTAAACGAAATCAAGATTCCTTTTGAATCGAGAACAGAAACACTTTTTAATACAAATTCTTCTTATGTTCAAAACTATTTGAGTGTTTATTTATATTCACTTTAAGGAATACATTATTTACTTTTATACTTGTTTACTGTATAGCACATCTGAAACAATCAAGTTAGTCGAAAAGATAATTGATAAAAAAAAAATAGCACTTATCTGTAAAATATTAAGACCATTAAGTTAAGTAAGGCTGTACTTTTTCGAGCTTTCTTTATCAATTCTGCATGAAGCAGCCCAAATTTCGCCTCGTAATTTATATTACTGGAGTAGTGACGAGGTTTATACCTGAGCGGGAACCCAAAACAAACCAGTGGTGACGTCAGGCGCTTTTACATGAGCCATCGAATCCATGGAATGCCAAAATCCTCAATAGGGGAAAATGTGGTCGAGTTGGTTTCTAACCCAAATAACAGTCTGTGGCTGAATCCATGGAATGAAACATCAAACCCTCCTTCATTGGAGGGTTTGCGAAACTCCCCAAATGAACCTTGCAATTCCGGTTCTGCCTGAACTAAAATCCCCAAGAGGGAAAAATTGCGGAGTTTTCTCTTTATTCCAAGGATTCGATGGCTCATGTAAACGCACCTATCGTGCGCTTCGAAAATTTCGACTCCGCATATGTAACGAGCACATATGTTGCAGTGTACTCATGACAAAACACGTTCACAAACACACAACAATATAACAGTAACAGTATATAGGGGAGAGTGTTGTACCTAGGGACAATTTTTACATTTTAATTTTTTTCTTCGATAATTATTGTCAAAATAAAAATTTCAAAGCAGCATTTCAACACACCAATATATTCCTCTATAATATATTTTTTAAATTCTGGCAGCTTGAAATTAAAAAATTGCCACTCATTTAAAGTAGAGAGGATAAACTGTCCCAAGGTACAACATGATGTTGTACCTTGGGACATGCTTTATAATTCAGTCAATAGTCATACACTTGAACTAATTTGGGTCAGGAAACAAACTTTATTTCAAAATACATCAGAAAATGTGCTCTTTAGAACATTTCATCACACGGAAGGAAAAAGATTTATCAGGTGTTGCCAGAATTATATTTTCAAACTTCAATCATTATAAAATATATCCAAAACAAAGCTGAGTTGTATTTTACATGTTTTGTGGAATTGCTCTTAAAATAAATAATAAAGATATTTTTATTTATCCAAATTATTAAGAAATTAATCAAATTATTAATACTGTCCCAAGGTACAGCTGGGGAAAAAAAAACGCTCCACCCCACGTTTCTCAGCTGCTATTGGACAAGGAACTTTGTGAAAGGTGTCATTTTTCAGGAAATAGCGTAAGGAACTGAGAACTGGCAACAAAAATTGTATAAGGGGTCGTCTACATATTAAAATGTGTACCAACTTTGAAAATTCCAATGGCAACACCCAATTTTTTTTTACATAAAAATGTTTAGAACCTTCAAAATACCCCATGTGTAAAAAATAATTATTTAATTTGCATTATTTTCTAGGCTATAAGCATTCAAAGTTGAACGCCCATAATGTTAAAAAAGTTTCATAAACTTTTATTCATATCTCCACAAATAAAAGGAATTAAAGAAAGTTTTTTTTTTTTTCATTATATACTTCTTAATCTTCCAAAAACAAATCACACAAGTTTTTTCATCAATTTTTCAGTTTAAATAATTTTTTATTTAAATTTAAATAATAAAAAATAAAACATGAATAGCAACCCCAAATTTTTTTTACATAAATCGATAAAGTAGATCAAGTAGAACCAAAATCCCAAATTTTTTAATTCAAAAACAATTATTTGTTGAGTTATTGTAAAAAAACTGAAAAAGACGAATTTTAGGGATCGTGTAAAAAATTACTTGGCGAATTCGATCCTAACTTGCATTATCGTTTCATGATTGAAAAGCATTTGTTGATAAATGTTTATTCAAATTATTGATGTCTGAAAAAATTCTAAAAATCTTTTCTTATTTCAAGTGCAGCAATGTATTTTGTTTGTCGAATTAACTTTAAATTATATCGATTACAATGTTTTTAAATATGTGTTATTTCCAATACAATTTCAAGAAGTGAGTATCAAAAATAAATATGCTAAAATATAATTGGAATTCGGTTTTCAGTACATTTTATTGTTACCACATTGCTTATTTAAAATTATTAGTGCCCACTTTCCTTGATTTTAAATCATTCCCCAATCATTCTGAATAATTTTATTTTGCTTTCCTTAAATACCGTGTTAAGGTTGTAACCCTCCGTTTTGAAATACGTGGTTTATATTACCCATAAAGGGCGACAAATTTTTAACAAACTTTTTGCAGCAATATTAATGAAACAAAAATTTGCATAAAAAATGTGAAACATTAATGCAATAATCATGTTAGTCAATGTGATTATAACTAATCGCATATGAAAATCTGTTCGTTATAAATAACCGTATATGCGACTTAAATTAAAATTAAAACTTTTTTTCTTCTAGTCTTTATTTTATATCTGAATTTATAATTTCAAAATAAAAAAAACATTAAAAAAATCACAATATTAGTGAAGAAAGTTAAATTCTAGCATCCGTTGGCGAGATTATGTTAACCCAGTTAGTTTGTTGTTTTGAAAAGACGCAACCCAAATATTACTGTTTTCACTTTAGAGATGTCCCCCTAAACGAGTTCAAAATTAATGCTTTAATAACTCAGCAAATAATGCAAAATGAATAATTCTTTTTTAAACATTGGGTATTTTGAAGGTGCTGAACATTTTTATGTAAAAAAAATTGGGTGTTGCCATTGGAATTTTCAAAGTTTGTACTAATTTTAATATGTAGACGACCCCTTATGCAATTTTTGTTGCCAGTTCTAAAATCCTTACGCTATTTCCTGAAAAAAGACACCTTTCATAAAGTTCCTTGACCAATAGCAGCCGAGAAACGAAGGGTGGAGCGTTTTTTTTTCCCCAGCTGTACAACACACTACATGGTTTAAATAAAAGCAAGATAGTGGCCAATACAAATGCATTATCCTTATTTTCTCATAACCAAATATTTTAATATCTTCTCTTTTATGAAGAAAATAAAATGCAGTTGACCTTTTGTAAGAGTACTAAGGTAAAAAATTATATTAGAATGAGAAAAAAGTTTACTTTGGGGTAATGAAATATAATTTTTTGTCACCATTTCATCAACTCAATGATGCTAGCGTTAAATTTTATTATGATGATGTCTGTTGGTTAAGGCTACTATAAGAAATAAAAAATGTATGAATATTGCCAATAGATTCTTAGAAATTGTCAGTGTCCCAAGGTACAAGCGTCCCAAGGTACAACACTCTCCCCTACATTATACAGTTAACACACATGCTCATTTGCCGGGATTCGAACTCATTACCTTCTGACTGCCTGGCCAGCTTCTTGACAATTCAGTCACCCTGCCGGTAAAAACATTCTGTATTTGTTTTATTAAAATGCTAAAGATTCAACTAGCTGGTTTACCTTTGTTTTAAACCTTTTTTATAACGGTGGCCACCGATCCTGTGGTTCACCTCGAAAACGAAAAAATAAAAAGTCATTGCTCTTCTTTTGTACACTGCGATCCAAAAGGTTAGACAATGCCGTTTTTTAGCTGTAAAATTTAGATTTGTGATATTAGAATTTCAAAATATCTCGATATATATTAAATACGAATTTTGAAATTCTATAATTTAAACATAATAGCTTGATTTGCGAAAACAATTTTTTGTTTCATAAAATAAAATTTTGTATGGTCCCAAAAGTTTAGACACAAATACGAGATTATGCTAATTTAAAGTACATAATTGCCTAATTTCGCATTATTATTGTTAAATTATATATTTTTTTATGTGATAAATAAAAAAATGATATACGGTGAACTAAGCAGATTTTATAACGATATTGGTTCAATTTTACACCAAACAGACAATTAAGTCATATTAAATCTTTATTCGAATCCAATTTGCTTCAAATGTACAATTTAACATACCTAAATACGAACCTAATAAATACCAGTCCATCACCTTAAAGTTTTGAAACGAATTCGTGGATTTAGAGACATGCATTGACCAATTTTCTTGATGAAAAGTGCAGTCTTTCCCCGATAAAATCACAAAATAGCGAAGTATCATTCTATTTGGCACTTTAGTACAATGCAGAGATAGTCAACTCTTCAAAAACGACAAAAAAAAGTCGGAAATTTTAACGCAAGTTCACTCCACACAATTACGAAAGTTCCTTCTGCATACTAAAATTTGAAGTTTCTTGAGAAAAACCGGTTTCTTTGAACCGGTTACAATTTAACCGGTCTCTTTAGTGCTATTTAAACACGTTCGGTTTAACCGAATTTGAAAAATATGCTTTTGAAAACACCGGTTTTTCCCCCTCAAAAACTCTAGCATTAAGGTGGTAGTTTGTAATGGTGTAGAGTGAATTTACTATGAAATAACCGAATTTTTTTGGCGTTTTTGAAGAGGTGACTATCTCTGCATTGTACTAAAGTGCAGAAATGAATAATCTGTTGCTATTTTATGATTTTATATGGGAAATACTGCACTTTTCATTAAGAAAATCGATCAATAAACGTCTATAAGTCTACGAATTTGTGGCAAAACTTTAAGGTGATGGGCTGGTATTCATTCGGTTCGTATTTAGATATGTTAAATTGTAAATTTGAAGCAAATATGATTTGAATGAAGATTTAAATTGACTATATTGTCTTTTTGGTGTAAAATTATGCTAATATCGCTATTAAATTTGTGTAGTTCACCAGATATCGTTTTTCTTTAATTTATCGTATAAAAAATATATGATTCATCAATAAAAATGCGAAGTTAAGTCATTATGTACTTTAAATTAGCATAATCTCAGATTTGTGTCTAAACTTTTGGGACCATACAAAATTTTATTTTATGAAAAAAAAAATTTGTTACAGCATGTCAAGCTATTATGTTTCAATTATAGCATTTCAAAATACTTTTTTAATATATATAGGGATGTTTAGAAATTCGACTGTCCCAATTCTAAATTTTACAGCTAAAAAACGTCATTGTCTAAACTTTTGGATCGCAGTGTATATGCAATCGTTACCTTAATGTAAAAAGCATGCTGCACTTTTTGACAAAACGCTGTATTAGGGTAGGGGTAGGGTATTTTGCATATATATTCCGACTTGTGTGCTTGCTCAGTGAGCCGCTTATAAGTCTTCGTCAAGTGAGACAGACACAGAAAGATTTTTTACTGTCACAAAGAGAGGAAAATACACCCAGGGTGAAGGCGGGAATCGAACCCGCGCTCGTTACAGCACGCAGACTGCTGTCCTGCGATGCTTACCACTCGGCCATCCGGGCCCCGACGCTGTGGTTTCTTCAGCCTTGACGCATTTATTCTATCAAGCTTCTATATAGTGTTAATTTGATGCTTAAACTTGAACCTTTTATTATGGTCATTTTATACTAATTTCCTTTAACTTTCATTTTGTTTTCGTCTTCCTTCATTTTGCCATTTCACGAGGGTTTCAACTTGCGTTAAACACCCTGAAAAGTCTTAGTTTTAGATTTGTATACAGGTAAGCATTGTCTCTTTACTCTTTTGGTTTGTATATAATAATTCAGTTGTTCACTATATTTCGTAAGCTACTGAATGAATAAATCAAGATTTTGAAGGCCTTAAATTAAAAAAAAATAATAAAAAAATCGATACAAAAATCAATAAACCCATACAATGAATTATGCATAACTGCTCCAAAAAACTTAGATACATTTTTATTTCGAAACTTCCTTTGTACCCAATCTTGATTTAAGTTACTTAATAAATCACGTTTTTGTAGACCATCAATTCAACCCAAATCCTTTAGTCTCCCTAGGTATTGACTGTACCGGAATAAATTCAAGATCCCCTCGCAGCCTAAGAAACATCAATAGAAAGTATTTCCGCGGTAGACAAAGCGGCATTGATTCAGATACAAGGCCATTCATAACGCCATCGCCAAAAGGAAGCTGACCATTTCTCGAGCATTGGTCCAAGTATCGAAACATCGACTGTTTGAGAACAGTTTGACCATGTTCTTGTTTACATTTAAAATATTATTATGCATTTAAAACTTCTGATTCTAATTATAGGCAACTGGTACCATCACGCCTACAGTAATAGTTGCATCAATTGTTGCTGTCTTAAGTGGGAATGAGGATCACGGGTCTCCAAACTCAAGTGTCTCAGTGTTCAACTAGTGAGGGGAAAAAACTATGTTCTCTGCCACATTTCTCCGTCTATTTTGAATATGTTTACAAACATTATTTTTAAATAATAATTGTAGATAAGTTACAGGTCTCCATGATCCCACTTTTTAAAATTGATTCGAATACATTTTGTAAAATTATTTATTAAAAAAAAATCGAACCTACTTTAAAAAGTACGATTGTTGGAACAAGCAAGTCAGCTACATTTATCACATAAAAAATCCGTTTGTAAAATATTCAAAAAGAAATGTGGCAGAGAAAATATTTTTTTCCTTCTTTGGAGTAACACTAATGCACTTTGCTCTGGAGACCCGACATCCAGCTTGCCCATTCCCCCTTAAACCGCACAAACAAACCACACTGCAGATAATTCTTCTGAACTAGAACGGCCACAACTTCAGTGACACCACAGATCAGTCAATCATTGTAAATTTCCACTAACGAACCACGCTCAGCACAGTACCGAAATGTCAATTGAGAATTGGTAAAAAAAAGTATTCTTTTTAAACTGGTTGTGAATGAAAATTAAAAGGGATTAGGTTGTAGGTTAGTCGATGGGCTAGTTGCAAGCTTTTGAAGCCTAACGAAGCAGAAAAAGAAGTTATGTTATAATGGGAAGACAGATATTTTACCCAAAACAAATTAGGGTTAAAACTTAAAACGAATATTTGATGTTCAACCAAACATTAATAAGACAATGAGCTACCTAGTGTTTAACGTTTGTAACATAAAATATCGTATATTCAAAGAGAAATATACGCAGTTTCAGCAAATCCAGCTGCATAAAGTAACCTTTTATGCCCTGTTAACTTCCCATTGAGCTTAAAATCAATTCTCGAATTACAACCATTTTATTCGTAACCTTTATTTACAGTCGCTTTGTATATAAACCAGCAAGTTACTCCAAAACACACCGTTCTTCTGTTCAGTGTCTATACATTGGCCGTACTCCAAGAGTTCGGCTTTTCTCTGATGTATTTTCGCTGCCGTGTTTCGCCATTTACCGATATTTCGCAAAGCACTATCACTACGCCAGCCATCGCAGTCGAAACATTGACCTACTTACAGGGGTGATGACAGCGGCACAAGTCCCATATTACATTCAATTTTCTGCCTACCAACGCGGCTATTGATGATGGATTGCAGAGTCGTTTTCGAGTGATTTGCAGCGCGGTGGAAAATCCCTTGTGAAGAATGGGACTCCCGTTTTAGGGAAATTGTGTGTAGGGCTCTGAAGTTTTATCAACTCTGCCGTATACATGTTAAGTGAATAATTGTTAGTTTGTGTAGGTTGAATAGATTCGGTTAATAATTATTTCACTAACAATATATCAGTTTAACCTTTCAATCCAAATGACAATTCGGTATCATCATTTTAGAAATTTATTTCTGATAGTCTTTATCCATTTCTGATATAAAAAAGCACATCATTCGATTCTTCACACTTATTTCTATTAGAAAATATTCTTATTAGCCAAATAGATGTCAGCCCTGTTATTTTTTGAAAATTATGATCAGAAAAATGGTGATGCTGAATGGCGTCACTGGGACTGAAAGGATTAAAATTAACCAGAAATAATTAATGTGTATGAGTATAATAGTGAAGCAGATTATGACTCTTTTCTATGTCGATACATTTCGAATACATAACACTAATAGATAATTAGTTTGTATTTACCTTTACTTGTCAAATTGAACTTTTTAATCCAAATAAAATTGAATTTAGCATATGGTGTGATGGCAGGGGAGCAAAACACATTTAAACTAATTTTCTACAAATGAATGTAGTTATTGATAATAAATTATTATACAGGAAATAAAATGTTTAAATGAAGAGTGAAATATTAAGTGGAATACCTTGCGAATCAACTTAAATTATGTAGGTATTTTTTTTATTTATTTATCAATTTTGGTATTTTTTAAATTTAAAATACACCTACCGCAAAAAATATAGCATGCATATTTTTTCAACATTTTCATTAATTCAGTGGTATTGAGGAAATAAACGAAAGATAGTGTTTAAATATTAACCTGGGGCACATGGGTAATAACATAAGTGCAAGTTACGTCAGATTAAAATATTTTAATAAATCCTGGAATTGAGTGATTTCAACAAGTCCATTGCAGTAGAAGCCCCCATTTTAAACGGGGCACCCGCATTTAAGAGAATTTTTAAGAGTTTGTTTAAAGTTTTATAGATATATGTACACTGCTATAATTAACCAATATCAGTTTTGGGTGCAAAAGAGGTACGTTCATTGAAGGCACATAGGAAGATGAAATTTAATATCGATAAATTGAAATTTTCTGATTTTAGAACAGTAAATATACAACTTAAAATAACGTAAAATATTGTTTGTTTAGTTGATTAATGCTCTAGTCTATTTGCAAATAAATGTTAAAACTTTTATCAAATTAAAGATTTAAATGCATACATTTATAATGAAATATAAATTTTTAATTACATTTTGCCAATTTGAGTTTATTAATTAGTGTCTTATAAAGATCTTATTTACCTAATAAATTATTGAGATTTACCTTGTGATAGGGGTGATTGCAACTGTGCTGTATTAAGATTGAAATTTTATAATTTAGTGGGAAACTGAAAAATTATACTTAGACACTCAATTCGCATTTTGTTAATTATGCTCAACTGAAGCGTATGTCATTATTTTGAATTTATTTAATGCGAATTGCATCATAATTATAAAATGTTTTCTTGAATTTGGAATATCCCCCTATTTGTGCAAATGAACGTACAATGTTGACAATGGTTGGGACTTAAAATGTCTCTCGTATCCGATCACCTTCACACCATGCACTGAGGGGCCTGGTTGGCCGAGTGGTTTGGACCATTACGCCAGCTGTCTGCACGCTGTACCAGTTCGGGTTCGATTCCCACCTTCGCTTTGGATATACTTTCCTTTCTCTGTGACAGTAAAAATAGGCTTATATAAGCGGATATGCATCAAGAACAAGGTGCATCAAGAACACAAGCTGGAATAAATGTACCTACCCCTACCACTGATAGTGTGGGACATTTTTGAATGCATTTACAATTTATTTTTACTAGTTTTCTTACGTATGCTTTAATTTGTAATTTAATTTTTTAAATACACAAGCTTTTATGTAAAATAAAAATTATTTAGTTTGTGTCAGAAGCCAGGCCCTCTAGTTTCTGGTCACTACTGTACCCTTGTGTAAAAACTGGTTATGTGACCATCAGGTGACCAGGTAAGATTAAGTTTGTAAATTGCATTGAGCATATAGTTAGTGATTTCGAATACTAGCATCAACAGTTTGATTTTTGCTTGAGATGAAAAGTAAAATGTTAGCTAATAATGGCTCAAAATTAAACAATGGTTCTTTTTCTACCTCACAGCTACCTCTTGCTACTTTATATCACTTGATTGTGTTTAGTTATAATTTATAGTTTATTTTTAATTTCGCACAAATAACATACTGTTCCATAGTTCAAAACATACTATCATAGTTTTGTCAACCCTAACTCATAATATCTACAGAACGTTTTTTTATTTATTATTATTTTCTTTTTATCACTTGTCCGAAAGTGTCGTTGTTTTATGGGGACCAGTAGTAGGAATAAAAAATTTCTAAAAATGGTGGAATGTTAAATATTATTCTAATTCTACCCTTTCTATATTATTGGCAATAACTATTGAAATTTTTATTTTTATTTTTCATCTGATCATCGACTCAAATTTTACATTTATGGAAGAATCGCACATACAGTGGTGGAAATTGATTTATGAACTAACATTCTTTTCATCAGATATCGCTTTGTATTAAGTGCTAACAATTCAAATTTTGTGTGTTGGATATTTAGAGCACAATAAAGGAATTTCACACATTATTTCTTTCAAAAAATTATATTAAATAAAAATATATCTACTTTTAGTTTTTGAGCATGTCAAATGATGGAAATTGATTTATGAACTCAAATTTATTTTGAACCCAGGTACCAAATATTTTAACTAGTTCTTCATTTGAACTTCAGGGGAGCTTACTATCAGTGTTTATAAATAAAATTAAGGCCAAATTTGTTGAAATTTATCTGTTTTATTCCCATTTTACTAAATAGGAAAGCTTGCGGGACTGCCTGAAACCAAAAAGGTAAAAAATGACCCTTATATAATATTGTAACAAATCTGTAAGAGAAATTAGCATATTAATTAAAATATCAATAAATATAATTCATAAATATTTGAAGAATCATTCTGACTTCGGCAAAAACCATCATTAAAAAAGGTGTAACCCTCGTGGGACGAGGGACAAAAGCAGAATTATTGGACTGGTATCCCAAAAAGTTACCATTTGTGACAGCATTTGCGCATTACTGTGCGAATTTGTTATGAACAATCACTTCCTGTAACTCCCAGAAGAGTAGGACAAATATTGATATCGTCGTCGAACTTGAAATGTTCCAAAATGAAGGCTGGTCCAAAGCTTACTCTTCACCATAAGAACAGGCTATTAAAATATAGTCGTAACTACATGAAAATGGATTGGGTGGGGGTGGAGGGAGAGAAAATGGGAAAAAAGTGACATTTGCTGATGAAAAAAAAGTTCAATTTGGATGGACATGATGGTTTAAAATGTTATTGAAAGGATCTTCGGAAATAACCAAGATCTGTAGTCAGCAGAAATGTTAGTGGTGGAAGTTTGATGGTTTGGGCCCCGATATCTTATGATTGAAGAAACAAAAGGTTATATTTCTGAATTGCTGACAAGCATAACTTTATTGCAGATTAGTTCTAGAAAATTCTTTAATTCCTTTTTGCGTTGCCAAACTATGCTTTTGAATAGATTTTTATGCATGATAATGCAAGTATCCACATTTCAAACGAAATTAAAGACTGTTTAATGAACTAAGTGTTGTTCATTTAGATCATCCTGCCAATAGCCATGACTTAAACCCCAAGAATAATGTCTGAGATCAATTGGTTTGAATAATTTACTCAAATTTAGTATGGTTTTAATGAAGTGTGCATCAGTTATGGAATAGAAGGACTTAATCATTAAAAACTGCAAATTGCTTGACCAAAACTTGACCCAAAGTTTTGTGTTGTCTATGAAAAACAAAATCAAGGAAGCATTAGCGACAAAAAGTAGTTTTAGCAATTATTAATTGAGATTGAATGCAAAAGTTCATAAATCAATTTCCCTATGCTGAAACTAAAATGTCAACAAAATAAATTGTTTACGATTTTATATAAAATTTTATTTACGTGTATAGTTTATAATGCAAAGCCTGTATAGTATATAAAATTTAAATCGATAAAAATGCATTTAATAAAGAAATACTGTTAAAAAACCGTCAGTTCATAAATCAATTTCCACCACTGTATGATCAACTTTTCTTCGCATTCAAACAGTGAATGAATGTATATCTAACTATGTATATATAGTAATTCATAGAATAAATTATATATATATATATATATATATATATATATATATATATATATATATATATATATATATATATATATATATATATATATATATATATATATATATATATTATATACATAGTAAGATATACATTGCATTTTGAACTTACCAGACTCAATATGAGTTAATTATTTTCCCTTGACACGTTCGAATAGTTGTTATGAATATGTATACAAATGAGTGTAGAAAACTGTAACAGACGAATTTCAAATTTGTTTTGCGGCGTAATGTCTGCCATGAATATTAGGAATATAATTTTATTGTTGTTAGTTCTAGATTTAATTAACAACTGCCTCAAATATTAAGTTAGGTGAATATCGGACAAACTTTAATATTTATGCAATTTGTAAAATTATCTGGGGAAAAGTATCGTAATATATTAAATATCACTTAAAATTTTGTTTATCAGACTATTGTTTAAAATATATCTTTATATTAAGTTAATTTTTGGCAACAGTTCAAACACGTATTAACATTTAAAAAAAAGTGTCAGTGGACTTAAAGAAATTATTGTAATGCTAAATGTTTAAGAATTGTATTCATTTTATAAAATATGTAGTGATTTATGAATGTAGGAGCTTGCAGTTACACAGGTACGATGACATTCGCATTTCTGGAGAGTTTTGAAATAAATAATATACTACATATGTAGACGAATATGAATGATTTCCGAGCCACTGGGAAATCCCTCATGAAGAATGGGACCCGCATTTTAGTAAAATTTTGCGAAAGGCGTGAGGATTTGCGCTTTTATCAACTCTTCCATACACCACTGGGGATTAAATGAGTAATTGGCATTTCCCAATATTTATAATTAATCCCTCCCTTCGCATATTATCTTGTAAATTATTATAATTTAGATTAATTTAAACTGTGGTTTGTAGGAATTATTTATTGCGTTGGAAGATTTAAATATGCATGAGTAACTCGGTACTTCCTAGAAATTTATTAGGCAGGTCTGATACGCGAGTTATGTATAGATAATTATTGAATCGCTTGTTGAATTTCCTTGGAAATTCAATCTCGTTCATAATCATATATACTTTTCATACATACTTTTATTCTTCTCATTAACTTCACAAATTAATTATCTGGTGAAAAAAAACCATACTGTAAAATATTCAAATAATTACTGACATATAACTGGACAACAGTATCATTTAAGATCATTTTCTGTCATTACTTTTTGTTCCAGAAATGCTAATAATGACTCAAACACTTCTTTAAATACTTTAACCCACATTTTTAATCCATTTTAAATCAAATTGAAAAATATGTATCTAGTTGTATAAAGACAATTTTTACATCTAAATTTAGCCCAAATAATTTAAATAAAACATTGCGGAACCACGCAAATTGGAAATAATTTAGTCTTAATATGGTTATCGATTTAGAAATTAGCATCATAGTAACTGCCTTTTGAAAATTAAGCTTGCTTTTATTTATGCAAACAATTTGACTTTTTCGGTTATAAATACGTTTACAAATATAGCTATTTTTTCGTAAATATGTGTTAAGTTAAATATGAGATAAACGAGGTAAAACTTAAAAAGTGTAAATAATAATTTTTCAGAAAAATTTTAAAGTGGTATATGATGTTTAACTCTTATTAAACAAAAACACAGCTATAGTTTATCAGTATCAACTTATAAGTGTGGAATTTTATATAAGAAAATTAATACACTGGAGGACAATTGCTAAGGACGATACGGTTTTTTCTACATAACTTTGTACAAAAGCTTTCCAAATCAACACATTTAATACCGTTAGATCCCCAGCCGCAGCTGTGTCGTAGGTTTAATGTTTTACTGGATTATCGATATTCATGGCACACTCATGAAATTATCGTAAGTAAAAGTCCAAAATTTATCTCCACTAATGAGATGCATGGAATGGAATTCCATTTCGCTTTCAATAAAGCTTCTTTTTATCCATCTGATTTCTCTTTCAGTAAGTGTTGCTTACATTACTCCTGTCCTTACATTTTGAGGATCTTACGGTATTAAATGTGCTGATTTGGAAAGCTGTTTGTACAAAGTTACATTGGAAAAAAAAAACGTCTCGTCCTTAGCAATTATCCACCAGTGTACTTTGATATACTTTTACATGAAATACTATAAGCTCATGTGCATGCTCTTACAAGTTTTATATTTATTATTCAGCAAATGCGATGGCAGTTTTTTCCAAAGAAGCTGTTCACATGGATCATAAGTAACCATCATCGCTTTAGCTGAGCGGGCGTAGTTGTCAGCTCATAGTCAGTTGTAAGCTCATGTGCAAGCTGTTCACATGGATCATAAGTAACCATCATCGCTTTAGCTGAGCGGGCGTAGTTGTCAGCTCATAGTCAGTTGTAAGCTCATGTGCAAGCTGTTCACATGGATCATAAGTAACCATCTTCGCTTTAGCTGAGCGGGCGTAGTTGTCAAACATAAAATTTTAATCAAGAGTTTAAAAACCTGTCTGAATAAAATTTGACAGTCCAAGGGTTATTAAAACTGCATCTGAGACCTGAACATTTTAAGAATTTTATATTTCATGCAGACAAGGCAAGATCGTATGGTCATGCAACTACCCGGAAATCTGAGTCACGCTCACTCGCACCTTAAAACACCTAATCTCAGCGAATTTATGAAGCATCTCTACGGAAAAGAAATAGTTCTACTGAGGAACTCATTTCGGTTAGGTTAGGTTTGAATTATCGTCGCACTAGAGCTACACGAGGGCTATTGGCGACGGGCGTCGTATTTTAGAACCACGGTAAAGTGACGAGCCGACACCTGAATAGGCACCCAACGCAACCGTTAAGGGCGACATCGTACGTAGAGTTAGGACTTTGAAGGATATTTAACGTGCACTCCCTTACACGGGGTATTATTCGTCGGACATTTTCGGCTGCACGGGCCGTTTATAGGTCGGCAGCTATTTTGGGGATGCCCGGACCCGAATCTGGGACCTTCCGCATACTAAGCAAGTGCTTAACCGACTGGGCTCCCCAGCCCCTGGAACTCATTTAGGAAAATCCTGTACAACCTTGATACACAACTTTTTAATCAAGCAATGGTTGAGACTTTCGATGAAATTTAATGAGTAAGTTTTCATTTGAAGAGACTGGTTGCAAAACTGAAGTTCTCCAAGGTATAGCTATATGCTCCTTTACACTCATTGATGGGTTCATCAAATTGAATGTACGATCATCGAAAGTAATTAATGAACGGACCTTAGCTTAGTTATAGTTTAGGTTATATGAATTTTGTAACTAGCCCTTAAATATCTTTGTATTTTATTGCATATAGAACACGATGACAACTGACAACACTACATTCATAAATTATCATAAACTGTATCCTATAAAATGTGAAAAGCACTTTTGTCATATTAACTCATGCAACACACATACCCCTCCTACGAAATAACGAAATCGATAAACCACCGACGGCGACTAGAAATTTGGCACGATCACAATAAAACATTTCTCTCCATTACAATTGGGAAAGCAAAAGGTATGGAAAGGACAAAAAACATAAAGAAATATTGCAAAGGGATCTCTTTTGACTTGTTTCACTTTAACTGGCGCCAAACTGGCGACGCACCTACAATTTTTGTGGAAAGCTTGACGCCAAGTAGAAATGGGTCGCCAGGGGTGACCTTGCCTCTGGGGTTCTTTGAACATATATCCTGGTGTCATCATATCTGCACCTTATTAGAATAAGGCCATTAAGGGTCCTAGACATTTGTCAGGCCCCAAGAAACTTTTCCAACTTCGGTTTTGTTGCTTTGGGTTATTACCGTATTTCAAAGTATCTCTTTCTTAGAAATTGTTGGCTCAAGGTAATTTAGATTTGTTATTTTGAAAGACCGTTGACATCAAAAACCTTTTGTTTTATCATGAAAATAAAGTTTTACGCTCTAAAATTTGTCATAAAATAGGTTAATTACCTGAATTACTTCAAAGTCAAAAAGACCCAAGCTGTATGCATTATACAGATTATTCAATGATATAAACTGTAAAAAATTCATTAGAATAAAGCTCTTAATTGTCCGTCATATTTGTTAGGCCCTTAAGAAAAAAAAACTTTTTATACTTGAGTTTTGTTCTTTTGAGAAATTATTACTGTATTTCTAAGATTTTTAGAAACTTTTGTCGTGAGGTCTTTCAGATTTTTTACGTTTGCAAGTGATACTAGTATTTGTCCTTTGGTACATTATAGTGTTAGCTGTTATTTCAAATTTAAAACATTATTTTATAATAAATTTAATCATATCATTTATGCTTTATTTAAATTTTATATTTATTGGAAATCAGAAGACAATAGACTAAATTTGTATTTGATTCTAAAAATAATTAAATAATCATAACTGTTTTGATAGTATTTTGATACGATTGTTAATTAAATATCTTCCGTGAGCAGTTAAACTGCAGTAATCGCAACAATAAGTTGCACCATTTTTGATCTGATATAACTTTTGTTCCGTAGGTTTTCTTAATTGCTAGAGTATTTGAGTGCGTGCAACAATGGTAAAAGTCATTATGGAAGTTACTGCAGTTTACATGCCCACGGCAGAGATCTGATGCGTGTGTGTGCATGCGTCGTACCCCAAGAAACCTTTGAAATTAAAGATATCTTGTTTTGGAAAGCCGGTGCCGTAATTAAATACTTTCTCCGTAACATAAATTAAAGACTTTATTACGTTTGCCAGAATCATTGACATTATTTAGCATATTATATTTAAACAATATATAATTTAATAAAATCTAATTTACCAATTATTATATCATGCTTACTTTTTTGTTGATTATTAAAAATTCTTCGGCGTGTCTCAATGTATTATTTTATTAAGGCATTAAATCATACTAGACACCAGAACGTATGATCATACTATCATACGTTCTGGTGTCATCATACGATTCTACATGTGTAAAAATACGAATATTTCATGTTAAGTAAATGCTATAAGAGTTACTTTTGCAGCAGAGAATGAAGCAATTTGTGAAGTTTGAATTATGAAGTCTGTGAAGTTTTTATGATAACTGTTAGCGTATGAGGCACTTCCCCTACGTAAGAAAAGTTTCTCAAACTGTTAATAAGCTAGCTTGAAAACATTTAACACATGGAATAGCAGTTTTATAAAGTAAAACAAATCATCAAATAATGTGCTTGAACATAAAACCTGAAAAAAGATAAAAGTATATTTTTACAAATTTTTCTTAATAAAAATTTATCAGTATACATTTAATATTTTCCTATACAGTGTAGCATTATCATGCGGATTCACAAAATAACCATATTTTATCGTATATCAAAAAGGACATTTGCTTAACCTCAAAGCAACAGATATTAGCATTTAGAATCATTAATTATAAAATGAACAATTTCCTGAGAAATACTCATCATCTTAGATGAATATGGATACTTAGTTTCCATAGCTTCCCTTAAATCGAGATACATCATCTTATTATTATCTTCTTCAATTAATCTTCCTAAATGGATCTTTAGTCGGGTCATTAAATTTAAAGCTCTGAGGAGATCACTTAACGTATTCTTTTTTTGCTGCTAATTTTACTCAGAAAAAACGAGGGTCTTCTGAGGAATGAAACATACTTAGCGCATTCGCGTATATTTTGTCTTATTAACTATTATTTTACTTGCAAACGTTTGTGCATATAAATGTATTACAATTCAGAAAATATAAAATACATTAAAAGTTTATATGTGAGTCTTTGTATTCGAATTTCGATATTTTTTTCAAATGGTAGTGATGCATTGCATTTCTTAATTCTTTATTTATGATATTTTCTTGTCTCCATTTGTGAGATTTTCTTGTCTTTATTTATGAGATATTATTGAAATAAATTATTAAGTTTTTTTTAATAAAAATATGTTTCACTAAAATTCCCAGCTTTAACGAAATATTAGTTTGTATTGTGTTACTTAATATTTAGCATTATTTATAGGTGTTTTCTCATTGCTTTTTAATCAATATGCAGCGCATAATGTTTCTATTTGTACATACAATAAATATATAGAACTGATACTCCATTACCAAAAATAAAACTCTCAAATTTTAGAAAGGGGATCAGTGTTACTCACATATAAAAAATCATCGACCTCTTCAATCATTCTAAAGCAATTTCTCTCAGATTTTTTTTATTTTACTTTTTAACATTGAAAACTTTTTTCTACTTTCCAACGTTAACTGCTTCCCTTTCATTCTGAATGTCACCTAAAAAGCGGTCGCCAAGCGATCAGCGGTTGGCGGTAACAGCTTGTCCAACAGACGCGCCAACTAATGGCCTATTGAAAGTCGATCCAGAGCGCCATTTTTTTTTCGCCAAAAGATTGCCTTTTTTACGTATACTTCGTTCAGAGTGTTTGTATTGTTTGTCACCTTGTTACCCGATTTTCCTCCAATGTTTCCAACTTTCTTTAACAATTCGTCTCAAAAGAAATTTCTTCGGATCCAGAAGAGAATTAGTCTAAGAGTTGAATGGGAATTTAATGGTGATAAAAATTTAATTTTTCAAGTTTACTTTGAAATATGATATTGGGATGATTTTTTAGAATGAACAAGTAAATATAAATTATATTAAGCATAAAATTAACTATCTTCCGATAAATGAACTCAAATTTGGATATTGTAGATAGAAGTGAGTTATCCTATCTTTTATTTAATGAAACAGTTACTTTTTTGAACAAAAAATGTATTCGTAATAAATATGAATACATTCGCACTGAAAAAAATAGAATAATTTGTGTCCTTAATTGAAATTTTTCTGAAAATATAAAAGACCTTCTAGTGACACATTTTCGATCAGTTTGGAAGCGTTTCCTTCCCAATCAATATTTTCAAAGATGATAATCAATATCTTTAACACCTGGGGAAATGATTTCATATATGTAAGTACGACACAGTAGGAGGAAAATACAATCTTTTTGGCCTTCCGTGGTCTAGTTGATAGACCTCATTAGAGTGGAAGTTTCAATACTATCTACTTCTTGTCAGTCTATAAATCTGATATATACTACAAAATTATGTTTTTCATTTGTTTGAATATGATTTCATAAACCATTACTCGTTAATCACGAAAGAAAATTCAACTGTTTTAGTAAACTTTGTGTTCTAACACTATTATATTGATAGCAATAATTACACAATTGTATATATGCAGGTAAAAAAACAAGACTTTGTGTCTTTATTAGAAGTTACAACATACCTGCAGCACCTTAAATCGTTGAACTATGTTAATGTATTTTGTGACCCGTATTTGCAAACAAAAATATTATTATTTATAAATATTACTTTTGGCTACTGAAAGCCAATCGATATTTTTTTAATTAAAATTACACTTACAATAACAACAGAATATCCGTTAGACTATCGTTGATATTAATCAAACATTTCGTATTTCAGAACGCCGAATCTATTTTTGATATATTTAATAAACCAAAAGTTCGTCGAAAAATGTAATTGATTTTAATCGCTTTCAAAACCAATATTTTGCCGAAATTCATGCTATTTATTAAAATAAATTCACAAAATAAAAGTCATAAACTTCATAAATCAAATCATAACGTTTAACTCCACCCTAGTCGTAAAATTCTTTTAAAAGAAAAACATCATAATTTACTTTTGGCATCGAAAACCAACAACACATTCATACAAATCTCTATTAAGTCGCATATTTCTCATTCGATTACGTTTTCACAAGTAGTAAATTTAGCAGATACGAGCAGTGCACATTTTTTAAAGATAGCTTTTCTTCTTGCACCTGGAAACTATATATTTTTTAAGAAACAAGTTTTGAAAAGTCGTCTTTTTTACAGAATTTATTTTTTATTCGTTGCTAGACACGGAACCTTGGAGTGAAAGCAATATAGCATGAAATAAAAGTAAACAAAATAAAAAAAACTGTAACAACAAAAACATAAAAAATAAAGTAATCATGTAGAATAGAACAATGAAAATACAAGTATCAAAAGTTACGAGTATATTTTTTATCGCAGAAAGTAGAAAAAGTGGAGCATATTTGATGGAGGCAGACTTTTTTGAATTTTTAGTTTTGAGCAACATTTTAGAATTGTTAAACTTGATAAATTATTTCATATTTATGATATTATTTAATTTCATATTTCATAATTATAAAGTATTTTACAAAAGCGTGTCTGATTCGCTTTCTGTATTAAAAAATAAATCAAATATTTTAACTCGTGCTCCATTCAGTTTTCAGAAATGACATTATTTTAAAAAAAACTTTATCGCATTTATAAAAGTACTATACACTACAAAAATGACCGAACTATGTTTTACAGTCTTAAAATTTTAAATCAAAAAGATTTTTCTCGGATCTTATTTACAAAATTTATAGCTAATTAGTTAAATACATGTTTATGATTTTAACAAATTTAGTAAAAAATAATAAGTTCTGTCAACATATTTATATATCGCATATTTTTAGTTAGTATGCTTCAAAATCATTATTCAAATAAGCTATGGATTGTAACACACAAAAAAATGGGATTTCCATATCAATAAGATTAAATATGATAGTAATTACAACTACGCAGAAATAATTTAAAGAAATGAGAATAATGCAAAATATATTCAAGAAATTCTACGACCATCATCATAACTCATAAATAGATGACGTTTTCAACTATTATTCTTGTCCGAGAAGAGAGTTTTTATTATTCACTATGTGTGCAAATAGCAGCCGATTTATATCAATCCACGAATAATAGACAGGTATTATAGTTAAAACTTGTAAATATTAAATGATATTTTTAAATTTAATTATTTTTAATAAATGTGGGTGCTCTTATAATTTCTTTTGAATTTAAATTGTTACTTAATGTAGAATTCATAAAATTTAATTAAAATGGTTTATTTAATCAAATGTTATTTCAACAATGTAAAAGCTTTTTTTTTATAATTTTTTCATTCAATGGAATTGAATTAAATGTTATTTGTTTGTTATTTAATTTATGTAACAATGTCAACTTTTAACCTTCCTATAATATCAATTTTTGTTATGCTTTATGCATAGTAAAAATGTAATGGTGTATGAAAAAAAAAGAGTAAAGAGCAAGAGAAAAAAAAAGTTTAAAACGTAATTAATAACTAGTTTCTATAAGTTATGAATAATAAAAAGCACTTTCTACCTACATAATATAGATTAAGTGTAACTTTCTTCATATAATGGCGTATATTTATTTTTGTTTGATAAAATATAAGTGACTATTTGGACAAACTATGCGAACTAAGCAAATTATTCATCTGTTTTTTTCTTAAACAATGTTTGATAAAAAAAAAGGAACGGAATTATTAATTATGCATTGAAATATATTTCGGTGAATATTTTTTCTAATTAATTTTCCAAATTCTCTGGTTGCGAGTTACGAGGTTTCCAAAACAAAGGATGATATGCATTGAGCAAGAAGTGAGCGCAATGAATATTAAAAGTGACAAGAAAAATAGCTCATACGATAAAGAGCGAAAAAATCCCATATTAATAACGAGTAAAAAATTAGCCATTTCTTTTTCTCGGGTGTGCTTTATTTGTTTAGAAAACTAATTAGGCACAACGTGAAGGTAGGTGATATAAGAAAGCCATATGAAATATCGCACAAGTATAAAAATAAACTCAAAGCAAAAAAAGGATTTTCTCAGACCAAGCCCTGCATTAATAATGAAAAGGACTACGTTAAACAACTAGTTTTAATAGACTGACAAAACTTTAACTATTACTTTTAATGAAAGTTTAGTTGAACTCTTGTTGTTGAAATAATTAATCCTGTGTCTTAAAATAAAAAGAACAAAAAATAATATTATTCTTCGATTGGGTTGGGTGGGGTAAAATGGGTCACTTTATTAAAACCCAATGTAACTTAATGAAGAATGTATTTTTCTGAACCAATTTCTGTATTAATATTTTAATAGGTAATTAAAACATATTTCATAAGAAAACAGTTTATTTTCATGATTCTGGCAACCAAAAACAATCCTTTTAGAAGTAGTAAATTGTAGCGAGCAACCATATGCCCTTCTAACTTCTGAAAAAAAAACCCAAGAATACACTTTAATCTTGCAAATGTAATTTTCTCATATCATAGAAGTACATACTGGGCAACACCTCAGGCAATCAGTTAAGAAAAAGATTGATTTTCCTTTTTTATTCTTTCAACTTACTTTGGATGGGATAAAATGGGTCATAGTTTGGCTTAGCTCTTTTAAAGCAACTGTTTGAAATTGTAAAGTTAGATCATGTTGTGATGGTCTTTAAAGGTGCAGTATTGTTTCCTCCGGATAGAAAAGCAGTATAGGATATGATTGGGTTGACTGCAAGAGTCTCTGATCAGCCGGATGTCTCAGCACGGAACTCAGCTATATTACATGATCCGGTCAGTACAGATGATGCAACCTTTCTTCTTGTTCAACACCAGCTACATGAAATACAATTGCAAACCTGCCTTCTTGTTTAACACCAGTTCTTCGGATACTCTTGCAGTGCTTAGTTCAATTACACAAGCCAATATTTAATCTTCTCAATTTAAAAATATCAAATGCGCTATCCTGACCACTCCGTCACCTATGTCGTCATGTCTTATTAAGGTAGTGATAGCCAATTCTAAAAAGAGGAGAAATTAGTCTGACAATGGCGAAGTAATGACGAAACGTCTACAAAAGGAACCTCAGCGAGTGGTAAAAGAAAACTCGAGAAAATTAAGAATTTGGATTTTCTTTCAAAGCAAAAAAAAAAAAAAGCAGAGTCACCTAAACTCAAGATTGTTGATGATAGCCAACAGCTTGTGACTAAACATGAGTGGTAGTTGAATACAAAAAAGTAAATTAAATAATTTTTTGGACAAATTACACTTATTAATGCAATTGACTTTTATACAAAATATAATAAAAAATCTAGTACTGGAAATTTATTATGTCTTCTCCGATAAAGAAGAAGTTCATTGTGTAGAAAAGTCAGATGTTATAAGAGTCTTCATTTTATGTGTTCTTGACGTACTCCCTTTATTTAGTGTATTTTCCAATAAATAAATTATTACACATATACATCATTTTGTATTATGACCTATTTGACCCCATGTTTGACTCATTTTATCCTATGGTGGGGTAAAATGGATCACAACTTATGGAACTAAAATCAATCCATTTCTAATTTTATTTTAAATTTTTTTTAAAAGGGCATGAAAATGTACTGAGATAATGTAGTGCCAAGATGTAATTGAAAAAAATCTGAAAAAGTAATGGTTTTATTGCCAGAGAACTTTAAAGAGTGAAATAGCTAAAATTAGTCCATTTTCCCCCACCAGACCCTACTTAAGAATGATGTTCAGTTTGTATTTAGTATGACCATACAAATAGTTCAAAATGTAGTAAGAACGATTAGGGGATGTCAAAGGGGGGGGGGGAATGCTCGGATAATTTTTATGAACAACAATACAAACGGTTCATAGCACCGGCACATACCTGAATTTTTGCATTAATTTGACATATCACACTTGGCGTATATTTTGGTCAGTGAAAATGGGTCACATACAGTTAGACGGAACTACAAACAAACTACACTGATCAATTTAATTACCTTCCAATTGAATTTATCTAAGGTAGTGTTGTGGTCCATGTGGATCAAACTTTACATTAATTAATTTGAACTGGACAATGAGGGTAATTTTAATTTTAAGTCTTACTCAGGTCGTCAGATAACTTCTTTAAATCAAAATTGTATTGATCCAATCATTTTCCATAAATAATACTCAATTGTTTTTAAGAATGTTATCGTTTTAAATCATATAACACGTAGGCAAATAACTAATCTAATCTGCTATTCTAACTTGATCAAAAATTCCGTCACTCAAAGGGTGAAATATCTCACAACTAAATATTTTCCCTAAACCCCACAATCATTCGTAATAAAAATCTCAATGGGAGTCCATTTAATACACATCACTTAAACAGTTGTACTGGAAATAGAACAGCTGAACGGTATTGATGCAAAAATCAACTTCTCGAAAGTAAAACAAATATATATGAACCGGTTATTGAGATGTTGCTCGAAGTTCCGTTGGGTGCCCACTCAGGTGTCACTTGAACAGGGTTCTAAATTACGATGCTTAATTGGCTGTGTTAAAGCTTCTAAAGGAGGCTAGAAATAGGCAGTCGGAATCGATTACGTTAAACATCACCCGGCTATTCATTGGCGACTTCAACCTTATGAGTTTAAAATAGTTTAAATAGAGAGAGTATCCAAAAGTATCCAGCAAACATAACGTACTTTAAATCTTAAATTTTCGGGAATTTAAATGTTGTCAAAATACCCTTCAAATGTCAATTAAATTTTTGTCAAACCAAATTATAAAGTGCAAAAGCAAATTAACGGTCCTAGAGTTACTAGAAAAAATTCACCCCTTAAACATGTCTCGTTTTGAATTAATGTTAAATCACAAGCTACAGAGCCTTGATTTATGGACGCTTAATTGATCGAGTTTTAATCAATCAAGTGTTTTGAACAACGACACGGAGCGTCCAATACCTTTTATCTTCAAAACCCTCTCCTTTTGAACCCTCTAAGCCCTTGAGCAGTGCAATTAAGCAAAAGTGCAAATTAAAAGCACAAAGTTGAAAATTATCATATTTTTCTCGGTAAGCTGATTATTTCTGATGTTCTTATCAATTCTTGGATGAAAGCCTGGTGGAATTGGGATAGTTTACGCTTATAAAAAGTTCTTTTTTTTAAGTAATCGTTATCTTGCTTTCTCAGGCCACTCCTAGAAACGCTAAATAAGACAAAATGTTCTTTTCAAAAGTTTGTTTTTTCAGGCTTCGTTTACCCGGGTATTTGACAGGATTGACGTTAAAGCTTCAATTCCAGAGAAAAGTTAATGTTTTAAAAATAAAGTTTAAAACTCGATGGTCTCTAGCAGCGGAAGTAATATTTTATGGATTTTCAGTCTCATTGAAACAGATTAATGGAAAACGTTTGCGTTTTTCTTTGTAAACGGATTAGTGTGATGCATGGTTTGGATTTTATCTAAAAATAAACGAGAATCTAGGAATTTTAAGTTACGTGGTTTATTTTTATTCGTAATCCTTTGGATTTTATTTAACTTTTGAAAGATTTTCATAAGCGCTTTACTTTAGAAGCGGTTGTAATTTTTCAATTGAATAGTTTAATGATGGAAATTTTTAATTAATCTTTTCTAAAGAGAAGTTTTTTTGTTGTACCGAATAGGCTCATAAACTATGCGAACGAATTAAAAAATACATAAAGATAGTTTTGCTTTCAATATAATTATAGAAGAATTTTAAGGATTATTCATTCTATAATTTTAAAAGAATAAAAAAACGAAGTTTTAAATTCTAAAAATACTTTCAGGCAACAATCATTAAAATTATATTCGTACTTTTGGATTTCTTTTGGTTACAAAGTTCTCAGTTATTATGATTATATGAAAAATCTAAATTAATTATTTTTTACTTAAATAGTTAATCAAACGGCAATGCATAAAGACAACCAATTTTATTCATGAAATTTTAAATTCAGATGTATAAATATTAAGTTTTTAACTTATTTAATTTTTTTCCGTTCTTTGATTATTCTTATACAGATTATTGTTTTTAAATAACTGTAAACCAGTTACAAACCAGTAAAGTATGCTTTAGTTTTCTTTTACATAAGATTTAATGATTGTGTTTTGAATGTAAATTCAAAAATTTAAAAACAATATATTTGAATGTGGCTCTAATAAAATATAATTTTTTAAAAAATATATATTACATGATCATTCAGATAAAAAATAATAACTTAAAAATACATGCAAAAAAAATTAAGCAACGTTATATCACTTATAAAAATTCCTTAGAGCCATGTCTTTACTAAAAACTCAAAAAAATATTTAATTTTATCACTCATTCTTGGTTATATTTCGATAACATAAACTTATTTTTATCTTTATTTATAGAAACAACTTATTATGCTTTCTTTTCTGCTTTTATGAGTTTTTTTTAATCTATACCAATCAATTTAGATTCCCCAACTTAATTAGAAAGTTCGTTCAACGCAGGAAGAAATTATGATTCACAATCTACTTTAACTAGTCACATTAAGTTTAAATTAATAGGATGTGCTCTGCCGTGCTAAATGAAGTGAGTATATGACCATGGATAAGCGTTAATTTAGTACTTTTCAGGTGAAGAAACATGTTATTTAGTATTTCTATCACAGGTTGTTTTCTCCATGGGATTAATAACTGTGACTAATTGAAATGATGCTTTGCTGGTGAGAAGTTTATTATAAAGCAGTTATTTCAGAAATGGATTTTTAGTTTGAACACTGAAAACAATTATTTCAATCAGGCAATTAAAGTTCTGATGTGAGTAAAATATACTCATATTAAAGCCCTGATTCAATGTTTAAATTTAGTAAAATATTTTATTCTAACTTCGTTTGAATTTGTTTTTGAAGATACGTGCCGTTTTACCTTGCTTTATTTTATGTTGGTTAAGGACCTATATAGATAAAAGTTGTGTATGTAATCATTTAATGGTTGTAAGGGAATATCGGGAAATATTTCAAATGCGTCACATGAGTTAAATGCTAACATTTTTATTATAATTATTATAAATTCTAAATTGCAATGCTTTACTTCCTACTTAAGTCAATCTTAACCGTAATCATTCGAATGAATCGAATGTCAGTATGATGCGATTGAATTATCATCCAACATACCTATATTTTATTTTAGTATATTAAATTATTCATAGTAAACATAATTATGTTATACTTTATTTTTCTGAACTTTATCAGAAATACTTATTTAAAAATATATATAAATATTTTAATACTTATTGTAATTATGAGAAACTTAACTAATTCAATGTTATATTGCACCTACAAGTATTGCGCCTGCAACCCTTAGGAAAAAATGCCATAGCTTTGCCATAAAAAAAATACCATAGCCAATCTCTATGGGGTTTTGCCTATGGCAAAACCCCATAGAGATTGGCTATGGCATTTTTTGCCGTAGAGCTATGGTAAATTTATGCCATATAGCTATGGCAAAACATTTACCATAGGCAAAACCCCATAAGGCTATGGCAAAATTTTGCCATAGAGCTATGGTAAAACATTTACCATAAGAGCTATGGCAAAATTTTACCATAAGAGCTATGGCAAAATTTTACCATAGGCAAAACCCCATAAGGCTATGGCAAAATTTTGCCGTAGAGCTATGGTAAAACTTTTACCATAGAGCTATGGCAAAGTTTTACCATAGGCAAAACCCCATAAGGCTATGGCAAAATTTTGCCATAGAGCTATGGTAAAACTTTTACCATAGAGCTATGGCAAAATTTTACCATAGGCAAAACCCCATAAGGCTATGGCAAAATTTTGCCATCGAGCTATTGTAAACGTTCACCATAGAGCTATGGTAAACTTTTACCATAGACAAAATCCCTTAGAGTTATGGCAAAATACTGCCATATAGCTATGGTAAACTTTTGCCATATAGGCAAAACCTCACAGAGCTATGGTAAAATATTGCCATAGAGAAGCCCCCATTAAGATATGGAAAAATTTCTGCCACTTGTTAATGGTAAATATTCCCAAAGTCATATGGTACAAGCGTTTGCTGTAGACAAAACAGTTGATTAGAAAATACACAAAATTTAGATCTATATAAAATGTAATACCTAACTAAATGCAAACACCATAAACTTAAGTTTTATAAAATTGGTATTCAAGATATAAATCACCACTACTACAGTCGAACCTTGTTAACACGAAATTTATATGAACTGAAAGCACTTAAGAACTGAAAGAACAACTTCTAGTACATGTTAACGGGGTTAGACTGTAATTAACTAAATAAAATATTGAGCATTTTATCTGTTCCCCATAAATAATTTCAATATAAACTGAGAACTTCTTAGCGAATTTAGGTTTGTGATTGCAATTAATTATAACAATTTAATCAAAAATAATCATAGATGAATGCTTACCTTAACATTAACACAAAACTATATATGAAAATCTAAAAAAAGTAGGTTTGTAACAGAAACTGTTACTTTAGAACTGCTTCCACACAAACTTCATGTAATAATAACACCAAGCGCTGCATATTTAGTCCTACATTATACATATAATAAACTAACCAAACTTTTTTTCATCAAAATTCAATAATTTTGTTTGTTACTTTTTTGTTTCATTTGGTAAATAGCTTAACTTATTTTATTTATTTGTAGTTCTATCCATCCGTTAATGTTCCTATTACTTTCTTTAGTTCTAAGTATACACACAGAAAACAAAACTAAGGTAATAAAAGATTGAACCAACGATTCAAAAACATGATGAATTTGTAATCTTAAAATATCACAAAACAAAATTTCAATTAGTAATTAACATTAAAAAATATAACTAATTAAACTAAGCCGATTAATAATATTTGTGGGTGCAAGTGTAAAATTTAAACTGAAACTTATTTGAAAACTTTTAATTTTTTTGTATTTCGATTAAAAAATATTTTAAAACTAATTCTAAGGGAATGCTTACTGCCTCATTAAAATCAACATTTTACTATAATAATTACTAACAGAATTCTTGTATGTAAATCACAAATGTAAAAACATAAATACTTTACATACCTGAAAATATTGTTTAGATAACAGATCCTTCTACAATTTAATGTCCATTCAAGCGTCTTATGCATACAGCGGAATTGTAGTTAAACATGCATCCCACTACACTTTTAATGAAAATAATGGCCTTAAATCAGCCCTGCTCTAATACTACTTCCTTTATGTCCTTTTAATGTTTTACCTTCAAGCATTCGCATGGTACATTACACCACACGCACAGAATCTAATATTTTTCATGCAGCTTTTTTTTCCAAAATGAGCAAAACTCTGTATCTGTGTATATTGTGACCTTCTAAAATGTCGAATGTTCATTATGAAGTCTTTAGACCCCAGCACTGAATTTCGTTCAAGTATCACTTTTACATTCAAAACTTGCACTTAATTTTTACTAAAAAGATATTTTCTCACAAATATTTAAGTTATTTATGGCAAAGTTTCGGTATTGGAATTATAGTTCTGAACCACATCTTCATCGATCGTATCCAAAGGATAACCAGTAATGTCTTCATTTTCTGACAATTCATTAGACTCACTATCGCAGTGGTTCTCAACCGGGGGGTCGTGAAGTAATCCTAGGGGGGTCGCAAAAAGTTTTTACAAATAAAAAAAATACATTTAAGTAACGTTTTATACAAAATTTTTACAACTAGAATGGAAGAAAAAAAATCACCACACATTATTTTACTCTAAATCTTGGTTAATTTACCTTTCAAATTTTATGTTATTATTACATAATTTTATTCTAGTACCTTACATTGCAACAAGCTAATGAGAAATTTGTGCTTGTCGGAACTTTTCGGAACCTTTTTAAATTCGTAACATACATGGAAGTTTTCAAAATTAGATTTCTTAACTTTAGCATCATAAACATTCAGTTTATTTAAGAATCCATTAATTTTGTCTTGGGTTTTAATTATTGTTATATTTCGACCTTGTAGCTCGGTATTTAGCTCATTTAGGTGCATAAATATGTCTGCGAAGTATGAAAGTTGAAACAACCAAGTTGGGGAGCTAAAAAAATCCGGACAATTCTGGTTTAGCATCTTATAAAAATATCAGCATTTCAGATAGCAGCTCAAATAACTTGTTCAAAACCTTCCCAAGGGACAGCCATCGTAAATTAAAAAAAAAAACACAATTACCCAAAGATAATAGTTAATAAAGAGTACCGCATATGTAGGACAGAGGGGGGGGGGGTCGCGAAGTTATTTTGTGGCATTAGGGGGTCATCACCTACAAAAGGTTGAGAACCACTGCACTATCGGAACAAAAACGAAAATCAATACCATATTAACATCGTCCATAGCATCACCAGATTCTTATTCTGATTCGATTATACCTTCGTCATCTAAAGAAACCTCTGCTAACAATTTTCGCATGCGTTTTGTCTCCTCATTGTAGGACAAGTAGCATGACAATTTGAACTAAAATGAAGAAACACAGGCACTCGCATGGGGTCTATCAGACCCCAAAACCACAATTCTACTAAAACCACTTTCGGAATGTGAAAGATAATTATTCCTTTCCTTAGAGGATGACCTTGAAGGCAGCTCTGGGTTTGACAAATTTTAAAAAATAAGAAGTAAGGTAATTCGAAACATGAATGTCTGTGGGGTCTGATAGACCCCCTTGCAAGTGCTGCCGGGTTAAAATTGTCATTGTACTTCTCGTATGATTGCGTCAACAACAATTGCAAACAATGTCGGCAGAAATTTCTACATACAAGCAATCTATAAACAAATCCAAGGACAATTAGTATAATGCTGTAGTAAATAATAAGGGTAATCGTTCTGATTCAAGTGTCGCACTTTTTTGAAAATTGAAGATCTAATTATTGATGCGAGTCGGATTGATTCTAGAGTATTGATTGACTTATTATTAGGGCTTGTCAATTGACACTAGACATTTTCACAAGTCATATGCGTCCCGAATAATATGATTAAGTATTTAATTAAAATAAACTTCTCACGGTTTGCAATTTTCAATTCCGTTTAGTTTTCACAATATGTTTACTTGTTGTTATATTGGCATATAGCATTTAGAATCGATATTAACATAGAGCATTCTAATATGTAATAGGTTGTTATTAATAATTGATAGGTGTAACACTAAATAGGAAGGAGTTAAGTTGAATTATCTTCACAGTACAGCTATACAAGGGCTTAATGGCGTAGGGTATCACTATTTAGAACCACAGTCAAGTGATGTGATAAGCCAATACTTGAGTGGGCTCCTGACACAACCATTAAGGTCACATCAAACAGCGTTGGGGCATTTGAACAATAACATACACTTCCTCTACACAAAGCACAAGGTATATTTGATTTTGATGGATAATTTTTGGTTGCACTTACCATTTTAGATCGGCAGTTATTTTGGCGTAATGATGCCTGGATTTGAAGCTGAGACCAGGAACCTCCCACTTGCAAGGCCAAAGCCTTAACTGTCTTGGCTCCTCAGCCCACAGGCTCCCCAACCCCACAAAAAATATCCCAAATGTGGCTATCATCTGCACTTCGAAACGAAGACGAATAACAGTGTGAAATTTTTGTCAATGAGTTACATGGGGCAGTAATTTATTAAATGTCTCCCAAATAACTCGCATTAAAAATGACACACTGGTTTTTTCATAACAAACATGACATAAACTGAAAACAAAAGAGAGAGAAAAATTGTAGATACAACACATTACAACTGATGTTTGGAGGAACACATTTCAATTTCTAATGTTAATTACTTCATTTTTTAACAATTGAAATATATGCTTAAAGATCACTGACTGTTAAATTATTTATATAAAATTATAAATAGATTACTAGTTCCAAAAAATTTTAGTGAATGTTATTGTTACATGCTAAATACAATCGAATCGTTATTTAAAGCAATAAGTTTTAATTTAACATTTAATGACCTAAACATAATTTTAGCTAGGCAGCCATATAGGTAATTCCGTGCAAAATTAACCTGTCTGTAGTGTAAATAATCGTTCTGTAACATTTAATACAATCGCATACATACACAAAAGGACAACAACATGCTTGTATATTTATGATGTGCTGATAAAAGTTAAACTGATCTGCGAACAATTTAAAATCATGAGAAAACAAAGTCTTACCTAGTTTATCTTCTTTTAATACTGGATCAAAAAGAAAACTTATTTTATTAAAAAAAATCTTAAAAAATGATTTACACGATTTAAACAAAAACACAAGACAAGAATATGTTACGGTTACAGCCAAAATGGAATAGGAATACAGTTATTCGAAAACAAATCAAAATAATATACAGATTTATGGCTAAAACTGCCATTTGTTTAACTTAAATTATTTTTCGATCTTCTTTGAGTTAAAATTTTCATTACAATAAACTGTATGACATAGGAAACAAGTCAAGAAATACTTTTTTGCTTAGGCTTGGTTTGTTTGAACGCTCTATGATCTGTCTATTACGACACGTACAGCGATTAAAAATATTTACTACACAAATTATTTCCCAACGTATTCCTCTTTTAACTAATTATTGATGAACAAGTTCGATAACGAATATTTGTTTTATTTTTTCTTTAAAATGTATTAAATTACGAAGCATTGTAATAGGGTTCGATAGCGTAATCTGCTATCACTGAGTAAACAGTAACAGTAGAGTATTTCAAATGTTTTCAACTCAGTATTTTTCCGTAATTTTCATTTATGATTGTATTTTTTAAGGTTTTACTAAAAAAGAAATACAATGTAGGGATTCTGCAGCTAAAAAGTAATCACTCATTTACGCTATTATTTAAACACGTTTTATGCTAGTAAACACATTTTTCAGCACTAAGCTAATGATATTCTATATAACTCTGAAATATTTAATAAGAATATCTTTCTTCTTTTATTGCCATTGCCGTCCACGACGCGATGCAAAAAAAATGGCAATGAAATTAAATTTATTAATGACACTTGAACCAAGAACACATGAAATATTTTATGCAATAAAACAAAATTATAACGAGTTTTTCGTTATTCTTTTTTAACTTTTAAGTTACACTCAATGAAAGTCAATGAAATACATGTATAAAAATAATCATAAGTGACTTAATCATCCGATTCCGTTACCGGGACAGGATTCTCAAGGCAATACTTCAACTCTTATACTAGAATATTTGTTGTACAACGAGTCCTTCCTTATACTCTGTAAGACCAAATATTTCACGCCTGTTAAAGTTAAGCCTAACTTGCACGCACAAATTTTCTTTGCAAAAATTCTTCAAAAAGTTAACGTTGTACGAATCTTGTATTAGGGCATTCTTTTTTTATTTACTTTTAGTAATTTTAGTAAAAAATTGTTTGTTTTATAATTCATTTTCAGATGATATTTGGAAATAAAATTTCATTATTGATTTAATGGTTTGATTATGTGCTAATTGTACAAGTGACAATAAATAAATCTTTGGTGTTTTCCCACACTTTGCCCTTTGAGTAATTTTCCTTATTGGTGCATTGCTTTAAGATATTCACAATTAATGAAAAATTTCCATACACATATGGTATTGCAGCACTATCTATGGCACTTTGCCATATAAACCACGTATTTTTGTTGTGTTCAATAGGCTTACCATAGAGTTACATTGCCTTACCATAAGCTTATGGTGTATTTTCATATGTGTATGGTACTTTACCATAAGCTCGCTATAACCTTATGGCAGTTATTCCACTTTACCATATAGACAACGCATGCTTTTTGTGTTCCCATAGCCTTACCATAAGCTTATGGTGTGTTTCAATAAACTTGCCATAGGTGTATGGAACTTTACCATAAGCTTGCCATAACTTTATGGCATATTCCCATAACCCTGCCATAAATGTATGGTGCGTTCCCATAAGTTTGCCATACGTATATGGCACATTTCCATAAGAGTACCATAGCTTATGGTACATTGCCATACGATTACCATACAAAATCTTATGGTTACCATAGGTTACCATAAGTATTTCTATGGTAATTTTTCCTAAGGGAAAGCACCTTCAAATTATTTGTAGTACTATTTATTATACTAGTTATTTGTACTATTGAACGACAATGGAAATAATATTTATAACACAAAATATCTAAAGAAAATCGGAGTGTTTAATGATAATTCATTTATTTGTAATTTTAATTAAAATATATAGGGTCACATGGGGGAATTATGGATCACTCGCTTTCCGGGGTAAATAATGATCACTAAGTTTTAAGGATTAAAAATGGTTTTTAGAAAAAAACTAAATTATGCCAAGGGGCATTTCCACGCGTGACTGACACTACATCAGAACGATTTAACCAACTTCGTTTGCATATTTCATAATTATTTTTTTATTTGTGAAAAAAAATATTGTATGTCAGTATACCCCTGAGCCTATATTATTTTTAGCAATCATTAATTTTTTTAAAAATTTAATATTTAACTAAAAAATAATAAAAATGTCCTGATGTGACTGACACTACACGAAAGTTCGTAGATTTTTGGCTATCAGAAAAATTCTAATTTCTTCTGATTGCGCAGTAAATCAGCATTCTACCACTGCTTATTTTAAGTATAAGGTTTCAGGCTAAATATATTAATTGCAAAAAAGTATTAAAATACCATAGGAAATAAGTTATTAACGATTTCGTGCGTGACTGACACTACATTCATTTCGTGACTGACACTACATTGTGAATTGTATCACAGATATGGAATTTTAAGCAATAATAACACAACATATGTAAATAATTTTGTAAAAAGGAGTGTTAAAAATTGCATAAATGTTAAAATTATGGTTAGAAAAAGTTACACAATGTCCTCTAAAGTAGGTTTCTGGTAATTTCTTGAACTCTTATTTTTTCTTCAAAATGCAGTAAATCATCATTTTACCAGTGCTTATTTTAAATATAAGGTTTAAAGCTCAATCATTTAATTGCAAAAAAGTATTGAAATATCATAGGAAATAATTTATTAACACTTTTGTGCGTGACTTACTACATTCAACTTGTGGCACACTTCATCATGTGAATTGTAACACAGAAATGGAAAATTTAGGCAATAATAAAATAACATATGTAAATAGTTTTGAATATAGTAAGTTAAAAATTGCGTACATGGTAAAAAATATAGTTAGACAAAGTTACACAACGTCCCCTAGTTGATTTCTGGTAGTTTCTTACTTCTTTCTTCAATAGCATTTTCTGAAAACCTTCCCTCTCAGGCCACGCAAAAAGACCCCCGACCATTGCAGATGTTTCAGTTTTATTGAATAAGCAACTTTACTTAACATTTGCTCACAAAATATTTAACGATAATTAAACTACAAAAGGAAATAAAGCTCTTTTTCCAGCATCACGTTCATTTTCAGAATTTTGTTGAGAGGTTTTTTTTTTACAACATTTAAATTTGTTTAATTAACCGTATAGTATTTTGGGGGATTTAATGAAACATTGGCAGTTGTTTTAAGTAGGCATTTGTTTAATTTTAAAAAACGAAGCAATTTTTGTGTGTCTAGGAATTGGAAGGTTTAACTTCCTTTAATGGGCATATATGATTTAATCTACCTATTTTGCTCTTTACACAGTTGTCAGAAATGTATAATAGTTATATGTTTGGGCAGATTTCTTATGCAAAGTGAAAAAATCTTTAGCAAAATGTGGGTCAAATTTCTTAGAAAGTGTGACTTCCTTTATCCCCTCCTCACTGTATCTCGAAGTCCATCAATTGGTCCTTCACCATGTTTGAATTCAAAGATGACCATGACTTTTGGAAGAGAATTACCAGACAAGGTTGTCAAACGGTTGGAGGATTACAATAGGGGTGTATTACCTTTAATTGAAGTGTTGTCCGTAAAATGGTTTTTGCTTTCATTTTCTTTAAATTTTAAAAATTTATCCCGTCTTAAAAACACCCCTTTTGCTCTTTTTTTTCTTTTAGCTGTTGATATAGCCATCTTAAATCAAAATTATCAAAATATAAGAAATCTACAAGTATTTAGATAATCTAAAACATCTAGATCAAAAAGAAGTTGTGACTAGCACTACATCGTGACTGACACTACAAATCTAAAATGTGTTATAAATAGAGAAAATATTTTTTATTTTAAAATTAAAACGGTTGGAATTACACAGAGGTTACTAAAGTAAGAAAATATCGTAAAAATTTTGAAGTAAAGCCTTATTTTAAAAAGTTATGGGAACTTTTATATCTTTTCGTGACTGACACTACATTCAAAAAGGAGATTTTTATCTTCCTAATTAAATATATTTTAGTTATAAATGACAATTAATAATGTGGTTTTAACATAGTTCTGATAGTGTATTTTAATAATTTTACCAAAAAATCTGATAAAATGTATTTCTTATCTGAAAATTCACGGAATCAAAATGATGCAAAAACACGAGATCATGTTTTCGAAACAAAGCGGTCATTTTGAAGCCGCTGTGTTGCCAAAGACGAAACAACAATAGTTGATGATACAAAAAAAATAAAATTCAAACCTTTCTAAAGCAAATATAAAAGATACAACTGTGGATAAAATTATTTTTTTTTGCAGTCTTGGTCTCTTCTGCCGTGGAATTACCCCAAGTCATCCTTATACATTCTATTTTCTTATATCAAGTTCAAAAACAATGTAACTTTGCAGCAAATAATAGAAAAAAATACTTTTTACACTACTATAAAAACATCTTCAAAAAAGATTGTCTTTGAAAAACATGATTTTTTTTAAGATCCATACTGGAGAAACATATTTGAACTAACTATTTTGTTGATGCTATTTTTCAATAGGAAAAGGTCTAAGCTTTTCATTCCTATATAAATTTTTTCATTATTATTTTTTTTAATGATTTTGAAGGTATATCGATTTATCCCCCAGTTTACTGGGGTAATTCTGGATCACTGGGGTAATTCTGGATCAGTGATATTTTTAAATTTTTCATGCGTTTTTAGCTAAGCGGTATACGTCATTTTGAAGCAAAAAATCAGATTAGGCTGCGTTCCAAATTTCATTAAAAAATTCGAATTAAAAGTTTATTTAAAATTTAAATAACAAAAAATTTAATCTACATTGTAATAACATGCAAATTCCATTTTTATTCAATATTTTGACTGTTTTCATTTCGTTAAACTTACGAGAAACTTTAGAAATACTTCGAACTGTAAATTAATTTAACAAACGATAAATAACCGAATTTTCGAAATAATGTAAATGGGAAATTGCGGCATAATTTATTAAAAAAGATCATCATTATTCTTCGATTTAAAAAAAAATTAGCAAACGATAAAGTCTAATTTTTTTTCTGAGAAAGAAGATTAATAAAAAGTTAATTTAGGCGTTTAAAAGTTTGCTTTGAATAAAATTTTAACTGCAACCAAAAATTAGTTTACTTTTAATATGCATTACTATAAAAAAAAAGGGTGATCCATAATTACCCCATGTGTGATCCATAATTGCCCAAACCCGGGGTAATTCCTGATCACTCAATAATTAAAATAAAACTAATAATAATTAAGTTTTAGGTAAAGTGATTATTTAAATAAAATCTAAATTATTTAAGCTTACTCCATGCAAAATTAAATCTTTCTATCTTTCATACTTTAGAAAAAAATTGGATGTTGTGATTTTTTGATCCATAATTCCCCCATATGACCCTATTTATAGTTGTTGTTGTCGTGTGCTATTGTTGTTCTTTTTTATTACTTATTTTATTCTTTGTTCTTATTGTTCTTTCATTTATTTTTGTGTGTGTTTGTTTTTAAAGTCAACTGACACTATGATTACAGCGATTTTTAATCTATAACAATATGTTTTGTGCGTTGTTGTCATGTGTTACTATCGTGATATATTTATAGTAATACTATAAATAAACACAAGTTAAAGGAGTTTAAAAATATAATGTTCTAAACTTCAATTAAATTTAACAAAGACTCATAAAATATTCAAAACCCTTACAAATTGTTATGCAATGGCAATTTAATGACATTTTATAACATTTCAGTCGCTCTACGTGCATACTAAAGAATATTTAAAAGCAGTTACTTCAAAACGCTTCAAAGCTAAAATACTATGTAATAAATATCCTACATTTTTTTGAAAAAGTGACACCTTCATTAAGGGCACTTTGAAAGGAATATCTTTTCGAATAGATTCTGACATGCATCTCTTCTATGATAAGAAAAATAGTGGTTTATGTTTTTTCTTTTTATTAATATTTATTTAACTGGTGCTATTTTACGGTACTATTATTCTATTCGTATTTTATAACATACCGACAAATCTTGTTGAAGCCAGTGCTGTTAATATTGATACGAACTAAATTAAATTTCCCGTGCACCTTTGAATCTTTAAAATAAATGAATCCATTTACATTTATAAAACGAGCAAATTTTGTTTATCCTTCGATATTTTCAACGAGATTTGACCGTTTTCAATACGCATTTAATTGAATTTTATCTGAACAAACTAAACTTTTTGTGGCATTCCAGTGCATGGGTATTTTAGATTGACATAAAATTAAAAATTTGCATCGCTTACAAATTAAGCAACTTATTCAAAACTTTAAATTACCTATATCATTAAGCAACTTTCAAACTACATTTAGTTTTCCGGAAATTAGTCCTTAGCAATATAAAGTGGGATTTTTTTTTATTAAGAAGTAAATGTTGAGCAAAAACCAAATATTATTAAGCGAATTAATAATTATAATCCTAATTAATTTTCACTTTATTAAACACTACACTGAATACTGTTTGTATTAATAAAAATAATGACAGTTAGTCTTTGTTGCACAGTAACTTCGATGCTAACTTCGATTCGAACTAAAATATCGATGACACACATATATATTTAGTATATAAACATATATGTTAGTAGTTCAGTAAAACAAATAGAAACCCGATAAATATGTCTTTTAGAACATTCATTTAAAACGACTAGTCAAATTCAGTCTTCAGTATCGATCTTCAAAACTGTTTATTTCGTGTCTGCTCAAAAAATAACTAGCGAGATTTTTTTTTCTGACATTCACCACTGTCTATCTAAACAACAAAAATGGTGACAATTACACCATCAGTCTTTAAGACGGACGCGCGGTTTCCCGGTAAGAGATAATGCACCTTTATTTTAATGGCGTTGGGCAACGCTAAGTGGAGAAAAAAAGAATATTTTCACTCAAGGTTGTTAAAAATCAGTTTAGTGAAGATAGCCTTTCAACGACATAAAAAAAGAGAAATTAAAAACTAATGAAAACTTAAAAGGTTTCGTGTGGAAATAAACTTTGTATTTTGCTTTTTGTTTTAGATAAAGTTAAGCGAGGCATTTTATAAGACTTAATTACCAGGAAAATGCCACACTTACTTATGTTTTGTGATGTTTATCAGCCCTATATTGAGTTTAACGCATCATAACTGTCCTAAAAATTGTTTCTTTCTTTTTATAAAGTGGTTTTTGACTATTTATGACAAAAAATATTGTACATAATTTAAAGAGAATAATCTTGAACATAAAAACTCTTATATGTATAGACTTCGCCAAATTTCTAAAGCCAAATAGTTATATCCACTTAATAAAGAGGTCGTGTTCAATTAGTTTTGATCTAATTTTGAATTTAAATTTAAAAAAGTTATAAAACAATTGTAATGCTTGTCAAATATCTCTCTCTCTATTTTTTTTTACTTGGATCAAAAAGGCACATATATATATAAAATTAAAGTGTCTTGTGTAATTCACTATTTTCACTCATACATAAAACATAATTTTAAATATAATCGGAAATCATTAAAAGACAATTTATATGAATTTAAATTAATGTTTTAATTGACGCACTATTTTGCTTTATAAAAACCTTTACAAAAAAAGAAACACATTATATGCTAAAAATTGAAAACATCCTGTTTCATTTCAATACATTGTCCATAATTTATGTTTTTTTTATAAATATAAAGACGAGGGTATTTTATTGTTTTAAGTTGCTTCAAGCAACCCATTTCTTTGAGTAAGACTGACTTTTGATAAATTTTCAACGAAAATCTAACGAGAATGAATTGCGAAAGAAGTTCAGTTTGAGACTTCTCTCCAAAATTAATTTAATGCCTCTTCGTGAGCTGAATCAGAATCAAGTATTCATAGGAAATAAGGTAATATTAGAGTACGTATCACTGTGAGTTGAAATTATTTGACCAGAAAAAATAATGTAGTTAAGACATTATCTTTTAATGCACGATATCGAATGGGAAATTTAATTCGAAAATCTTCAGTCGTCGTCGCGTTTGCCCAATTGTGTTTTAGAAAATCCTCGAGGATAAAAAATACATTTGACGGAAATTGAAAAGATTTTTCAAATTGCATCCAATTCGGATTTGAATAAATAAAAATATTCCCAGTCAAATAAAGTTTGTCCTTGCCTTTCTTTAGTTCTGAAAAATGTGAGATTTAACACAAAATTAAAATCTGCAAACGGCGAAAGAAGCGATTTTTAAGAAAGAGTAGTTTTCTTTAAGTGAAACGTCAGAGGATGTATAATTTCGACGTCTTAAATACTTTAAGTTATGTCTTTTGATATTTTAGTTAATTGCTTTTTGATCCGGTGCCATATGCGATTTCCCAAGAGACGACGAGTACTTTGGTCCTAACTTAATTTCTTAAAGTACGTTCTTAGCTTTTTGATGCCCGAAACGTCACTTATATGTGTTAAGGTGTCAGCCGAAACTGGCACGCAAGTATTTTTTTTTTCGTCTGAAGTAATCTGAAAGTAGTAAGAATTTCATTTATTAAAAGAGAAAATGTTTTACTTTTTGATCTTATAAAATGTCGGCATTTGGAAGGGATGGTTAGCTCCATAGGGAGTAACTTTTAGATTAATTTAAACGTTGATTGAATTGTATTGAAATGAAATACATTAAATTTATTTGCTAAATAGTAAAACATCTCAGGAGATAATTAATTTAGATTTTCACATAATTAATTAACTAGTATTTTAATTAAACTTAAGTTTTTTATTTGATTAATTATTTATGTTGTTTTTAGTATTGGAATATGCAATTCCCTTTTTATGACACGATTTAAAACAAGCTTATAATGACTAAATACTTAGTAAGTGTATAGTTATACCTTTTTTCTAAATATATTTATTTTAATTCAATTAAAGTTTTACCTAACGTACGGTATTGAACGTCTGAACGACAATTTTTTTGTTATAAATAGCTGAAAAAATATTTTGTTTTAAACATTCTTATGAAAGAAAGTATGGTATTGTATGGTATGGTACATATATATTCCAGCTTGTGTGCTTGTTCAGAGAACCGCTTATAAGCTTTCGTCAAGTGGGACAGACACAGAAAGAAATTTTACAGTTACAAAGAAATGAATAACACATAGACAAATAACAACATTTATTGGCAGTCACAAACATCCATGCCTGACCGGGATTCGAACCCGACCCCAGCAGCTCCAAAGGCTAGTACACTAACCGTTCGGCCACCGGGGCGGCTGAAAGAAAGTATTATGATAGAAAAAAATGTCGTGAAATCAATTATGTTTAGCAACAAAAGTCTTAATTTAAAAAATAATTTTATTACTTGCGATTGTCATTTTTACAAATAAAATAAACAGTTACCAGTAATTTATTTATAAAATAAATTTGAATCAGAAAAACCGACAAAATTTGGCCAGCTGCAAGAGCTTACTTTGGACGGCAACTATCCAATACCTTATTACTATTCAAACCAGGATTTGATGCAACTAAAACATCCGTATGAGTGAGAAAATAAATGTATTTCCATTGGATAACTTGTTAGGAATTCCTTTGGAAAACTACGTGACCAGAATAACAATGCGAAAGTAACCTCTTCCAAACAGATTTGATACAAGTATTCAAAATTTCCTAAACTTGTGTAATAGATGTGGCAAACTGAAATTTCAACATAGTTTGTGGGACTTTTGTGGTAAAAATATACGTTAGGATTATTCAGACATTCTTTTGAAAGCTCTCTCTTTGCAAGCGTTTTCTTGATTGCACGTAGCCTGTAATACTGAATATAAAATTTAACAAAAAAAAACTTATAAAATAAAGTCATTAATTTTTTTCAGTAATAACTTTTTTGACTATGACAATTGAAATCTTGTTAATATTAATAAAACATGAAATTGTCATAACACTTCGGAATTTCTGTCAAAATTACACTTTTATCATAGGAATACCCGGAATTTCATACATTCTTTTTTTAGGTAGTAAACTTTAAAGTTGTTAGTAACAATAAATATTATTAAATACAGTTATTTGATATTTTGTATTAAAAATGTAAAATCTTGAATTAAAAAAATCTATTTTTTAGATTTAAACATGATTCCTAATATTTTATAGCAATATATTTTTATGCATGAATGTGATGACAAAATAATGTTTGAAATACGAAGATAAAAATCTCAAAATAGTTGTCTAAGTAGAAGCATTATTTGCACATCAACATTGTCATTTGACTTGTTTAAAAAGAGAAAAAAAAATGGACACAGTCAATTAAATGTTGTTCAGCAAACGAGTCGGTTATATGCAATAATGAGTCAAATGACAGTCAAAAGCTAAGGTAACTAGGTGTTTTAAAACCTTCAAATATATTTCGAGAAAGCATTTAGATAGTCAAATGACTAAGATACAGAAAATATCGATTATCCTATTTGGGAGGTTTGTCTCGGAGATTTAACTACAAAATTTAATGTTATGAAAAACTTTAAACGTTACAACTTTTCCAATTCAAAGCATTGTGTCAGCTGGAACTTGACAATTTATATAATTTGGTTTTCTTTGCCTTATATGTTTTGGCCTTTTAACTCATTTAACGAATAGTCTGACTTACTTGGTACGTCAGTTTCGACTTAAGCTAAGGCAAGTTAACCAATGATGTGAAGTCGACTAACCCCATTCCAACACCTTTATTATATTTTTTTCTGTGTTTTATATTATTTTAACGCTATTTTTTGAAATACAAATAATTATACATTTAATGTTAACTTTTGTTTTCTCTTTCCACAGAGGATCTAGAACCTGAATTTACGGAAACCATTCCAAATGTCACAGTAGCTGCAGGTCAAGAGGCTATTCTTAGTTGTGCTGTCGATAATCTAGGAACATATAGGGTAAGTGTATCTTAAGATTTGGTGAAAATAATATATAGATAATTGTAATGCTAAGTTTCGATTATGAAGCAAGAAGCAATTTACTTACTTTCAAATCAGAACCTACCCCAACCAATATATAAAAATTCGAATTCCTACTTTGTACTAAAACATCCTTTGACATTGCTTTTTATTAAATTAGAATTTATTATTTGTTATGGTACATATATATTGCAGCTTGTGTGCTTGTTCAGATAACCGCTTATAAGCTTTCGTCAAGTGGGACAGACACAGAAAGAGTTTTCACTAGCACAAAAGACACACAAAGAAGGGACAACACAAACACATAGACAGATAACAACATTTATTGAAGGTCACAAACATCTATGCCTGACCGGGATTCGAACCATAGCCCAGCAGCTCCAAAGGTTAGCATCCTTGTGATTGCGCCACCGGGGCGGCAATTCATTATAGGAATGTCACAAATATCGACTAAGTTACAAGTAACTGAAACGAGCTACCTCTTTTGTCATGATCAAAGGTTATGTTTGAATTATCGTCACACTAGAGCTACACGAGGGCTATTGGCGATGGGCGTCGTATTTTTAGAACCACAGTCAAAAGACGAGCCGACACCTGAATAGGCACCCAACGCAACCATTAGGGGCGACATCGTACGCAGCGTTAGGACTTGGAAAAGGATATTTAACGTTCACTCCCATACACGGGGGACATTTTTAGCTGCACGGGCCATTTATAGGTCGTTAGTTATTTTGGCGATGCCCGGACCCGAACCTGGGACCTTTCGCATGCTAGGTGAGTGCCTAATCGACTGGGCTCAACTGCAACATAATTTTTAATTTAACACGTAAGTGTAGAATTTTTATTTATTTTAATATGAAACTATTTTTAAAAAAATACACTAAAAATTAAACTAAAGTCTAATAAAGTCTTGTAAAAATGTAATGTTGACCACGTCTAGTTTTTTGATATCAGGAAACAACAGTTAACTACAGGAATTAGGTTACGTTGATGGATAATAGAGAGTTTAGGTCGTTTTGAAGAATAAAGAATATGCAATTAACAGTTATTTATCAATTTTTATACACGCAAAAAACTGTCTGGTACGTACAAACGAAAATTGAGTTCTCCCAACCAAACTGTTCGGTTGCTATAGGACTGACAGGACTGTCTAGTTGCAGGAACCAAACACGTTTGGTTAGAAGCGTTCAGCTGGCGCAAGCGAATAGTTAGGTTGAGAGAACTACACTGATACCGCGCAGTTTAGTTCTCACACAGAGTTTAGTTGTCTCAACCGAACTCATTGAGGCAGTCTGGTCTCGTTGACTAAACTCGTTCAATCGAACGAGTATAGTTATGGCAACTGAACTGGTAGGTTTGAAAGAAACCACCAGTTTGGCTGTGCCAATTAAACACCCTTCAACCGAACTTGGTTGAGTTGCAGGACCAGCACCATTTTTTTGCGTGTACATAAAACATTCTGAGTATGAAAGCATACTTAACAAATCTACTGACGGGTGGACTTATCACAGCTAAATGAAATTTACACGGAATAGTGTTATCCATTGTCTGATTTACATTATCTTTCCGATGGATTATTTTGAATGGAAAAGTCAATTTATATGACTAAACCATGCGGAACGAAGGTGAACAGTTTTCCGATCCGCATCCAGTCATACCGAGATTGCGAATTAGTTTTCTTTCATTTAGCTTGACTTTTTAACAGCAATATTTGTAAACAAGTTTTGGCAAATATTTCATTTTGATGTAATGACATTTCACAAATATTTAATTAAAATTAAAAAATAATATGTCTGATACGTTTAATCATTAACTGTTAAGTTGATATTAAATTAATTATATATTAAGTGCAAGTGATAAACAGAAAAAACTCAGTTTAAAGTTCAATGTTTACCAGCCTCTTTTAGTTCACAAATGCAATTACTTATGGTAATCATTTGTGGAAAAATTAATCAAAAAATTTCCACTGCCTTTAGGCGTGTTTTGTAAAGCTTGAATATTAAAGGTACAAGAATGCGATGAAATTCTATTTTTAATCGAAAGAGATTAAGTGGTTATTGCGTGTGGTTTAATCACGAATTTAATTTTATCAAAATATGGTTAAAAAAGTGTATCATTACAGAATATTAGGTTGTAGTTAATTATGACAATTAGTAGTAGAGGTAAGTTCATATATATAACTGCTTGTGTACTTGATCAGAGACCCGGTTAATATAAGGCTTCGTCAATAAGATAGACACATGAATAACTTTTGCAGTCACAGAGAAGGGAAATTACACCCAGGGTGAAGGCAGCAATCGCACCCGCAACCGTTACTGAGCGTAGACTGCTGGCGTAGTGGTCCAAACCACTAGGTCATCCGGGCCTAGTAAAATTCGAAAAAGTGGAACTGCATATATTAAAATAGAGTAAATTCCTGCCAGAAATTTAGATGTTTTTCTTTTCCTCTTTAATCCCCCAGAGTAAAATTTTGTTACGCAGGCTGAATTATTTTTACTCCGCCTTCATTGATTAACGCCACACCAAATTTGCTGGGTAAAATTTCATACATAAATTTTTTTTTCCGAATCATTTTCAGCAACAGCATTATCTGGATTTACGAAGTATTGTTACTCTAGATTTATGGAAAAACATTATACTAAATTTAAAGTAATAAAATTAAATGGCAAAATCGGAGTGAACTACTTCTCTTTGTAACTTTTGTTCATAAAATCAGAGTTAGCAAGCCATACACCAGTTTTATGGAGTACCCCATTACCCAGCAAAGTCTTACTGTCAACAGTCAAAGGATATGATCATTATCAAAGGATATGATCAATAGACAACTTTGCTTATTTAAAATTTTTAGTTGATATCTAATATTCTATCAAAATTGTTATAATATCATTATTTTTTTTGTAAATTCTTGGTTTTTTTTTAAATAAATTTCTGTAGTTTCTTTTTATATTTTACTATTTCCATTATTTTCTCAATCTTTAGTCAGCCAAAAAGAACGGAAATTGAAAGGTTGTTTTTGATTCGAATTGATTGTATTTGAACCCGAAGGGACGACCAATTCAATAGTACGTCGTAATTTACAATTACGGCAATGCACAGAGGAATTAACCAAGAAATAGCGTATACTATTTAAAATTAAATAAACATCTTCACAATTTTAGCACAATTTTTAATCAGAAAAATGACAAAAAGTTTGAAACTTATTTTTGTAAAGTGTCATATGGTTTAAACGTTTTTTTAAACAATTGCCTTATTTATAGCTTTACAAAAAGTAATATATTTTAGTTCGGCTATTTAATAGGCAAATTTAATAGGCTATTAAATAAACAAAAAATAATAATTTATTTCGACTCGGTTTCGATTCTGAGTGCCATCTAACCCTTTCGTTACTGAAGCTCCCCAAAACACCCGAACAACTAAGAATTCGATAATTCTATTCCTATCAAATATTACGAGGAAGCAAAAATCCTCCTGTAGCGAAAGGGTTAATCACAAATGTCTGTGTTTTTCGAAGGATTCATAATTTAAGAATATCGTTTATAACTGTTGTCACACAAATGGTTTTTAACAACACGAATTATCATTTTAAAGGTGATATTTTTTTTTAATTTCTTCTCCATTTTGCGTCTTGTAAAACCGTTAAAGTTTACAGAAAATAAATACTTTTTAGAAGGCTATCACTTATATAGATCTAATGAAGTTTTTTTTTTCTGATACTTCGCAATCGTTTTTAATCAGGCGCTTTGTATAAATGTATGAAATTCTCGGTTACAGTAAGTATACAAAAAAAATTAATAATATCAACTGGTTACTTTTATAATTTATTTGTGAAGTTTTAAATCCCCAATTCATACTAAAAATGAGGTCACATCTCTAAACAAGACTTTATTTTTATTTTGTTTCTAGAATAAAATATGTTGCGACTAATTTGTAAAAAATACGCGATATGTACTCCTACTAACTGTACTTCAAATATAGCTTATTTATTACCAAGTGTTGCCATTCACTATAAACCAAATTCATCCTTGCCCATTACAAATTACAAAAAAAAAAAAAAAAAAAAAAACTGTACCAGGAGAACCCAACTCCATACCTTACCACTGACCGAGAACTTTAATTTTCGTACTGCTTATTTATGTTTCAAAAACTTATTTATGTTCTTTACAGAAGCATTATGTTTCTACACAAACACTTTTATGAAAATACTTTTGCTTTAGGATTAATTAAATTTTTTTTTACTTATTATTTCATAATTTTTTATATAACTGCTTTTTCTTAAACACATTAAACTTAACTTCAATATTTTTAAATATGTTCAAGAAAAGAAATATCTTAGAAAGAGATTTGTGGGCATATGTTTCTTCTTTCATTTATGATTTATTTGAACTACATTACGCAAGAACAAGGTACATGAAAATAATTTAATAATTTAATTAAATATACAACGCAATTACAAGATTTAGCTTAACATAATATGCTTCTAGTAAAAAAAATATCTCTGTAGGGCTTCATTAAGACTAATTTAAGGTATTTTAATTAAATGCCATACGAAAACCAAAATGAAAGCTAATTTTAAATTTTGTGTACGTAAGTAGTAGTTGATATGATGTTTACTTTAAAAAAAAAAGTTTCAGTTGTAAAATTACTTAAATAAACAAACTGTTAATTTTATAAAGCTTAATTTTTCAACTTCTTAATTAAGTTTGGAGTAAACAACTGAAGGAATTTTGTATACACATTTAAATAAACTGTTTTGAGGAAATGATGAAATATTCAAATTTAAATTACAAATATATATTTCATAACTAAAATGTTCAAGTCCCTGTCATGTGAGTCTTTATAGCATTTTTTCTTTCATTTCTTAAAACAAAGACAAAGATAATGTAAAACAACATTTTTACATTTAATTATATTAAAATACATTCATGCCAGTGTTTAGGATTTTTAAAGTTTGTTTTTCCGTGCTATAACTGCTTTTAATGTTTAACGTTAAACATTAGGTTTTATTATTTAATGAAATATATGTTCTTTAACTTCAAAAGAATAAACTGTACACATTAACATTTGCCTTTTAGTGAAGAGTATTTATAAGTTATTGATCTAAACTACGTTTAAAAAGAAATAGTTTTATAGAAACTATTTATTTTTTGTGTTAATAAGTGATCCGACCTATCTAACCACTTTACCTTTAAACACTTTATCAACAAATCTCTTCGGATTCATATATGTTCTCATATATGTTTTTATTTCAACAAGATTTTCCAACTCTCGATAATAAGAACAACATTCTGTAAAAAATACATATTTTAAAGCAAAATATTTAGGATCAACTCATATTTCGTATTATAATACAAGCAAAAAGTTGTCGATACAAAACTTACTTTCGAAAAATTATAAGAAAGATGTAGGGTCCTTTCCGTTATTGGAGACTTTGCCAAATTGTATTTACATCCAAAGGCCCCAATGTATTGGCCGGACTTTTTATCTTAAGTTATCTTTACATAGGAGTCTTAAAAATGTGCGGTACGACAAAGCATAGATTGATCTTTCATGTAATTTTTTAACTACTCAACATATAAGTATAATTTTTTATATGTAATTCTATAAAAAAATTTATTATGAAACAAATTTTAAAATGTATGAAACTTTAGCCAAAAATAAAATAAATGATAACAAACATAAAACTATTTGAACGCATTGGGATTAGGCTTGCGCGCCAAATTTTGAGATCAAAATTGAAGAAATGACCAAGAAAATGACTTTATATTGTACAAAAAAAAGACTTATACCTAAATTATGAGCTCAATTTTAATTAGAAGTTATTTTAAGAGCTTTTTTCTAAAAAAAATAATAAAAATTTTAAAATGTTTAATTCATTTTTTTTAAAAATAATTTCCAATTAAAATTTAGCTTAGAAATTAGGTATAAGTCTTTGTTTGTACATATTTGTACTATATATAAAGTTAAGATACCCTTTAAGACCAGAAAAAGTTAAATGTTTAATGTAAGGATGTAATAAACACACATAATTGAAAAATGTACTAACATCGTTTTTTAATATCATATAAATTTCAAGCTTTTAATAAGTGTATCGTCATTAATCTGTTTGGAAAATACTGTATCATTTTTCTAAACACAACCATATCAAGTCCTCATGAAATATATAACATCTAGATTGAAACTTTTTCTTATTACAAAATAAATTGTATTTAATGTATCAATGATAGCATTTTTGCTCCAGATGTTAAAATTCTTGCCAATAATGTAGACTGCAAATGCCAAGAAATGTTTTACATTGGCAAATTTCCAGTCAAAAGGTATTTACTTTTGACTTAGAATGATTTTGTCACGCACTTGATTTATCTGAAAATAAGCATCGACAAACAGAGAGAGCAAATAAAGATAAATTAAATATATGAGCAAATGAAGTAATTTTACTAATGTACTAGTTACTCGATTGAGTATTTTTCATTTATATATTTTTTTGTTATTTGAGTAAAGCGTTAAATAAGAAGCTGATTGGGATCACGAGTAATATAAATTGTATGAACAACACAGAAAAGTCACCTTTCAAATATTGCGTCGATTTTTATTGATATTATACATATATTGAGTTAATTCTATTAACTATTTTTAATGAAATATAATTCATAGTTGATTCATTAATGACGGTTTTATTAAATGTAACAAATGTATACATCTTATTTTTGTAAATCACAGTAACTAGGTTTCTTAGTCATGAGTAATCTTTGTAACACGTCATGATCCTTTACCTTCCCAAAGTTAGTAGAACTTATTCTTTCCGTATTTTGAGCATCAGGAGTTTCCTGAATAACCTTTGAGGCATGATGAACGGTTTTGTCGTATTGGAATAACGTTGATGATGATCAGAAGTTTTTTAAGACATTTAATTTGACTAACCGCAGCACTAAGCTACATAAAAATAGATAACAAGGGAATCATTGTTCAGAACATCACAGGACCTTTTGGCCTGAAAGTAGGAGTAAAAGTGATGTCTTGTTCGGTTCGAATTTCCCTGGGAATAAATTTGTCCCGCCTTTATAATGCAGGGATTGGTTAAAAATATATATAGGAAATTATACTATCAGTTGAGAAATTTGATTGACAAAACTTTACTTTAAGTTCGTAATTTTGAAGGATTCGGGTGCAAAGATAAGTACTATGTGCAAAGGTTTTACTGCCCAAAATGAGGTGTCGAAAAAAAAAGAAAGTTAATAGAAATCAAATTAAATAATTTTCTCCACACCTTTATTTCAATATTTTATAACTAATTACTTATAAAATATGTGTTTTGTTATTGTAATATGTGAAACATGCAATTCATTACTTGTACTGTATGTACTTTAATTTCATTTAGAAATTATTTTACGATCTTATCTTACAAAAACAAAGTAATTCATTCTTTTAAACGCATATGTTACTTGAATTGAATTTTGAAATTTATTCAGTAGCAACAAATATGCATTTACTCCCATTTCTGAACCTTTTATGGAATTTTCTATTTTAATCGTCAAGCGGGACCAGATCCCCCAAAAATTTCCCAAAAGACATTTCAATATCTTTAGTGTTTATTAAACTTGGCAATATTATCTTTACAACGATATCTTAAAATAAACTTTTAAGAGAAACACAAAGAAAGTTAATAGAAATGTAATATTTCATTATATCATTTCATTACTGTACTGTATGTACTTTAATTTCATTTGGAAATTATTTTATTTTTATGAAGTACAGTACAAGAAATATTTTAATATATTTTTTTTAAATGTTGTTTAGGTTAAATCCCCTTACGTTTCATAGGTAAGATGAAAAAACACTATTGTTTTCTTTAAACATTTATATCTTAAAAAAAAATTCAAAGTGAGCGTACCTTTTTCTCAGAATCTACTACAAGTAACAATCTCAAATTTTGCATACGCATTTAAGAAATCGGTTTCTAAAAATAGCTGGAGGGATTTGAGTATAACTATCTTATTTTTTGTTTCTTTTTGATATTATTGATGTTTTATTGGGTCAAAAATGCGTTGTTTTACTTAAAAATTTATAATTTAAAAGCTTAACAAAAATTTTTAAAATGTATGCAGTAAAATATAGTTAAACATCCATTTAATATCTAGCAAAATTTTTATTGAAAAGTCGGCTCCAGTCCTCCTTACCTATTCCGTCGATTATTGCTTTATTAAATTTATTTCAACTATATTTTAACAAATGAAAGTTTTAGTTCGAAATTTCTCAAATTATATAGTTTATGTATTTAAAGAGCTTATATGTATTCCATTTATTTCATTCTAATTTTGGAGATATTGTTAAAGACTTATGGAACTAATAATATATTCAAATATTTCAATGTTAAGTGAGCTTAAAAAAAGAAAATAGGTAGGGTCACATGGGGGAATTATGGATCACTCTCTTTCCGGGGTAAATAATGATCACTAAGTTTTAAGGATTAAAAATGGTTTTTAGAAAAAAAAAATTATGCCAAGTCACCCTTATACATTCTATTTTCTTATATCAAGTTCAAAAACAATGTAACTTTGCAGCAAAAAATAGGAAAAAAAAAAACTTTTTACACTTCTATTAAAACATCTTCAAAAAAGATTGTCTTTGAAAAACATAATTTTTTTAAGATGCATACTGGAGAAACATATTTGAACTATTTTGTTGGTGCTATTTCTCAAAAGGAAAAGGTCTTAGCTTTTCAATCCGATAAAAAAAATCATAATAATTTTTTTTAATGATTTTAAAGGTATATCGATTTATCAACCAGTTTACTGGGGTAATTCTTGATCACTGGGGTAATTCTGGATCAGTGATATTTTTTAACTTTTCATGTGTTTTTAGCTAAGTGGTATATGCCATTTTGAAGCATAAAATCAGATTAGGCTGCATTCCAAATTTCATTAAAAAATTTAAATTAGAAGTTTATTTAAAATTTAAATAACAAAAAATTTAATCTACATTGAAATAGCATGAAAATTCTATTTTTATTCAATATTTTCACTGTTGCCATTGCTTTAAACTTACGAGAAAATTTATTTAAAATAAAAACTTTTGAAAGAATATTTATTTATGCCATATAATTCAGTTTGGATTGCTGTAATAAAGTCCATTCAAATTTTTTTTTGTCAAAATAGAGTTCTTTTGATGGTTCATTATACATTTATGAAGAAAGATGCATAGAGAATTCTAACTTGGCATAAAAAAAATATGCCAAGTTTCGCTTTCATTACCTTTATGTGCTAAAACAATCTTTTTATGTGCTAAAAATGATATAATTTGGAATATTAATTTACTTTTGACACGCATTACTATAAAAAAATGGGTGATCCATATTTACCCCATGTGTGATCCATAATTGCCCAAACCCGGGGTAATTCCTGATCACTCAAGAATTAAAATAAAACTAATAATAATTAAGTTTTAGGTAAAATGATTATTTAAATAAATTCTAAATAATTTAAGCTTACTCCATGCAAAATTAAATCTTTCTATCTTTCGTACTTTAGAAAAAAATAGGATGTTGTGATTTTTTGATCCATAATTCCCCCATATGACCCTCAAAAACTAACATCAAAATCATCGATTCGTTACCTCAACAAAGGCTTGACACACCACATAAAATTTTTATTGTTCTAGAAATTCAATTTTACTTGTTGCGGTGTGCTTTAAAATGTATGACTAAATATGTACACGATTGTAAACGCTATATTGTTTTGTTTTGGTTAGATATAAATGTATAAAGGCAAATTTCTTAAAACGTTAGATTTTACCAATAAAATTTGTAAAATGCATACATTTATCTTTTTAATTACTATTATACACTATACTTAAGTATCAAATTTCTGTAATGTAAAAAAACGTAAACAGGGTACAAAAATGGGGTTTTTAAATAATTAGATTCAAACGCATTGAATAAATAGGGGGCAGTAATTGGATTTCACCTATATTTTATTTTAATTTACAAACATAATTTAATCGTTATGAAAGAGGAGGCGGAATAAGAACTACATCGAGTAATATCACGTACTTGTGAGCGGCTGAAGGATCGGAGAGCTGATAGTGATCAGGTAATCAGAAAGTCCCGAGCTTGAATACTGTCAGATGAGGATGGACGTTTGTGTTGTCAGTCTATCTGTTTTTATCCTGTGTAGTGAACTTCGCATACGCGCTTATTAAATATGTGAGTCCAATGTTTTGACGCCGCGTAACTTACGGTAGCCCATGTAGGTTATCCTCTAAGTTATAGGTCCCGTCAATTCATTACGGTTATGAATTACGTGTCCCTGAAGGGGAGGGAAATAGTCTCCAGGGACCTGTACCAGTGGGAAACTGCGCAATGACCGCCCACAGGACTTTAAGACCCAACAGATTTAACGAGCACGTACTATGCATATACTAGACAAACACAAACATCCATGCCGTAACGGGATTCGAGTCCGGACCCAGAGGCATCAAAGGCTAGCATCCTAACCATTCCACCACCGTTTCAGCGAATAACGAGGTGTAACTGCATGTGTTAAAGCTCCACATGGAGACTAGAAACGAAACAGACAGCCGGAATGCATACAACCTACCTAACGCACACAATTGGGAGGTATATTTTTATTTAGTCTCTCGCACTAAAAGAATTTATTATATTATTAAATACTGATATATTGTTAAGGATATAAGTTACTTGTTAACTTGAAGTTATCGAGTAATTATTAAAATTATTTGCACATTTTAGTATTCAGTTAATAGTTTGGGACTCGTAAAAATGTAGAATTATCCCTCTCGTTGTTGTATACTGTCTACTCCAGTTCAGTTTTAAGTCTGAAAATTGTTTCAGAAAAGATTAGTAAAATAAGGGAATTATGTGGAATATTTTACAAATCTTAGATTTGAAGATCAATTACCACTTCGAACGACGAAGTCAACGATTACTATTTTGCAATTACATTTATCAATCTATCTGTATTAAAGGAATATATATCTTAGAATAAATTTAGCGAAAAGATTTCTGATTTGCTAAAATGTTTCCGTTTAAAAAGTTTGTAGATTAATTTTCGAAATATCTTGAATTCTGGGAATGAGAAATTTTGATTAAAGATTAACTTACAATTATTTTTTCTTAGTTTTTTTTCAATTTATACTTCAAAAATGTGATTATTGATTTTTGAAACATTATACGTATGCTTATAATATTTAAGCATAACATTTTATAAATTATCAATTCGAAATTGTATGCTAAAAGTACTTTATCATTCTATTATTTGTGTCTTCTGCCATATATTACACCTTACAACAGCAAACAAAGAATCCACAATACAAATTTTTCCCATTTTTTTTAAAATTTGGATTGTATTTTACTTGTATGATTTTCATATATATTATGCAGTGGACCCACGCAAAATAATTATAAGACATACATTAACTGACAGATATAATGTTTGTAATTTGTATCCCTTTTGACATATATATTTATTTTATTATTTTTTATTCACATGAAAAGCACAAAAATGTATTTAATCTCCACAATTGTTGACTTATTTTAAAAAGTTGTAAACAGACATGAGTTTTTCATTTTTTTTAAATAATCATCTATGAATATATATTGATGAAGTTTAAAAATTTTAACTCCTTCAAGAAAATATTTAGTGTGTGTTAGGGAGGACTGTAATAATAACTTAATTTCCTATTTAGCAATTGAGATATCTATTAAGTTATACTAAGATTAATATAAAATGATTTGAATCATTTTAATCAATTTGAGTCTTTCTTTGATTCAATTTATAATGCCATATTTTATCTCTTCAACTTTTTAAGCAACACATGGGATGATTGTTTCTTCTTTAAACAGTAAAAAAAAATGTTCACATAAAACGGAGATCAAACGCTCATATATTAGAGGCAGGCATTTTTATATTGAAATACCGAGTTATATAATACCAGCATACCAACAAGTTATTTTTATTTATCAATATCCTATCAACTGTGATATGCATAAAGATAAAGCGATACGGAAATAATGTTTCTTACAAAAGTTATCTGAGAAAAATACTAATAAATATCATCATATTTACGACTTCAGGGGTAAAAAGCAACCTCAGATACGTGCAGAGATAGGCTAACCAATAGACGTTACCTAAAATGGAAAGAATCTCCCAAAGTATTCTCATAAAATCATTTATGCAGAACGTCTTTATTGCGAAGATGCTATTGTCAGGTTGCAGAATTTCGAATTTTACGATCCAAGAATTTCAGAAAAGGCTTCCAGCCAATAATACAGCCATAAAGAAAAGGCCGACCTGTGCGTTGGGCAAAGGAGAATAAAATCCATTTTTATGAAAATCGCTATGCACATACCATGGGTCACATTTGCCTCTTAAGGATGGGGTATACCTTTGTTTTTTATCAGATTTAAAGTGGATCCGGTTTGTTGGTTGTGCGTATGAAATAATGCTTTTATTCTTAAGGGTATTGCGGGTTTTGTACCATATGACACAAATATTATTCCTGTATAATACATTGTTGCTAATATTTTATGGGGAAAAATATGCTACTGACATCTAAAAAAACTTCCTTTTATTGAAAGTCCAACTGTAACTTCTGGATACTATGACAACAATTAGTTGTTCGAATGAAAAATGAGTTGTAAAACAATAAATTATAGGTGCCTCAATGATAATTTCTAGTTTTAGGAAGTATACCACGTAACTTACTTCCAGTGAAAAACGGATGTTTAAAAAACGTTAAAACATTATATTCGGCCAGCCTCTCATAAACTGGTGAATCGATCTTCTAGTGTCCAGTGCGTATCCAATTCAGGATGTCCTCTAGTTGATAAGATTTGTACCTTTGCCTTCCAGAAAAAGTTCAATAATGAGTCCGATGCGAATAAAATTCGGCAGTAGGAGAAGCATGTGATTGATCTGATTTGCTGGTGTTTTTGATGACTTGCTAATAAACCATAAACAGAGAATACGCAATATAAATAAAAATCTACTTAATCAAGGGTTCCACCCAATACATGGGACAGACGTGCTCTTTAAATCTGTTTAGTCCTAAATCCCGGCGGTGTTGACGTACGATGTCGCTGAGGTTCAGTTCAGGTGCCAACCTATTCACTTAACCTCAACCGCTGGGTCTGTTAAAGCTCCTCACAAAGACTAGAAGTTGACACCCGGAATCATTTAAAACTATAGCTGAATACGCATGAATTTCATCAGTCCTTCAATAATTCCTGCTAAGATAATTTCTAAATCTCTGCGCTAGAGAAAAACTTAACAATCTTTAATTCTTCTGTTGAAAGTATTCCAGAGAAATATCGCAATCAATCATTTGAATTATTCGAATCATTTATTATTAACAAACCAGTCTTGTTTTCTTTATTTGCAAAGACACATAGACACTTGAACAATTACATTCATTGAACATCATGCGCCACTCAATAATTATTTACATTAATTTTTCAATTACTACGTTTTAATCATAAATTTATAGGTAAAATATAAATTGGCGAAAACTATCGTTATGTTCAAATTTATTTACACTTTTTGCCTATATTTTAAAAATCAGAGAATACACTAGCGGATTTTCTATCAAAATACAAACTGATAAATGCTAATATATTGCACATGACGGTGAATTGCCCATACATTTAATTTTTTAACAATTAGTAAAAGAAAATATGCTATGTGATTTTCAATAAAATGAAGCTTTTGCAATCCTATTATTACATATTTTAAGAGAGTGTCCACCAGGGAGACCAGGTTACGTTGTCGGAAGTCACATACATTACTAAGAGAGTAAAAAAATACATTTAAATATATCCACGTATTAAAAAATACATTTTGACTTTAATATCATAAATTCTTATGCAAAATAGGTAACATTTCAAGCACACATGTGCTAAGTGCTTAACAGTTAATAAATGAATTTACTTCTTAAATTTTTTAAAATGCCAGTGGTTTTATTATAAATTCAATTTAGTATCTAATTTCCTTCTTAAACAACTGATAAAAAAAGTTTCATTATGAATAGTTTATTTTTGGAAAACTAATGAACAGCAATTAGCAATGACGGTTTTACTTTTCATAATATTTCGTTGTAATTTTGTTTGATTAATATAAAAACAAGACAATTGCAATTATTTTGTTTGCAAAAGAAACTATTTTTTAAACTTTTCCCAATTTTGAATTATAATGGCGAGTTTTGTAAACATAATTATAAATAAATAGAAAATCAGCCAATAAAGTTACGTATCTTATTTATGATTCTATCCCTTATTTGTCTTCTGTAGTATTGTCATTTAATTTTCATGGCTATTAATGACTTCATTCATTATACAGAACCGTAAAGTAAAAAAGAAAAAACCTAAGCTAATAACTGTTATTTACATACTCGGTAAATTGCTTATCATGGTAAACTAAGAATACTATATTCATAATAGTCGTACTTTAATTTGTACTTTTATAAATAGTTTATTATTTAGTTATTTTGCAAGATTTCAACCCACTAATTAAACCAAATTTAAATTAACATTCAATTACAATATTTTAATTAGACACTTTGTTCGAGTTCAGAATTTCAATTAACGTTGAATCTGCATTCTTCTTAATTTTTATGTTCGGAAATCTTTAATTAAATACAATATCACAATAATTAATTTGGATTTCCTTAAAACTTTATAAAAGGAACATACTAATTGAAACTATTTAAAAATAACTTAGTATATTTTAACGTAGGAAAATGCAAATTACTTTATTACGAAGTTTTAAAAGAAGTAATTATATTTATGTATTTTTAAAATTGTAGTATATTTTCTCTCGTATGGTGTTGAAGGAAATATTTTGTAGACATAAGCAATCTGTTTGTTTTAATAAAAGAGTTAGTATACTGATCGACTGGCTGCGTAGCCCAGTCGATAAAAACTTTTCTAGCATGCGAAATGACCCATGTTTGTACAAGGTATTCCCAAAGTAAATGTCAACCTATATTGTATACGGTTTGTCAAAAAAAATAAAAGTTGACCAACAATACTCTTTATAGGAGTGCAAGCTAAATATGCTTCAAATTCCCGACTATGCGCACTATGTCGCAACTTAAAGTGAAGTTGGGTGCCTACTAAATGAAGAGTACACGGGGAAGAAATGATTGATTTATTAGGCGGACGCCCGCAATTTTCTGCTTGGCGAACATTGACGGCAGAAAACCGGTTTATCTCTTTCTTCTTCGCTGGCCCAAGCGTCGGGATCGTCAATCGCCTGAATCTTGGTAGCTAGGAACTACATAGATAGTAGTTACACTATTATAGCGGTATATCACGTGACCTACAACACTGAATTCATTGGGGCTCTTCTGGGAGCTCCTTGCGCGCCCCTAAAATAGATGCCGACCTATAAACGGCCCGAGCAAAAAATGTCCGACGAATAATAATACCCCGTGTAAGGGAGTGCACGTTAAATATCCTTCAAAGTCCTAACGCTGCGTACGATGTCGCCCTTAACGGTTGCGTTGGGTGCCTATTCAGGTGTTGGCTCGTCACCTGACTGAGGTTCTAAAATACGACACCCGTCGCCAATAGCCGTCGTGTAGCTCTAGTGCGACGATAATTCAAACCTAACCTAACCTAACCTTGCGCGCCCCGTCGTTAGCATTGGAGGTCACGTGATCTGTCACTCTATTACTCTAACTATGATCTCTGTGGTAGGAACTGATTTCCTTACACAAGTTTAGGCGATCACTCGCTATCATTGCCAAAGTGACCTGCTAAGGAAACTTCTCTACAAAATTAGTCGGTTTTTCCCGTGTACTCTTCAAATGTCAACTCATCACTGTGATTCTAAATTACTATACCCTACCAAAAGCCCTCCCGTTGTTCTTGTGCGACGAAAATTCAATTCAACTCAACTATTTTACTGAACCTACTAAGAAATAATTACTGAGCAATAATAAGTTAGTTAGTTAGTAAAGATAAATAAGTAAATGTGTAATAATAAATAAGTTATCAAGTAATGATAAGTTAGTTGTTAAATAATAATAAATTAAATAGAATAACAAATGAAATAGAATAACATCTACTTCATAGTAGAGTATTTAGTTAACTTCAGAAATAAAAGCAGATTGGACGTCCAACGATGATTTTATTATTTCATATTAACCTCACATCTCGAGGTCTAATTAAGAAGTGACGGTATTTTTAATGATTATGAGAAGAGTGGATCAGAAGACAAAACCAATTCTGCTGTGTCTGCAATTTCTATGAGAAAGAATGTATCGACGCCAATTAAAACGTGGGAACTTTTATATGGATAGGAAAGACAATAACTGAGAATTATGATTGTTATTAAGAAATAAAATTATTTGTGTGTTTAATATTATAATTTTATAGAGATTTTTGCGTTATATCACATTAATATATTATCAAGTAATGATAAATCAGTTGTTAAGCAATATTGCACTAGCTACTGAAAAATTTAAATTGCTAAAAAAATGTTTTCATTCATTTCAGGTGGCGTGGCTTCGACTGGAAACTCAGAGCCTCTTAACCATCCAAAAACATTTATTGCTAAAAAATAGCCGCCTAACAGTGAAAAACCCCGACTACAGACACTGGAACCTTCACATCCACGATGTCCAGGAATCGGACAGGGGAGGTTACATGTGTCAGGTCAATACAGTACCAATGAAGAGCCTTGTCGGATTTCTGGACGTTGTTGGTGCGTATTTTGTCATTTGTTAAACTGGATTTCTACCAATTTGGTACTTTGATAAAGTTTTTGGGAAACACTTACTGTATTAGTCAAAAATGTCTGACGTCTTTCCAAGCGCACTGTAAATGGGAAGATTTTTTTTTTTAAACTTCTCGAAATAACGGATGATAATACTTTTACTTTGATGAGTGTAACACTTTTTAAATAAATTATATCTTCCTACCTTTTTTTCGTCTAAATATTATAAATTACATATATTTTGCTGTTTCGGTTGTTAAAAAATAACGTTATAGTTTGTTTCTCGGTAGTAATCTTGATTTAAGTGTGTAATTCGGATTTATCTACTTATATCTTAAAAAATAACATTTAGAAGTAGTTCGAAGTACAGTAAATAAATTTTTTAATGTTTACTAATTTAATATTTCTTCTTGAAGCTTCAACGCTCACAATAAAGAGGATTTAGTAGTTTTACATTTAAATTTATGAACTTCTAACTCATTATTTTACGTCATAAGGCTATTTAAAAAAATAATTTTTTTTCCTTTCAAAAGTTTGTTAGGCATTGTCCAACAAAGGTTTTTTTTAGACTAAGTAAATTAAAAATATAAAAGGTAAAACTTATGTTCTTTGTAATCTCTCATTCTGACTAAGATAAATCTGAATAAACATTTGAATTAATTACTTCATTTAATATAGAAAACCGTTTGTACAATACCATATACTTACATGGCATTTTTTTATGATTTATGCAAGACATTCAGACATTTCACACCATCCATCACAGTGAAGAGCTAAAACTGATGTCTGGTTGTCCCTTGATAAATGATGTGTTGCAATCATTTATATTGTTTATGATGTTGCATTTTCTATTCTTTTAAACGATAACATGCAAAAGATTCATGAATCAGTGATTTTATTATAAATTCATGATCGCGTGTATGTTGAGATACTGTGTTACATCCAAAAATAAATCACTATTTGAATAAATCTTTTCGGAAATCGATTGGATACAAAATTATGCAAGGACAAATTTTATCTCATTTTGATTTTTTAAAAAATGATGTTTATTCATCAATGCAAAAATATATGTATCCAAATAAAATTTGAATTTTATTCAATATGAAGTTATTTTTAGTTGAATATGATTATCAGCACCAAAAATATGTATCTTGAAGATATACTTATAAGGATATAAATTTGAATAATATATTAACGTATGTAAAATATGATAAATTTAAATAGTTAAATTTTTTCAGCTATGTGTGGATTTTACGTTATAAAAAGAAAATTATGTGTCGTTAAAAAATGTTCAACATGTATTATCGTTTCAATAAATATAAATGTAATAGATTTTTTTTTTATTTAATAAGTTTTGATTGTTTGTTGTGATTTTCTTTTCTTTTTTTGCCCCGGGGAATAGTCTGCATTCCATTCCAGAAAATTGAAAGGCTGGGTTTACATTAAATATACATACACCATTTTTATCGTGATTTTGTAAATAAACAAAATTATTGGATTTAGTAAAAACTGAGAATTTTCATACGAATGGTTTATGTTAACGAAACATATATAATGCTAACAAGTAACGAACTTTTTTAATGCTTGAAATAGAACTTTAAAGATACTTTAGTTTCAATTTTGTTAGATGCATAATTTTCAGGTGTTCAGTTCTTTATGGCTTATACAAGAACGCTCAACTTATACAGGCTATCCATTTAGTCCTATGAGTCCATTTAAAGAAGCGCTCATAAACTTTATTCCTTAATGTCTTAGCTTCACTGTTTGGTTTATCACAGCAAATGTCACCAAGTTTATAATTACTAAAAAAAAACAGTACTTAACATTAGGATCTAACGATTTTTTAGGTCTTTTTGTTTACAACAAAATTAAACATCTTTGGCAATTCACTAAAATCTTCATATTCCAACACTAAAATCATAAATAGCCATTATTTTTTTTTTATTTTCAATTTAGTCTCCCCCCTCAGTTGCGAGCCCCAAACCGAGCTCTGAGGTTCTGGCCATTGAAGGGACGAACATTAGAATGTCATGTAGCATTATAAATATTATTCCTTAAAGTCACATCTTCACTTTTTTGCTTTATCACAGCAAATTCTGCAAGGTCTATCAGTGCTAAAAAAATAACAAATGCTGGGTTAACAGCTTGAAGTAAATACATAGCATTCCAATCTCAGGTTTGGTTTGTTTGAATTTTCGTCGCACTAGAGGTACACGAGGGATATTAGCGACTGCCGCTCGTTTTTTTTTTCAAGGCAGAACTAGACATCTTTAACAATTAACAATAATCTTTATCATAATTACTAAATCATAAATATCCGTCGCTGTTTCAATTGTTATTTCCCCTTAGTTCCCCCTTCTTTCGTGGACTCCGAGACGAGCTCTGAGGTTCTGGCCCGTGAGGGGACGAACATCACCCTGTCGTGTCGGGTGAGGGGTCACCCCTCACCTACCATCACGTGGAGACGGGAGGATGGACAGACATTGCTGTCCAACATATGCCACTTTAGATCATCGGACGGACAATGTCAGAATGGTGAGGAAACGTTTGTTAATTTCTTTATATGTGCTAGTTATGTTTTATGATTTTACTAGGGGGTAAAGCCCCCTGCTCGCTACCACTCGCCAACCCCTGGGAATTGTTATGCAATTCCTATTTGTTTGCTCCGCAAACAAACATGCAACGCTAATATGAGGATACTGAGAATGCAGGAAGGCTCATCTATAAAATCTGGGTAGTTTTCGTGGGACTGCTCCAAGGCATCACGTAGCTCACAAAGCCATGTGACGCAACCTGAAGCAGTCCCGGCTCAAAACAAGCACACCGCCACACTTACTTTTAGCGTTTCTGAGTGGCTGAAGCCGCGTAAGTCACGTGGCTTTCAAGCGTCCGACAATTACAATTTTACATTATATAGAGATGTGGTTGTGTGTGATTTTATCTCATTGTAAGTGACTGAATAGGATTGTATCTGGTTTTTGAAGTAAAATTCTAAAGAGTGATAATCTTTATTGGTTCAATGTCTCTGAAAATGCTTTAAAGATTACGCGTGTAAAGTCATCTTCCCGATGAATCGGCAAACGACACATAAAATACATCTCCCTATCTTTATGAAAATTGAACTATTCACCAAGGTTACTTTAATCAATGATCGTTATGCTTAAGATTTGATTATTTTTATAGAAAATTATCTGAGACAAAAAATATTGTATACTAAAAATATAATCGTTTGTATTATTGTATGTAATTTTGTTAAGATTAGATATAAAGTATTGGTTTAATATTTAAAAACAGTGCATTTTTAATCACATGTAAGCATTTATAATTTTAAAAAATACATATTTGTTGAATTAATTAGTTTTTTTATATCAACACTTTTTTTAAATATATTATTTTGAAAAAGAATATCCTTTCTGATAATCACTCTACGTTGTTGATAAGCGCTTCTTCAATATTACACAAGACTTTTTTTTACAAAAAAATACTCTTTTTATATTAAATATCAGGTTAAAACAAGAAAATAATTATTCTCCTCTAATTTTTTTCACTGAAGCAGCCATTGAAAATTATCGATTTCGAGATTAGATCTCGTTCATGACACTTCATCACTTAACACAAGGAACTTCTCAAGTAACAATTTATGTCTCCTCTTTTATTAAATCAAGCCCTCTACAGCCGACCTCTTAATTAAAATGTCACGCACAGTGTACGTAGAGAAGATAAATCCAAAATGTCAGCAGTTTCTCCTGACAATGGTATAATTAGAATGGGATATATTTCTTCCTTGCTCGCGGATTTGATTGAAAAGTGGGCTTCAGTGTGTGAAACGAAAATCTGAAAGCTGTGTCGATTAATTCATATAAATTGCTGCTCTTAAAAAGAGCCATTACTTTTTCTTGTAATTGAGTACTTTGGGTCAACCATAACAAAGTGAAAGCATAAAACAAATGTTTTTATATATTTCTCGATTTTTTTCATTCACATATTATATCATAAAGTCCTTCTATTTTACGTTTAAAAGCCCTAGAAGCGAGTTTTTCTAAACTGAAGAGGGCAATGTTATAGATATTTTTTTAATCCTTATATTTCGAAAAGATTTCTTAATATATTAAAAAAAAAGGTTTTACATAGTAAAATTAGCTTCGTAAAACAAAGAATAAAGTATAGCTACTTAAAATGGTCTAATTGTTAAATAAAAAAAAAACATTAATACATATATTTTTATTTTAAATTCCAAGTTATATTTTAACAAATGTATTACTATTCTATTCATATCAACATCAAATAAAAATACGAGGATAATAAATCACAAACTTTATTTTGTGGATAAAATCTTCACTTTCGCATAAATTTCCTACCTAACACAGATGCTATAAACAATATTTCCAAAAAAAAAAATTAAAGCCAGTTTTTTAGACTCCATTATCGATCAAGATTAGCAAATAAAAAATGTCCTTAAACTTATTGCATGCATCTTTCAAAACATATCACAACTTCTAATAAAATATATAAGTCCATGAATCTTCATTTCCTACAGACTTTACTTGCAAATCCAAACAACTCCTTATATATGAATTTCACTGACAACAGTATTTTTTTTTATTCTTGCATCTTAGTCTTCTTTCCCTACAGATTCAGTTTTCATATAAAAAGAAACCTTCAATCCAAAGTTTTTGCTTTTTCATTTTTTTTTTTTGCTATGAAAAGAAGAACAAAAAAATTGAAGTTTAGAAATAAAGAATAATAAAGATTCAATCCTTTTAACTCATCTCTTGAGTGTTATGAGGAGGGATTTGACTTTTTGTAGAGAAAAAGCTTTTACATTTGTGGTTTTTTGTATATCGGTTTTGAGCATTATATATTTTTAAGTGCTATTAGAAACAAACATTCTGAAGAATAATCTAATTTATGTTTTTAATGTTTGTTACATTATTGTACTAAGTAATGTTTCATTGTTTAGCTATTGGTGGTAGATTTAGGATAAATTAAATTATCATAAAAATAAGACTAGGAAAAAGAAATACCATGAAAAGGAGAAAAAGAAGAAAAAAAATTAAGCAAATATATATTTTGCCAAACAATGGCACACAAGAACTTTTAAAGATTTTAATGCGAAATGTCTTCACTCTTAAAACAAACGAGTGAATTTAACTCAGTCTGAGTTAATTTTCACTCTTTTCAGTGTCGAAAATGCACTTATCCTATTGGAATTTATTTCACTCTTTTTTTAGTTAAAACTCCGACAGGAACACTCCAAACGAGTGATTTTAACTCAGTCTGAGTTAATTTTCACTCCTTTCCAGTGTCGAAAATGCACTTATATTATTGGAGTGGATTTCACTCTTTTGTTTTAAGAGTGTTGACCCCCCAAATTCAATATAATGTGAGCCCCAGGCAAATTATCAAATGCAAACATTAGGATGTTTGATTTTATCCAATGTACTTTTAAGAAATATATCAATGTTTAAACCTTATTCCGTATGAGACACCACACCAAATTCAAGTGTACTTTTTCTGTATTTTTTTATTTTTATTTCCAGTGAACAGAAGATCATGACGAAAATAAAGCGGAGACAATAGCATAAATAAAATAAAATATATCTGCAGTTTACAAGATTTTTCGGGTACTGACGAGAACGTGTTCACAAGGTGGGAGACAACAGCATTTTACAGATTACCTTAGGGACAAGTGTTTGGGCATTAATCTCTGCGTGCCTGGAAAGCACAAAACGGGGAATCACATCCACGGGAGTGACCGGGGGGGTCTCAGGAAAATCTGGAAAAATAAGGAATGGATTCAGATATACCCAGCAGACTTAGGATCTGAAATAATATGTATTTCTTGCTCTACACCAGTTATAACAATTTCAGTTCAGTTATTTAAATTGAATAGAGGACACAAGGAAATGTTCCTATGAGGTGGTTTTTATTGACACTTTCATTTTTTTTTTATAAAATGAACCACTAAGTTTTGCAAATGAAATTATTTTGATAAAATATATTATTATTGAATATTTCTAACTATAATACAATCATACATGTGTATCCATTAGGATTAAATTAATGGTTCCGAATTTATTAGCACATTACAACCATTGTAAAATAACATGCTCTCTTCCATAAGTTTAATTTTAATTTTCAAGCGAATATTAATTGGAACAACCATTTTCTAAAACGATTCACCTATATTTGACTTTGAAAATTATTTCTCAAATTTAAACCACCTTCAACTGTTGAATTAATCTCTTAAAAGTAATTGTGTTAGTATAAAACTGAAAATATGCTATAGGTCTCATTCATGACAGTAAGATGCTTTTTTTGGAGGAAAAATTCAAATAAAACGGGAACATATATCGAATGTTTATCATATAGAACATGTGTTTTGATATTGACCTCAACAGTAGGTATTTTTCTCAAAAAAAAAAAATCTTCAAGCGGGTATTGAGTTCAATGTATAGAAGAGCACCAGTAAAAGGGTAGATTTGGATTGGTGAAGACGACTCTATGTATTCCCTCAGGGAGTTTTGTCTGTCACGAATAACCCTCTATGCGCGGAAAAGGGAAGCTTCTCCAACGTAATAAACATGGCAAAAGCGCCACTTTTCCATTCATGGCGAAATATACAGAAGGTTTTCTATTTTGCCAAGAAATGCAGATGCTCCCCTTCCTGCCTCAACGAAAAAAGGGTAATATAGTTCCGTTCTCAAGTCGAAAATGGCTATATGTCCAACATTGCAGCTCGCTTCATTGGCCGTTTTACGACTACGTTATCAAGTTTATGTTGCGCGTACAATGTTTTTCTTTCCTGTGACTTTTGTTGTGAAAAATACGCTGCCAATAACGCACTTGTTGGAGTTTCTGGGATGTGTTAGTGGTTGGAAATCTGAATATAACATGTTTTTATTTCCTGCAGCGGTATCTTGGAAGTTAGGCTTCTGTATGTATGGGCATGCTGTAAGGATAGCATTATAAAGCTCAGAAAACTTGGTGCTGACTTAAAGTCTCTAGCAGAAATGAGCTCTATGAGTTCTATCTTAAATATTTTTAATGACATGTGTTTAGAGAAATAAAGTTAAAAGTTTATAAGTTTTCTAATTTATTATTCAGGATAAGAGTTACTTTAGAATTAAATAAAGGTTTTGTTAAATAACTCTAATTTTTAAGTTAAACTATTATTCAAATTTTTATTGATAAATATTGGACCGTTCATGAGTATAGTTAAGTGTTGTATTAATTTATCAAACATTGCATTTACTATTTTGTGGTTAATTTTTTAAAAAAATACTGTTGTACTCTGCCAAAATTTTCGTTATTTTTTTTTATAAATATGTGAATGACACCGAATATTTTCTGGAAATTATATCCATTTAATTAAAAATAAATGCCGAATAAACTTTTAAAAAATGTTTTAAATCACTAGACGTTTTTCCACCAAAATTGCTTTTGTGTTTGGTTGGACACCTATCAGATGATTTATTATTATTATTATTTTTTAAATTATTTATATGAAACTTAGTGTAATTAAAGTATTTCACTTACTTCCAAACACGTTTTCCCGTGTACTGGTATTAATACCAATACTTTAACAAGACTATAACAACTTTATAAAAATAAAGTTGAAAACGATTCTGACTAATAACTATTTATACAGTGAATATTTATTATATGTTTGTACTTGCTGTTATACCCGACGTTGCACGGGTAGAGGTGAAAAATAATCTAATAGTAACTAATAGTAATCTAATCTAATTAACCATTTTTTCTTTCATTTGAGTGACATAAGATATGAAGATTACCCAGTAATTTTCCCTTTAATTACCCATCCTGGATATAATAATGATTAATATTAATTTCAAAATAATACCTTTTATGAGAAGCTCAAATTAAAAAGAATACATATTTAAGTAAAAAATAATCAGTAATAATTGAAAATAAGCTACTCCAGCAAACTACAAACGATTTGCATTTTTATGCAGGTCAGTTCAATTCATCCATCATTTAATTCGTGTCAGAATAATAAGCTTATGTTGCTGTTTGCGGTTATAAAGTACAGAATCCCTTTACTTATATTAATTTAAAAATTCAAAAAATGCTATAAAATTAACAGATAATGTCATAGTAATTTCCCGAATAAAAACATTTTAGCTAATTTGGCGTGTTTGAAAATTTTGGCAAGGAAAATATATAGCTACCATTACACCCATTCAGCTCTGGCGCAAAGACCATCGCACAACCAACCAGCTATTTAAAAAAATGCTCTTTTGCGCTTTTTTGGCGAGTTTGGCAAAGTATTTGGCGAAAAAAGGAAGACATAAAACTCTAATATGCATCTGTAGTGCAACGGCCTTCAGAAAACAACATAGTTCAGTAAAAGCTTAACTATGCTTTTAAAAAATTCATAATTAAAATCATATAGGCACAATAAAATAATAGAATGGAGACTGATAGGATTACGTCACTTGAAACATATAAATTCTTTTTTCAAATTATTAATTTAGTTTCTGAAGGTAATGAACAAATATTAAATAAATTAAACATTTTCAATTTCAATTGTTTTCTAAAAAGTTTTATTTAAATTTTTCTGCCTGATGTCATCACGAAAGAGAAAAAATGATCGGATTTGGGTGAAAGTGGTGTATTTTCCCCCTTAAAACGTTCGAAAACGATAGAAGGAATGGTCCGATTCGAAAAATTCTTAGCCTATGTTTGTTCTGGAGATGAGATGAATTTGTGTGCCAAATTTCGTGACGATCTGTTGCGTGGTTCTTAAGTTTTTGCGTCCTATACAAACAGACAGACAAACAGAAGTCGCCATTTATGTATATAGATAATTCTGGTTTTCTATTGTTTAAATTTTTAAACAATGTTTTAAAAGTCCATTTGCTTTTCCATTGTTTCAGAAGCCATTTATTATATTGTTCAATGGGATCTAAGTAGATATTAGAAAAATTCCCTTGGAATCAGTATTCGTTAAAATCAATATTTTAATGCTTGTGCTATCCAGAAATTATAATTATAGTAACTCATATTGGTCAAAATGTACTAACCTACAATCTTACATTATCGTTTTCATGCTCAAAATGCATGCATTAATATTCAATAATAAATATAAACCAAATATTAAACAACGTTTGATTTGAAATTCAATATAAAACTACTTCATAACGAAGGAATCAACTAACCTAAACATATAAGCTTCATGCAAACATCCAAAGCTATCCTTCAACCTAAATCTACATGCAATGTATTGGAAAACTCGTTTCTTTGCGTTTCGAATCCATATTAGGCCTTCTATTTTGCATATAACCCCGTGTCACACTTTCCCTAAAATATCATACCCAGATGCCAACCTATGGCACTCGGAAAAGCAATTTGTCAGAAGGGTTACAGAAGTAGGATGTAAACTGAAAGTTGATTTGAAAGAACCATAAAGTTATGTTACTGTTATTTCACAAATTACTGGTAGTACGTTATTTGTTTTATTAGGATTACATTATATAGTTTAATTTTTGTTTGACGCATAAATAACTAAATAATGCCATTTTTCAAACCATTTAAATTAGAGAAACTCTATATCATTAAAAAATCATCAGGAAAGCAATAATTGTACCTGCAAAAACACGTAAATGCAACCAAAATACAATCCTTAAATGTTCCATTACAAATTCTTATATTTAGTCTTTTTTTGTCGAAAATTAAAAGTTAACTATACATTGAAACTTTTTGAATAAAATCTTCTTTACAGATACACATAGAGTCCATATTCGTATCTAAATACCGTAATACAAAGTCCCCTACGATACAGCACAAAATTTGACTGATATTTTTTTAAGGAACTATAAAATCTGGTGTAACTACGTTTGATGCTTTAGGATTCATTATGCTTAAAGAGTTTGGAATAAAACATATATTAAAAATAGCTACGTTTAATAATTTTAAAAGCTTCCATATTTGTAAAGCAAATATTGGGTACCTAATCGAAAGTCTCAAATAAAAATACAATTTGGTCTTTCAAAGTTCTTAAAAAGACTATTTATAAAAATTTTGAATAATTTTACAAACAAGCAGAAACTTGTTACTTGGCAAACACAAAATACAATAATGTCATTCAATATTTGGATAAAATACGTGTGTGTTGTTTTCTTTGTCCTTGTTCTAAAAAAACATGTAATAAATATCAGCATGGTGTCATACTTACCATCCTTTTTCTTAGAATATCTCGGAACTCATGTGTGGTGTGGTCCGTCCCTTTTCGGTTCTGGGCCCCACACAAAATAATATGCTAATGTCGTTCCTACTTTCACAACAAGGGAGTTCTTCGTGAATAGGAATTCTAGGAAGAGTGTCTACGGGCGAATATATCACTACCTGGAATTAATATATTTCGGGACGGTAGGCTCGAAAGGGTTTATCTAATTGGATAGGTAGTGTTAAATTATTTTGAAATGGATTTTCATAGAATTAGCTTGTGAAATATTTTATGAATATGTTGTTATTGATAAATTTGAATTTGCTTAGGTGCAATTCTGAAAATTCTAAGTTTATAAAACTCACACGTATAATATTGTAAGATTAAATTAAATAAATCGAAAGCTAAATTTTATTTTTTATCAATGTAGTAAAATTACTTTTAAGATTTTAGGCTGTTTAAGAATTTCTTACATTTTAGTCTAAATTCAATTTATTCTTAAATAAGTAAACACAAACTATGAATGGAATAAATATTAGTTTAATGGAATCCAATCTATAATTTGTTTGTCCCAATTTTATTTTTGGTATAACTTCCACATTTTCAAAATGATCATTATTATTTTATAAGTCTTTAATGTGTAGTCTTTATTTTTTTGTTTCAACATTATTTCCGTCAAAACTTCCGCATTCCCCAAAATAAGTATTATTTTAAAAATTTCCGTGGAAGGGCATTAATTCAACCGAGATGCCTAATATAACTATTAAAGGGCGTTATTTCTGGAATGATTCCTTCTAAAGCATTGCCGCATTTCTATGAATCAAACTCTTCCGAATGTCGTCATTTGCTTGAGTACATCTTAACAGTTTCAAAGTTTCAAGTCCGAAAATTCTATGCATATTTCCATTTGCACTTATCTCTGTAATCAGCTTCCCTTTGACAAATTCCATTTAAAGTGCATTTACAACAGCGCCCCCTGCAAACTATTTCATGACACAAAAGCCATGCCGTGCCTTCTGCACCGCGGTCCGGCTGAAACCGGCCGGGCTGATTATTCCACAAAACTTGAGACAGTAGTTGTTTTTAAAGAGCTGTTGTTGCGCTCTGTTGTCGTTTCTGTATTTAAAAGTGCATCCGGTTATTTTCTTATTTTGGTGTACATGGAAAACAATGTTTTTGGAGAATTGAAAATTTTAGGTTTCTATTAATAATTAATGTTATTTTGGACGGTAAAAAAAGGAAGTGGAGGGTTACTATTTTAATCAAAATAGGAATATATGCCAACATGTTTCCAAGATCCGGATATCTAAAAGAATCTAAAAACTTTGTTGGAGCGTGTTAGACCAAGTAATCTTCTGTAATAGCTTCTCAGAAAAAATATTCATATTTTTGACGTACCTTTTCTCAGGGAATGGTTTGAAAGTTTAGCTTTTGTGCAATATTTGACCAAAAAATATTGTCTCAACCCCCTAACAGTTACCTAATAGTTTGCCATAGTTTTCTTTATAATGACACAAATTCAGATATACCATACCTAGTTACATAATAATGTGCTCAATCATCAGTGTTTCTACAGAAATATTAAATTCATTAATTTAAATTTATTAAACCACATTTCCGTAAGCGAAAAATTATATAATATATGTTTTTGTTACATGTGTGGGTGGCTGAGTATTTAATATAAAAGAAACATAAATGACAACTAACAGATTAAAACGTTAGGACGTTTTTTTCCTTAACATCGTTACTCGAAACCTATTATTGTCCTAACACAAGGGGGTGCAGTAGTCAGTTTAATCGTTTGAAACGCCGGTAGTGGTCAAGGAAGGATGTATAGTGATAGAAAGGGGGATGGTAGTCCGCTTGGTTTGCCATAATTGGTCGAGGGGATCTAGAACGTCGTCACGATTAAAGTTGGGATGAGGTATCTGAAAATGCATTGTTTCCATTTCCCCTGTTAATTTGGTTACCACTTATTCATTTTCATAACATCATTGGTTCAGTTTAGGCACATCAAATTTGTACGATAGAACAAATATTAGCTATTCTAAACTTTTAAGGTAAATCCAGATTATATAAATTTTATCCGCTATTAATATTTTAGGATTTATTACACGTTTATAGTTAACATCGAAATTATTTTGTTTTTGCTTTTATAACTTAACACATATTTATGTTATCAATTGGAACACCAGAAAATAAGTTTTGTGGATAAGGCATTAGTTATAAAAATTGAAAGGAATTTGATTGGCTTGAATCAAATTGAGTTTAAAATGTCTTCAGCATTCGGAAATTTTGTCAAGATTTTTAATTTTGTGATTCCTTTATTAAATGTATATAGCATACACGACATTAATTCCAAAATACAGCAAATAACACAACCAACAACAGCGTTCTTCATAAAATAACTCAAACTCACCCTATTATTGCACAACCTGCGTGTACGTTAAACCCAGGACATAGGAGCAAATGAGGATTTCTGACTAGCTGTCACACTACCCGCTCTCAGATACTATCACACGAAGTGGTTAAGCCAGCGCGGCCAGTTAAAGCGAGAATTGCCAATCTGCTCCTTTAATTGTCAAAGCATGCACAGACCCAGCGGCCGAGTTTCTTTCCCTTAATGTCCACTTCTGTATTGCCATTTCGCAATTTTTAAACTGGGAAAAAAGTTATTGTTACATAAGCATCAATTTAAAATGTTGAATTTATGAATATCTTGAAAAAATACACTTAGATTTTTTTCAGTTTTTAAACTTTTATCAACTCTATTCAGTTTTTAAATTAATTTATTCAATGAACTTAAAAAAAATGGATAAATTTTAATTCCATAAAAAAATACACCACCGCCCTAAAAAAACGTTAGAACATGCTTGTAGATACAACAGTACATGCCTTTACTTCACAATCTTTTAAACTATAAACAATACATAAAATAACACAACCAACCACAACGCTCTTCATAAAATAACTCAAACTCACCCTATTATTGCACAACCTTCGTGTACCTTAAACCCAGGACAAAGGGGCAAATGAGGATTTCTGACTAGCTGTCACACTCTCACTAGCTGTCACCCGCTCTCAGATACTATCACACGAAGTGGTTAAGCCAGCGCGGCCAGTTAAAGCGAGAATTGCCAAATATTTTAATTGCCAAATCATGCACAGACCCAGCGGCCGAGTTTCTTTCCCTTAATGTCCACTTCTGTATTGTCAATTCGCAATTTTTAAACCGGGGAAAAAGTTATATTGTTACATAAGCATCAATTTAAAATTTTGATATTTATGAATATCTAGTAAAACAATACACTTATAATTTCTTCAATTTTTAAACTTTTATCAACTCTATTCAATTTTTAAATTAATTTATTAATTGAACTTAAATAAAATGTATAAATTTTAATTCCATAAAAATACACCACCGCCCTATAAAAACGTTAAAACATGCTGGTAGATACAACATTACATGCCTATACTTCACAATTTTTAAACTATAAACAATACATCAAATAACACAACCAACCACAACTCTCTTCATAAAATAACTCAATCTCACCCTATTATTACACAACCTTCGTGTACGTTAAACCCAGGACAAAGGGGCAAATGAGGATTTCTGACTAGCTGTCACACTACCCGCTCTCAGATACTATCACACGAAGTGGTTAAGCCAGCGCGGCCAGTTAAAGCGAGAATTGCCAATCTGCCCCTTTAATTGTTAAATCATGCACAGACGCAGCGGCCGAGTTTGTTTCCCTAAATGTCCACTTCTGTATTGCCACTAGAATACGTAGGGATTTTATGGTGGGTGGTTTCTAAACTTAAAGGAACTAGAAATTAGAGGAATTAATCATTGATTTTATATTGTCTGATTTTGAAGGAAGGTTGAAATAAATACTGTCCAGCGTGCTAGGGCATTGTATGCCGGCCCACCGGCGCAGTGATTAGTGTGCTAGCCTTTGGAGCCGCTGGGCTCGGGTTCGAATCCCGGTAAAGGCATGGATGTTTGTGCTTGTCAATAAATGTTGTTATTCGTCTATGTGTTTGTGTCGTCCTTCTTTGTGTGTCTCTTGAGACTGTTTCTTCTGGCGAGCTGGGTAATGGGTTATAAAGCCTACACTCTCCCTTATAGAGGGCGCAATCACTGTCATTCGACATTTTGTCATAGGGCATTGTATGAATGTTCTTGTAATATAATTATAATGCGAATTTCTCTTATAATTTTATTTGGCGAAAATGTCTGTTTAGATGTATAATGCGATTATTTCTTTTGTATAAATGCCAAAAGCGTGGCTGTGATGACAAAATTAAACATATTATTTTCATTTTAAAACACAGGAAATATATTGGAAGACTACTTCTATACATCTCCAATTTTCAAAATTTAAAACTAAAACAATTTGTCGTGTTTTGATTTAAAAGCATGAAAAGGGATTTTTGCAAATAAAATTATTTGAATCAAAAATATTGAAAACACATATTTGGAAAATAATAAAAAAAATCATTATAAAGTGTGCATTTAATAAATAAAAAAGTGAGCTAAATAAAAATTGATAAAAAAATTTAATAATCAAACACACGAAATATAAACTTTTGTTTACAATTTTATTTTATTTCAGACGCACTCTATGAAGGTACTGAACTGTCAATAGTTAAAGTGAGTCGTCTAAACATGGGGACATATCTTTGCGTTGCCAATAATGGAATACCTCCAACTGCATTGAAGAAAACAATGCTTCATGTACATTGTAAGTATATTTAAATCGTATTCTGAATTTTGAAAACTTAATTTCATTAAAGACGTGCCGCATTAACCCTTTCAGTTCCAGTGATGCCATTTGGAATCATCACTTTCAATATTTTCCCCCAAATGTTTATGTCCCGTTATGACATCCAAACACCCATCATTCGATTCTTCACACTTTGTTCTATTAGACAATATTTTACATTAATCTCAATAGAAGTCAGAACTACTATTTTTTTTTATTTAGAAAATAGCTAACGAGCGTTTCACCTGATTTTTGAAAAGTTCACTTCAGTTCCACATATTTAAAACACAATTTAAACTATATCGGTTAAAATATTTTTTTAATAATATGGCCAGATACCTTAAAATATATAACACGAAGTGTTTTTAGGTAATATATATTTTTCTATTTTGTTGTTTTTCACTGTTAAATTTTTTTGGCATTATTTCAAAAACCATATAAAAATTAAAATGATTTTTTTTTCTTATGGAACTTTTATTGTTGACCTAAAATAAGCTTATTTTGTGAATATCAGATGTTTCTGGAGAATAGTAAATTTTTGGGACTGAAAGGGTTAAATTGCATTATTTATCGAATTTTTATATCAGCAATGTAGAAGTTCTCCGTATGATTTTTCCATTCAATACTTTTATTTCAAATAATTGTATGACCATTATTCTAACATACTTTTAAACAGTTTAATATTTGATGTTGTTTTCGAAATTAGTAATTCTTATTAAGTATTCACATTCATTACAAACTGAACTTTATGTTTTCTTAATTCTGCAAAATCATTTGCTAGTTCACATGTTTTTACAGTAAAATGCACCCTACACTCTAAAAAATGGATGCTCAAAAACGACGAAATTTTCCTTAATTTTAACGATTCCGTTACTGGCAAATGCTCCGAGTTTTCGTTTCTTTAAATTGAGGAAATTTGAATCGTCATTTTTATGAGGATTTGAATGTCGTCTAATCTAAAGAAATATTTCGTCATTTTTGAGCATGTGAGTACAACAATGAGATTCAGTTTCCTCAAAATCAAGATACAAAATCGTCAAATCACAATCGAAAATTGAGGATTCGCGTTTACTCAATAGTCACGTGATATTTTGACGAAACAATTCTCAAAATTAACGAAATGAGGCTTGAGGATTCATGAATAGTCGAAAATGAAAGTGTTATTTCCGAGAGTGTAAAAAGTCCATAAATCTACTTAATTTACGGCTTTAGGAGTTTGACAAAACCCCGTGTAAAGTTCTATAAACCAATTATTTATTGGTTAATAATAATTACGGCCTTTTATATTGTAACAAATAACTGTAAAATAATATTGTTCCACTAAGTTTTTTTTTTTAATTATAAATTCCTTTAGAAGACTGTTGGGTTTAAAACCGTGTGGGACGTCCTGACAAATCGGCCCTTGAGACTTAATTACTCCGTATTTAAATTTGTAGTGTGAATTATTACAATCCATCCCAAAGCGACAACTCTATAGGACAGTTAGGACAGTGATATATAGCTTTTACTCCTATTTTTGTAAGATATCAGGGTACCGTCAAATGTTCATTAGGGAATATAACCCTTTTTCTACAGTAAATGCATGATCTTTATGCATTAATTTTTTCAAATATATCCAAATAATTTAACCCTATGAAATCAAATAATAAATTAATGCTTTGTAGTATTAAATAGGGTACACTGTAATTTTTAAATATTTGTGTTGGATTTTATTTTTTTCTCGTACTTTCAAACATTTTCTTATGCATTGTGTGAATTGTGAACTATTCAAACAGTTACTTATTAGCACGTATCAGTATCTGAAATTATAAATAACTACGAGAACAAAATAACATTGGGTGATAATAACTGCGAATGGACAAAACCCAAACTTGTATATCCATACTAAGTACATAGCCTCCAGACAGTACAAACGACCGGATACGAACCCAGGCTGGATATCGCCGGTCTACAAAACATTTGAAAACGGCGCTTTAATCAAAAGCAACCTATCAAACAAGCCATTGATTACTTTGGGCAAACAATTTGATTAAGGGAGGGGATATTGGTATGGGAAAAATTGCTTACCTACTAACCCAACTATAACATTAGTGAAGCTGAGCCGAGGAATGACTGGTTGTTATATTTAATTCAATTAATGTTAATGCAATGTAGAACAATACAAAAGTGTTAAATAGTATTATTAAAATTTCTATAGAAACCAGCATATTTTTTATTTCATATTTTCATCAAATAGCTGGTATGCGTGTAAATTTGATTTTTTTTTATTATAGATGTTTTTGTTTAAAATGATACTATGCCATTTTGAATATTTCTCCACTAATAATTATACTTATATTTTTCATATATGTTATCAAATTGCTAAAGTAAACTGCCATAATGACTAGACTACATTCCATATTGGCCCTCTAAAATACAACTGTTATTTATTCGAAGCCTATGACATCTGATCCTATGGTAGGTTTCACGTTTGCGATTAATTGAAATTTTAATTAAGGTATAAGGGACCTCGTCGCTGCAAATATTTAGTTTCCTAATTGGAAGTTCATATGTAATTGATTGAAGAGCTACTCGGACTATAAACATATTAATAAAGCATTGCTGCTCGATTCTGTTCTTTGCTTTCTGTTTGATGTTGTTCTCTTCCGCGCAATACCTCGAAGGCAACAGATGGTTAAGGAGACGCATTCTGCGACGTTGTTGACATTCAGGGTTTGGTGCGATAGTTACTTTAAAAAATAATTTAATTAAACTTGGTTCTATAGCAATATGTTTGATCACTTGTGTGCTTTTCGTTAAATATTTGATTATCCAAAGAGTCACACAAACCTTTTTCTTAAGACTGGACCTCTCAAAATAGCCAGTGGATAAACTGGCATGCGTAGCAAATCATATTACTTTTTTTGTGTTTTTAACTATGAAAAAATATTACTTCTTTATTCAGAACTTGACATATATTTGCTATGATTAAATTAACGGTTTCAACATTGTATGCGGTAAAGATAGGATTTTTCTCTAATGCAGCTAGATTTTTTTTTTACTATTTGAAAAAAAAATCAAGTTGAAAATATGAGTAAAAATATAGTTACAGTTAACATTAAAATAAAATGTTTGCAAACTGAAATAATTTTACAAATTATTATTTATAAAAATCTTAAAATAAGAGGTAACTTCTAATATATCAAAATTTGACCTTAAAAAATAATTTATTCACATTAATTGCTTGAAATAATTACATATAAAAAGAAAATAATTGTTCTCAATCAATTTAATTAAATGAGTTACTTTTTGGTGCATTTTGATAAAAATATAAAAAACATTCCACCTGTATGTATACACAAAAAATAAAAAATACATATTTTGTTTCCTTATAATTAAATCATGAAGATACATTTTGTTATTTATAGCACTTTTGAAAAAAGACTTTCTCTAGGGTTACTTTCAACAGATAACAAAGACAGCAATTGCACGCCTCATTGCCAATTAAACTAAACAACTTAATAGCTAGACAATTTTCTACCCATTGAATATCGAATTAAACTGATAATAAACACATTATTAAAAAACAAACTGTACTTTTTTATTAATATTTTTTCGTTCTGCCTTTATTTTCATTTGATTGTTATTTAATGTGTTAAAATTAATGCTTTTTGTTTTCTGATATATATATTTTATTATATGTTATCTTGTGCTGTCGCTATGTGTATGATACTCGTTGGCTTGTCTTTTGGCGTCGGTTAGACGAGATTTTTGCTAGATGGGGCAGTTGGGTAACAATGCCTGTGTCGGTTTCACCAGTGGATGACACTTTCTCAGGCTGTTAAGGTAGGCGAATACCCAAAATTCTAAAATTTTTACTATTATTTTAATCTTTTCCAAATTTGGCATAGTGATTTAAAATATAATGAGCAATGCTATTTAGGCACTTTTTTATTTAAATAATATTTATTTTAAACGATGTTTTTTTTTACTAAAAAAGAGGTTTACGCTAACAAGTCTACCACATTGAATTTTACAAGTCTACCACATTGAATAAACATTAATTATGTCTTAAATTCTCCGTTTTCAACTGATACATGCAATGACCCTCTAGAGTTTAAGACAAATTACAGGAAAAGAAGTTATTAAGAAAAATGTCATGAATTTAACTAGAAAAAAGATTTTTTTCGATTAACTTAAACTTGAAAATTTAAAAAAAAAACTACTATATTTGCACCAGATGTTAGAGGCTTATAGCACAGATATATATTGAAATAGCATCTGTAAAAAAATTCAGGTTAATTAATGTAAAACTTTTTATGCTAGAAGTGTTGGAGCAAACCCCTTTTTCAGTTGAAAACACCGTTTAAAATAAATAAATTATATTTAAATAAAAAAATGCCTAAAAAGCATTGCTCATTATATTTGAAATCACTATGCCAAATTTGGAAAAGATTAAAGTAATAGTAAAAAATTTCGAATTTTGGGTATTCGCCTACCTTAATTCTCAATCAACGACTGCACCCGCTCTAATGATAATAGGAGGATCAAGAACAAATTAAATTGTTTTTGTTCCCTAAGTGACCAGCTTTTGATCCAATGAAGTTTTTAAAGGCGGTCTCTGTGTTTTATGGTGTTTTTCCGTAGATAATAAAATGTAACAGTAAACTAAACAGAATATAACAGAGAAAGTGAACTAACTATTCTGGAAAGTTAACTAATTCTAAGTGTAAAAGAACGATGTTAACAGATGTTTTCAGCTGCAATCAGCACCCATTGGGTATGTTACATTTTGAAAAATTTCTCTGGAATTAAGCATTAAAGTATAGTTATTCTTATTTTAACCATCGTATCATTTATTTAATAATTTTTTCAGAGAGAGAGAGAGAGAGAGAGAGCGTTTAGAATAACTTCGAACCTGCAATTTAATGATGTTTAAATTAATTAAACTTAATCTTGATGTATTATGTAATCTAAGTACTAGCAACTCTTTAATAAACATATATATTCAATACTATACAATCACAATAGAGAAGTAAAATCCTGAAATATTACATATCTTTCACAGGTTTTTGTACCCAAGTATTTTTTTCCTCAAAAATCTTTAATCCAATCCATATAAAGTTTAACATGATAATTTTTGTTGCATTCAAAATTACAATAAAATGAATCAAACATATGATTTTTTAATCTTTGAATGTGAGTAATTTTTTCAATGAAACGTTTATGTTTATACAGTGAAAAATATAAAAGTGTAGTAAATAAAAATAAAAAAAGGAAACTAATGATTCCATTTTTATAACAAAATTTCAGAAAACAATAGTAATCAAGGTGCATCAGATTATACGGTCAGATAAAGAATTCAGGAATTCCGGAAAAGTATTGAATTAAAATTAAAATCAAGTAAACAATTAACCATTACACTTAAATGCATCTCTTAAAATTGTTTTCTATTTAAAACAGTCAACCACATGCATTTTCTTATAATATTTTAAACCAAATAATCAAATTTTAACTATCATACTGCATTTTAGAAATAATAATTTAGTAAGAGAATACAAATCCTTCTATCCGGAAAAATGAAGCCAATATACTAAACATTGCATTTCATACACGTCACTAATCCGCACAAGCCACGCTACAATCTTAGCTTGAAATACAGAAGAATATATTAACGTAATTCCTTAATATATACGTATTTTCTTCTGTTCCATAAATTAGTATAACTTTTAGTTTTGTAGGAAAACTAAAGCCATTATGCTTAATCCTTCCCGCTATTCCAGTCTCCTCGACAATTAATTTCGACGGTTATTGGAAAGGAAATTTTTGTTGTTTTTGGCCATCTGTTGCCGCGATATTTCGACCCTGGTTCTTAATGGCGACTAATTTGTAATTCAGGAAATCCCTACTTAGGTGATATCCATTAGGAGGTGTTTAAATCTGAGCTTTTCCTTTAATTTGATTGAGAAAAATATGGAAATTATAATGTATTTTGCTAATAAAGAATTAAGGAAAAATGTAAGTGAATCCATTTAAAGAAATGTAAATTATGCTGTCTTATTAGAATTTTTTTTCAACCAAAAATTATCGAACTCGTATATTGATAATATTTAATGCTGTCGATTTAAACACTTAAAAAAGTAAGACTTCATTGTTAAAAATTTCAGTTCAATGTTGAACCAAATATTGGTGAAAAAGTAAGAACTTCTGAGAGATGCACCATAAAATGGTTCAACCAAATATCATATTCTGGAAATGGACCTGCTTTCACAAAATTTGTTCGACTTCTACTCTAATAGTATGAAAGTTCGGCTGAACTTCTACTAACTGCAACCAACAATTTAACTGTTTGCTCAAACGCATGCACCCTTAGTAAAACTGCTTCTGCCGCTTACCGAAACGAAATACCGCTTTTTTTTCACCTTTCACTATTGATATGCATTGGGAGAACCTTTTTGTGGTTCAACCTTTCACTATAGTTGGGAATATCTTGCATATGGTTTAACCTCTTACCATAGTTACGCAATTTGAAAATACAGTTTTACGGTTCAATAGTCTATCAAATCATGGTTGCAGCAAATTTAAACCGTATTTTAGTTCAATCTTGAATTATTATTTTTAACAGTGTTGTTATAAAGTTTTTTCTTCTTTAAATTATCAAATACATTAATGAACTTAACGTTAAAATTAATTTTGTTTCTTAGTTGATCAATTTTACCTTGTTTCATGTAGTGCGATGAAAGTACTCAACTTTAAATAAAGAAAAAAATATTACATACTGTGTTTGATTTTCACAAGATCAGACATTTCATTGAATAGCAACATTTTAACTTCAGTTACAGCATAAGTCAAAATGGGTATAGTGATTATAAAAGGCTAAAGCAATTTTTAATGGAAAATATTTAATTTTAGGAAAAAAATACTCATGTTATTATGCTAAAAAATATATTATACATATCATGTTTATAAATATTTTAGTGTTTTCAAATATTTTTTTTAATATTTTTATCGGAACCAAATTTTGATTGTATTTTTATGCTCGTTAACGTAAAATACATGATACTTCGCTAAAAGTTAATGTTTAAAAAGATAAACAAGTTAATTTTGAATTTTATAAGGGTTTGAGTTAGATGAATTTTTAAAGAACTGTATCGTTAATACCACTGTAAACTTTTATCAGAATGAAGGAAAAACTTGTCTTTTTTTCTTACTCACACAATAGCATTTTGTCGTTTATTTTATCATTTATACGTTTTCATATTATATAGTTAAATATTAGTTTAATTTTGCTTTGAAAAACAAATTTAAATAACATCTTTATTATAGAGTTATTTAAACAAACTTAGTGTATTCATTGTTAAAGAAAAGTGTAATTACATTTTCTGGGGAAAACCAAATATTATATTCTTAGTAGAAAAATGTCACTTTTTCCCAAGTTAAACTGATACGATAAAACATATTTCTTCTTGCACTGTGTGATGTAATGTTTTTAGCATTATTTGCATAATACATTATTCAGCCTCATTTTAATTTTCAATTCCTTTTACACAAAGCACTTTTTAAATACTGCGTTTGTTATCTTATTTTTCTTAAGCATATATCATTTGCAATTTAGGTGATTAAACGTTAACTTATGTTTGTTTAACTTTAATAAACAGAATAAAGATTGCTTCAAAAGTAAAGTTAAGCGCAACTTAAAAATATCGTAATATTTTAAAGAAACAAGAAGTACATTAAATATCTTAATGGTGTATGACAGCACAAAGGAATTTTTTTCTTACCTCGTTCAAATAAACTAAATCCATAAATTTAAATACTTTAAGAAACATACATCTTCTTTCACAGACTTAATTGATGGTCTGCAGTTGAAGCTTGAAAAAATTGTCTTTGAAATGAATGATATTACGCCAAAATAAAAATAAAAAGTAATTCATGAGTAAATAATTTGATTTTTCTAAAATGATTTATTCAAAATCTATTTAAAACTAGAGCTTAGCTTTCGAAATAAAAACACATAGATATAATTTAGTCATTTATGAAAACTTTTTGAACTGTTTTTCAGTGGCAAATCCTTAAGATGTGTTTTAGTCGTAAAGTACGTGGTCAAATAAAGTATCGAGTATTGTGTTATTGCATCAAAATGTATCACTTTTATGCGTACCGTGTTATATGACTTAGTAAAATGCTTGTGCAATGTTTTTTAAATAATGTCGCAGAACATATTTCTTAATCGATTACAAAACACTTTTAAAATTCTTTTTTATCAGACAAATTTAAGATCAAAGACAAATTTCATTATACGTTTTATATTTTGTCAAACAAGATTATGGGAAATTTTACTTTTATAGTTTTTATGCTACTAGAAGTAAAATCATTCATTTCAAAATGGATATAATTTTTGAAATGCATAGATGAAGTTACTTGAGTAGTTATATTGGTATTTTTCGTAATGATAAGAGCAAAACTGTTTTTCCAAACTTGTATTATAATTCGTCAATATGTAGTTTACTAAACTGCCCTTGTTGCGGAAAATTGAGATTTGTATTTTAACACGATGGTAACTGTTTTTGTTCCACGTATAATCGTAATTTTCTGAATGTTAAATACAAATTTAAAAATGTGTTTACTGCAAAAACTTGTAAACTCCGACAAACAGAGTCATTTATCTGTAGCAGTATTTTTATTTAAGTACAAGGGTGAAAAAAGATTAACTAGAATATACCAGAGTTTCTTTTATTCAATCAAATAGTGACTGGTTTGCCTTGATAAAATTAAAGATTAATATTCTTCTTATGCAATGTGATACGATTACATTTTCTGATGACAAAAAAAAATACTTTGCATAAAGTATACACGGTATTGATTTGTTTTTTCACATTCAATATCTTTCTAACATTTCTTGTAGGGGGGGTGAGGGAGAATGAGGGTAAAATCGAGCTTTTTCAAAATCATCTCATTAAACACCTACTTTTTAAGTAATTTTCATAGATTTTTTTGTATATAAAATACATTTGAACTGTTTAGATTTCGAATATATAATTTTTTCCCACCACATGCTTCAATATCTTTCAATTTAGGGAACTTAGTTTTATACCCTCATTTTCCCCCAGGGTGGGGGAAAATGGGGGGAGCCCAAATTTAACGATATGATTAAATCAAAAATCATTAATAAAAATAACTAATTGAAGCAAACTCATTCCTAATATTCCTCTACACTTTTTTTTTCAGAAAAGCTTACTTAGAGAAAATAATAATCGTAGAATAATAGAATATTTAAGCAAGAGAGTATTGTCCTCTACTATTAAATTGAGGCTCTGTAAAACTTTACATATTGCACCGAACATAACAACATAATCTGCATCGTATATTTCTGGAAATTATATTAGTTTCCATCTTTGATTTGGTTTAGTATTTTACATTGTAGTTTGTTTCATTTAGTAAATTAATTGCGAAGAACTAATAGCAAAAATTATTGCTAATTGCTTCTGGACATATTCCTAAAGATGCATTGATAAACTTAATATATTAAGTTAAATTTTAACAAATATAAAATAAGTTGTTTTATAATGCTGTATATTTTAATAACACCAAAATGGTTTTCAAAAAATATCCTCCAATATAATCCAATTTAAGTTCATTCCACGACCCAAAACTCCAATATATCTTGCATGCATAGCTAAGCCTAACTATACCCCCGCCGCCTCGGTGGCTGAATGGTTAGTGTACTGGCCTTTGAAGCTGCTGAGGTCGGGTTCGAATCCCGGTCAGGCATGGATATTTGTACTTGTCAATAAATGTTGTTATTTGTCTATGTGTTTGTGTCGTCCTTTCTTTGTGTGTCTCCTGTGACTGTCCCTTCTGTCGAGCGGGGTAATGGGCTACATAGCCTACGCCCTTCCCTTCTAGAGGGCGCATTTGCATTCCATTTCATTCCAACCATACCCCCACTTTACCACACGACATTAAAAAAATTATAAAAAATTAAAAAATTCGAATTCTTCTTAGCTAATTTTACAGAAATACTCTTCGAAAATGTGGCTATTGCATGCCACAAGGCTTAAGAGCACAACATGTTTTTTAAAATATATAGAGCGAAGTTTTTAAGAGTGAATTTTAACAGCTGAAACAAAATTAGCTTAAGAACAAGAATTTCAATGAATTAATGGTATTGCCAGAAAAACCAAATAAAAGTAATTAGAGATCATCTAAAAATAATATATCAAAGAAAAAGTCTAAAAAAAATTAAATGTATAGTTGAAAAATTTATATTTTTTAACTTACCATCATTTTCCCCCCTACCACCATTTCCCCACACCTCCCCCTATTTAGTGCTGATAAAATTTGCTTAATGTAGATGTTTAAAGCTTCAGTCTGATATATTTAGAGAAGGGTTTTGACATGATAGAAAAGTGGTAATTTCTAACAACCCATAACCCCCCTTCCTACCCCCGAACATTCCTCAGCCATCCACAACTACCACCTAAGAGCTACTACGACAGATATTTCTTCCATTGCGTGTTGAACGAAAACATGAATGTTTTCATTTTATTTTATCTATAATAATAAAAATGAAGTTTTGTGTGTGTGTGTGTGTATGTATGTATGTCTCTCTGAAACTCACAAACTAGACATTTGTTTGACTCGTAACTTGGTACAAATACGTAGTTCATACTTGAGTTGCAAAATAAGAACTTTCAGAGCTCAAAGTGTTCTATTTTTAGAGAAAATTCGAATTTTCTGGGAAAACTACACCACTTTGGCTCAAATCCGACGATTTCTTTTCTTTCCTGATGCCATCTGAAGAAACAATTAAATAAAACTTTCAACGAAAATAAATAAAATTGAAAATGTTTATTTTATTGTGTTGCCATAACTTTCAGAAACTAAATTCATTATTTGAAAACAATTGATATGTTTCAAGTGACGTGTTTCCAACAAGTCTTGATTCCTGGATTTCTTATGGGTTTAGTTGATGATTTCGTCAATGATGGTTCTGTTGATTACAAATATGCATGTTCAAACAATAAATGTGTAGTTTACCTATAAGTTCTAGAGCTGCCGTTAGGTCTTTATTTTCTCGCCAAATACGTTGCCAATCCCGCCAAATTATAATAAAAACTCGCCAAATGGGCAAATGGTTTGTTAAGCTATTACTGAACAATGATGGTTAATAAAGATCATCGCACGAGCTGCATGTTAGGGTTTTATGTCTTTACTTTTTCGCCAAATACATTGCCAATCTCGCCAATTCATTGATTAAAAATCGCCAAATGAGCAAAATGTTTGTTAAGCTATTACTGAACTATGATGGTTAATAAAGCCATCGCACTAGAGCTGCATATAAGGGTATTATGTCTTTATTGTTTCGCCAAATATGTTGCCAATCTCGCCAAATTATTTATTAAAAATCGCCAAATGGGCAAAATGTTTTTTTTTAAATAATTTATAAGCTGGTTGGATATGCTAAGGTCGTTGTGTTAGAGCTGTATAATGTGTGTGTTTGTAGCTATATCTATTTTCTCGCCAAATTATTTACCAAAACGAGCCAAAAGAGTTAAAAAAAGGTTTTATGTATTTATGAGGGAATTGTGATGACATTTATGAGTACATTTTACAGCGTATTTTTGATTTTAGAATATTAGGGCAATGAATTGAGATTTTTTACTTGATAACGAGTGGAAAGAGAATAACTTAAGTTTATGATTTTATAACAGGTTTTATGGTACACATACTTGGATCGATTTGATATTTAATCTGTGCGAAGTGCGGGTATAAATTTGCTAGTTATTAAGATATTTTTAAGTTTTTTAATTGAATATTGTTGAAGTGTCAGTTTGCAAAAAAAATTCTGCTGCGGTAAATAAGTGAGTAAATAAAAAAAATGAAATGACGCATTTTGATTTGTCAATTTATCCTGACTTTTCAATTTAAACATGATAATTCACATTTTAAACACTTTTTATATAACAATATTGTCACGGAATTAGGTTACTATATTCATATAAAGTAAAAAAAAATATTAATTAAGAAAGATGCTTTTATTTAAAACAAAAAATGCGTTATTTAGCTGCAATTGGCTATATTGGTATCAAATGTTGGCGTTCTTGCAGTGGTATAAAGTCCAAATGGCGCTGAATTTTACTTATTCATGGTTTGTAGAATAACAAGTTTCATCCAATTTTGAACTTTAAAACTTATTTTCAAATGTGATATTATGTCCAATCTTTAGTTGGCAATTTGTGTTATGATGCTAAACCACGAAAAATACATAATTTTCTTAACACTTCTTGCTTAAATTATATAATGTATCTATAATAATAAAATAATGAGTCTGCCTGTGTGTCTGTCTGTGTGTATGTCTGTGGATCACAAAAGACCTACTTAGACTGCTCTAAAAAATTCGAAATTTTTAATCTAGATTCCTTTTAATACCTACGTGTGCACCTGAGGCTTAGTTTTTTCATATTTGATTGTGATTTTTTAATTGATATAATTAGTTTCAAAAATACGTCATCCACGTGGGTTTGCGCGACCATAACAGGGCTTGAAAATACATAGACCGGGCCGAAACGGGGGCTTGACGCCATCCTCTATTAGTTTGATTGATTGAGCTTGGTTGAGATATGCGCTCGCCCTAAGGCTGCTTCATCCTCTATTATTGTTTGCTTTTTTTAAGTCCGCATGCACCAACACGAATTGAATTTAGTTTAGATATTGAGTGTATTTTCACAAATAAGCATGCCTCTAAAAGGAAGCAATGCGAAGTTAACGGGTTCCCAGTAAGGCGGAACCATACTGCTAGTTTTATAATATTCTTTTCCCTACAGTTCCTCCGATGATCTCAATTCCAAACCAGCTGATTGGAGCCTCAATTGGCGAGGACGCAACGCTGGACTGTAACACGGAAGCATATCCGATGTCCATCAACTACTGGACCAAGGAGAACAGCATGATGATAGTGTCTAACAGCAAGTACATCACCAGTATACAAGATAACACATACAAAGTGCACATGAAATTGACTGTTGTTTCCGTGAAACCTGAGGACTACGGGACTTATAAGTGCTCTGCCAGAAATTCGCTAGGAACGACCGACGGATCCATAAGGCTATATCGTAAGTAATTTGAATTTATTTGTATTATACATTTATACCACAATTATTCATTAATCTAATTAAATAAAATCCATCGCTTTCTTACAAAAAAATTCCATTCTTCTAAATTATTATGAGTTTTGATATAGTTTTCCATATACAGGGTGAGGCAAACAAAACCGGCCCCGAGATGGAGATTAGAATACGACAGAAATGTTGCCAAGTCTAAAACCAATACAAAAACAGGCTTACTCACTGAAGCTATTGATCGCTTCAATATTAAGCCCAAGCAAACGCTTGGCGACTTATTTGTCGGCAACTACGCTACGCTTTTAAGGGGTCATAGGAGTCTTAAAAATATGCAAAAAAGGTACTACAAAGCATAGTTTGATCTTTCATGTAATTTTTTAACTAACTAAATTTTTTTAACTTTATAAGTATATTTTTTTATATGTAATTCTATAAGATTCATTTAATATAAGACAAATTTTAAAATTTATGAAACTTTAGCCAAAACTAAAATAAATGATATTAAACATAAAGCTATTTGAACACATTGTGATTAGGCTTGCGCGGCAAATTTTGAGGTCAAAATTGAAAAAATGACCTAGAAAATGACTTTATATTGTACAAATATGTACAAACAAAGACTTATACCTAAATTCTCAGCTCAATTTTAATTGGAAATTATTTTAAGACTTTTTCTAAAAAAAAAATAATAAAAATTTTAAAATTTTGATTTTAATTTTTTTAAAAATAATTTCTTATTAAAATTGAGCTGAGAATTTAGGTATAAGTCTTTGTTTATACATATTTGTACAATATGAAGTCATTTTCTTGGTCTTTTTTTCAATTTTGACCTCAAAATTTGCCGCGCAAGCCTAATCACAATGTGTTCAAATAGCTTTATGTTTAATGTCATTTATTTTAGTTTTGGCTAAAGTTTCATAAATTTTAATATTTGTCTTATATTAAATAAATCTTATAGAATTACATATAAAAAAATTATATTACTTATATATTGAGAAGTTAAAAAATTACATGAAAGATCAAACTATACTTTGTAGTACCTTCTTTGCACATTTTTAAGACTCCTATGACCCCTTAAAAGCTAGTTGAAATGGAATATAAACAAGGTTAGTAGAGCTGATCAAGATTTAGTGATTATTTGATTGTTTCGATCGTTATTTATCCTAGAGAATCGGACCTTTTTGTATTTGGTAATACAAAACATTCTAAATTGATTGCAAGAACCTAAATTTGCATTATGGGACGTCTTCATACAATACGAACTAAAATTTGAATTCGCCACTAGTCTATGAGTAGCTCTAATGTGAAGCTAATCCGATCCAACCAATGCAAAAACAGGTTTCAGGCGGCTTCAAGAGTTTTTCTCGCCAAGCATTTTAACGTATTCCCATCTCTAGCTCGGGGCCGGTTTTGTTTGCCTCACCCTGTACAACAAAATGTGTACGAAGTAATAAATTTGTGTTTTTAAAATAACACTATAGCTATTTTTTTTTCAGCTCGAAATCCTTATTTTATTTTAGTTGGAATAAAACAAAATTAAAATTTACTTGTTTTTAAATAATTTTCAAACTCTTATTGTTGCCATTACTTGATAAAAATTCGCTGAAGTAAAATATAAAGTTTGTTGTGGTAAAACAAAAGAATGCAGTTCTAACTAATATCTTGCAACAATTTTATTCGAACTTTCTAAACGTATTTAACTAAACTTTTCAAAAACCAAACTATGCAAACTTTTAAACCTTGACCTATATTCCCCTTTTAAAAACCGCAAATGTTACAAAGCTTTTCAGTATGAAATACGGACGTTGCGGTGCACAGAAATCTTTATTTCTGCCAGAGAGCAATGCTTTCAACCTATGGGTGCAAGTTGCCGTGAATGATATATGTGATGGGGGAACTTTTGAGCGAAATAAAACACAAAGTTTTATTTCAGTCACCGATATAAATCAACTTACTAGATGCGTTTACAAACCTGGTGGTAAGGGAACAAATGTTACGTAAATCAAATAAAGGAGGGGGAGTGGACATATTTCGATGTCAGATTGATGCAGATTGTGAGAATTTTTTTTTTCTTTTCTCGGTGAAGCATATGTGAAAAACTGTAATACGACATACTTTTTACTTAATATCTGATTTTGAATGTAAATTCAAGGAAATTGTCATAAATCCTTTCTCCCATAAAGCTTTTTTGTTTGAATTTTATTGTAAATCCTGTAAAAAGTATCTATTTAAATACATCGGTGATAAACACAATATTTTTAAAGAATAATTATAAAAAATTTACTCTGAAAATTTTAGTTAAAATTAAAATTATAGCTTATTTTTGAAAATTATATAGTAAGTTAGTATTGAAAATAATTGTAAATAAATGTTTTAATAAAAGTAAAAATTTCTCAGGAATATTTAAGAACTGATATTTTTGATATCATCAAAATTTGAAGTGGCTGGTTAGAAATTCTCCGAAGCTATATTAAGATATAGATTACAGCAAATTCCTAGGAGAGATTTGACGATCGTAATTGAACAGAACAAAGTCGCTATTGGGCATAAGACGAAACTTATATATTTGTTAGCTATTCATATATTAGCTTTAATTTGAAAATGAGTTTCGAAAATATACTCCTCATATTACGTCTATTATATTCAATTATACGTTTCTCTCAACATAAATCGAAGTAAACACGTATCGTTTCCAAGGCATGTATTAATCGAACCAATACACAAATAAAATAGTTTTATATTTTGTTAAAGAAACTACTAATATTTTCATCAACATATTTTATTAATCAAATGACTTAAAATTACAATATAATCATTTGTTACATCAATAACTAAATACGTGGTGTTAAGGTATTTTGAAGTACAAATGCCAGTGCAGCATTTCTATATTAAATTATAGCAAATTTAACAGAAATATAAACTTAAGTAGCGTTATCTGTAACGAGGTTTGAGACACAGTAACGGAATACCCAATATTTCACCCAAACTTTCTCTTTGAAATCTCAGCCATCAGTCAAAGTGAAACAGCGACTTTTTTTTTTATGTACGACTCAAACCACTACACGTGTATACAGCGATATTTTCCCCTCTTTTTTATATTCTTTATCGAATTCCTCTGCGGGTCGAATGAATACTCCCAAACCTTTCTTCGTATATTGAAAGGGATTGATCGGGCAAAAAGCCCAACCGGAATCGATGAGGACTCACCCAATGCTAAGATTCATCTAAGAAATCGTGGATATAAAGTCCTTTCAAGCTGAACATCATAATGTAAAATGTCGTTTGCTTATTAAATATGATCATTTTAATAAACCGCATGTCATAATTTAGTTCTTCTATATATCTCTACTTTTTCTAAGGTATATAAAATTACAATGGCATAAATATTTAAAAACAAATGCAAATACTTAAAAATTAAGAAACTATCACAAGATAATCATACATATACCAAAAAAATCTTAGCTATATAAACCACGCTAATGGTATTTATTTTATTCAAACATTAGTAGAAGAATGCTCATTCATGCTTTATAAAAAGAAATATATACAGTATTCGGATTTCGTCATGGGACGATTCGTTAAAGGGAATACCGAAATTTCACGTTTGTCTCAGCGCTTTTCTGTATAAGGACACCGTTTTTTAAGGATTTTTTAAAACCATAACTAAAAACATTTCTTTTCGCACTTTTTGAAAAAAAGTATTATCAAATACATTTTTTGTAAAATTAAAAAAAAACGTGGTGCAAGAAATGAATTCTTAATATATTATTTCATTTGTTCTAAGTGTATATTTCAATAGATACTATGTACATATACTTTATTTATCAACATATACTTTTCGATTGATTTTTTCTAATGTTTATTTTATTATATAAAATATATTGCATTTATTTTGTCTTATTATTTAGTATAAATTCTGAAACTTTACCTTTTTAGCAAACATAATTGGAAATACTGTTAAGAGGTGTTTTTTTTTTTGTACTAACTTAAACTATGCATGAATTATACATAAATTCTGTGATTATTTTTTCATACTTATGATAGTGTCACAATTTTTTTACGCTATTAAATAATCTGTTGGTATGTATTCCTCTTAGTTTTTCTCACGAAATATTTCACTTAACAGCATTAATTAAATTAAATGGGTGCTAGCACTCTGTTCAAAGCTCAAAGGCTGCCTCAAAAAAAGGTCCCTGACACTGTGAGGTAACAAAGTTTTGTAAAATATTTAAATATCTATTTGTATGATTCTATTAAGTAAAAGTAAAAATAATAATCAAATAATAGGTGATCTCTTTTATTTAGTTAATATTTATGAAGGCATTTATATCGTGGAAAAAACTAGAATAAATACCAACCACACTACATAATAATGAAAAAAAAAGTATTTGGAGACTTGATATACACTCTTATAAATTTGCCTAACCATACGAATTCAACTTTATAATCCAGGCAAAATTGAATCAGAAAGATCTAAAATATTTCTAAGTATTCTTTGAAAAAGAGTCACGTTTCAGGGTGTATGCTTAAATGAGTCATACGCAATACATAACGTTTTTGCAAACTGCAGGAAATAACCATGAAATAGTGAATGCGAAAAGTTTGGTAGGCAAATAGCATTTTAAAAATATACACCCAAAACTAATAAAATAATGAATGTCTAAATTAAAAATGAATGTCTAAATCACAATAACATAAGATGATTATTAGCAGAAAAAATTATTGCAAACGCAGCACGCATTTATTCTTCGGAAATGTAGTTCAGCAGCTGCTCTTAAATGCACTTACAAATAGATAGGCCTACTAAAATTTAAATTATTAATACGTAATACGATACTTTAAAATGAATAGTATTCTTTCGTTACACATATGTTTTAGAAACCAGTTCAGTTTCTGTATTTATCAAATGCGCATAGATATAATAATTGTCTCCTCTCGGGATTGTTAGTTGTGTTGAAACAATCCAAATTCGTTTTTGTATGCATTAACACAATAGTTACATTGAAACAATACAATATTGTAATATTGTCCTTTTTACTCATGACTATAGTGATCCACTTGCGATGTTTGCTTGAATGTATCGCACCTTCAGCAGAAATCCACTGTCCTTAATTAACTTAACGTATCAGATACATCACACTCATTGTGCTGACCGACGTAAAGGGGTTTATTTAAAAACTTGTATTATTGATGATAAATCTATATATTAATACAATGCATCATTTTTAGCTTTTCATGTGTCCAACTTCTTAAAAAACAGGCCAAGCAACCCTGAGGCCTAACAGCATTTCTAAGACCCCGCAATCAAATAGATAGGTTTTTCTGTGTTTTCCCATCTGAGATTTCTTCAAGATCTCCAGATAACTAGTTTTCCATGTGGTTTATTGGACAGACGAGAACAGGATTCGCTTCCGGTTCTGTTACTCATCGATTTAGTGGTTGGGAGTAGCTCGATAAATCGAAGAACACCTCAGACTCTCTCAAATTAGCCGATGCACGAGCTGTCAAATCTTCCCCGAACGTCATTTATATCCAAAGATCTATCTTCCTTATCCTTAGATCAGTCGATACAGAAATAATATAGATATAAATCATGTCTTTAAAATGATGGAATTGGTTTGGTTTTTGTGACTGTATTCAGCTTTGTAAAAATAAAGCAAAATTATCCTTAATAAATGGTAGAAACTCAGGTAGCACACTAATAAACCCACTAGCTTACTGAACATATGTAGGATCTATATAGGCATGAACATGCGCAATAAGTTTTATGCACATGAAAAGTTAGCGTTTTTATTAAGAAAACTATGTCCATATAAACAAAGAAGCTAAATATAAGCGCTGCGTAGATCAAATACAACTTAATATAGTGGTTAATTTAAATATTGCAAGATGAGATTCATTTATTTATGAATAAAACTATTTTAGAATGATTCCAAGGGAAATTCTCGAACGAAATAAAATTCCATTTATAAAGATATATGATCATTATCAGTTTATTTATTGTATTAGCACAATTATTTGAAAAAAAAACCAACATGTAACGAACAATAAGCATTATCCATTAAAACTTGACACTTAAAAATAGAGTTCTTAGAAGCGATTATAGCAATATTAAACTCATAATTCAATGAAATCATGCGCATTTCATCTAAAAAACAAAATTAAATTAAAGTATAAGATAACAAAGGTCATTAAATTAACTTCGTTTTGTTATATTGAAGAAAACTCTGCATCAAATAAAATATTTGTTAATCCTAAATTACTATATTTTAATATCCAAAACTTAAAGCTTCTCTATATGTATCATTTTAATTCTGACTTGTATTAACTTACGAAAGTATAAATATACCCTCCAAAAAGAAAATAAATTTAATGAAATATTCACTTTTATTGTAAGTCAACCTAATAAAAAAATAAGGATTTCCAATAGTAGTGATACCAGACACATACTGGTCTTGAAGTTAAATGGATTCAGGACCAATAAAATTAATTGCCCCGATCGTTATTGTTCGTTTTTATTCTGCATTCCAATAGAGCTTACTTTTACTAGGAAAGTCTGAAGCAAATTGTGTTTTGGCTATAGTACCGTTCGAGGAAAAGTGTCTGTTTTTTCCATGAATTTAAATAGGAAACATGTTATTTTTCCACGTATTTTGATATATTTATCGCGTTTATTTTATTTGACTTAAAACATAATGGCAAGTCGTTTTAAATTTAATTCCTTCTCAAACTGGCGAAGATTTAAAGTGAATTAGAATCTGCGCTCTTCTTGGAAAACTCGATAGAATTGTTTAATTGTTTATTGTTGTTAAAATAGGAAAATTAATAATGTTTTTTTGTGTGGATATTTTTGTATGTGAAATTTTTCATAATAAATGACCACATTTTCCAAATAAGGGTTCTATTAATACGTAGCGATTTGATTGAAAAAAATGAGGAAAACTCATTTTCGCGCGAGTCGATTTTCTTTTAATTTAGTATTTGAAATAAATACCACGTAAACTGCATATTTTTGGGTAATTTTATAAATAATTCTTACTCATGAAGTTCCCTTTTTTTCAACAAAAAAGCTCAAAGGCCATAGATTAATTTACTTCCAAAAATAAATATAACGTGGAACATTGGAAGTAAAATCCGTAGTTTTCGGTCTATATCTGATTATGTTTAATATTTTAGGCTGCAAACAATTAGATTAAAAAAGTGTTAATGGGTATTTTTCAAGTTTAATTTAACTTTATCGCGTTTTCATCACATAATATGTTCCATTTTTTTCGATATTAGGAAAAATATATAAACTAATTATTATTTTTTTTATCATAAAATATGTATAAGTAAGATTTATATGTAAAGCCAAATATATAAAGCTTTATATTTTAAATCAAATATTTTTTTTTAAAAAAATACACACATCAATCAAAATACTCTATATATTTAATAAACAACTGTTAAATAAACTCGAAATAAAAGGGTAAACAATCAAGAACAAGAAATTAAAAACGGCTAGTTCACTGGAGTATGATGATATACTTACAATATGAATTTGAAAGTATAATGTCTCATTTTTATTCCGGTTCTGTTTACAAACACAGCATTTCAGTAAACAGTAAAATGTAAATATGTATTTGAAATATAGTGCTGTTATAATTAGGATTCTATGAATGGAAATATTTGTTTCAGTTGTATTTTTAGCATTAACAGACACGTTTGGAGAATTTGTAGATTTATTAAAAAAATGTCTTTTGAATTAAGGAAACTTTTTTACTTTATTATTTTCTGCTTTTTAAAAAATATTTTTATTTACGTTAATATATATATATATAAAGTTAATGCATACTTTTCTTATTTTATAAGTTTTACAAATAAATGCTTTCGAAAAAATTGTGTCCCACTACAGGACGCATTGGGACAAATTGCCGACCTTCAGAAAATATGATGAAATGTTTTTGGAAACATTGATATGAAAAGCTGTGTAAAATACTCGACAATAAGTTAATAGAGAATGTTAACTAATGATGCATATAAAAAAGTAAATAAACTCTTGCAAGGTATTTTTTGAGAAGAAAAATCAAAAAGCACTTCAAGTGTCTCTTCCCTATACAATAATAATGCACAGGAATGCTTAAATTGAACTAAATAAACACATTTTATGGTATAAATATTATGTTAATGAATATTTTTTTAAAAAAAAAGACTTTGTCAATTAAATGTGTGCGTTTGTAACTAACGAACACATCAAGAACTTGTCGATAAGGCTGTTAATTTTATTAATTGATCTGATGTTCAATTTACGATGTCATAGCACATAATGGTATACTTTTATGATAATTGGTTTACATAATCTAAGCAATTGAAGAAAAATAAAAAAGGTCATTTTTTAACTATCGGAAATATGATATATTAATTTATTATTTTATACATAATTATGTCCAAAAGTAAGGTAAAGTAATTTTGAAAAATCTACTACATACATAATAAAAATATAGAAGTAATACCGTTTCGGACAATTTTTGTATTTTAAACATTTTTTATCTTGAAATATTTATATAACTAAAAAACATTAAACGAATATTTTTATATATTTAACAAAATTGTTTTGGCGACAAACCCTTTAGATCCCGCCAGCCATTCTATTAATTCGGAAATCCCCAGCACTTCATTGGCGTTTACAGCAAAAGCCAACGGATCTCGGCCAATAAGATCACATTGTACATTCTGCCTAGAAGAGCTCTCTTTGCGCCTTAATAAAATTACAGCCCTGAGCCGAGAACAAGTAAAACTACGTGACACTCATACCCCTCTACTAATACGCTAAACCTAGGGAGACTTTACTACTCCTTCCAGACTGTTTCCAGCATTTCACAGAACTATAAAACCAAACTGGGGCTATTTCAGTTGATCTGGGTTATTATAGGCCAATGCTACTACCAATGCACGAAAACAATGAATCCGGCTTGTTTTTTTTAAACGTTATAATCGCTATTTATTTTTATATATTTATTTTTGGCTTGGTAATAACATTTCTTGTATTTTTAACAAAGATTATACTTGAAACTCACAACTAACTGATTTATTATTTTTATAATAATTTTATATTCCACTACAATTATGATAGAAGTAGACAAATCAGTTAATGTAAACTTAAGAAATTCAATTTTTTAAAGCATTTTGGCTTATATTGTCGTAAACACTTTTATGAATATGAATGCTCCTCCATAAGAACTCGATAGAAACTGCAGTATAATTACCATTAAAGTAACTGTGTGAAGCTAAATTAGCATGGCATATCCGATCAAGTGAAATAAATTCAGTTGTGAAACACCTCAACTGTTTTGAACAACATTGACAATTTACACTCTAAAAAATGAATGCTAAAAAACGACGAAATTTTCCTTTATTTTGACGATCCGTTTACTGGCAAATGCTACGAGTTTTCGTTTCCTCAAAGTTGGGAAATTTGAATCGTCATTTTTATGAGGATTTGAATGTCGTCTAATCTAAAGAAATATTTCGTCACTTTTGAGCATGCGAGTACAACAATGAGATTCAGTTTCCTCAAAATCAAGATACAGAATCGTCAAATCACACGATCGTAAAAGTGAGGATTCGCGTTCACTCAAAAGTCACGTGATAGTTTGACGAAACAATCCTCAAAATTAACAAAATGAGGCTTGAGGATTCATGAATCGGCAAAAATGAAAGTGTTATTTCTGAGAGTGTAAGAATAGCAACGTAATTCAATACGAATTCATTTTGAACCACAGTAGATCCAACATTTAAGTAAGTGTGCTTTTATTTCCACTATAAAATACAATTAAGCGGGTGACGTCCAACACTCAAACAGAAACTTTGTACTCGCGTCTTTCTCTTGCAGATTATCGAGGCCGATTCCCCCTTACATCACCACTAAATCCCATAGAACAAGGTTATTTTCTTGGCCTAAGGTTTAAGCTTTGATCCCCGGCTATTATTTTCATTAGACTCTTTGGTATAACTAGGAGGGGGTTCAGTAAGCACTTCAATAGTGGGGTTTTCTTTTCGTTGGGGTAATGACTAGGGTTGTAACTTTTCGACCCCTACTTAAAAGATGTTGTTTCTGCAAGGGATCGGATCTAAACTAACAATTGGTTTGGGATGGAGGTTTTGTATTTTTGTAATTCCATTGGACTTAAGGTATTTTGGCTTTAACCCTTATTTTTAATGATGTTCAATGAAAAAAAATTAAGCATAACATAGAGTTGATAGATATAATAGCATTATATGCTATTGCATTAATATAATCTTTATGATTTTATAATTAGTCATTTAAACATTTTTGTGATGAAAATTTCATTTATAATCAGATGATGTTACTCAAACCACAGATGATTTTACAAACATTGCAATAAATTATCTTGCGTATACCAAAAAATTATTTTATTTTATATGATGAGTGAAACATCCAGATATTTACAAGTTCATCCTGTAAGAAATCGAAGTTTAAAATACAGATATTTACAAAAAAAAAATGAGTTCTTTTTTAAAAGAATTGAGCTTTTAAAATAATTTAATTTTTATAAGGTACTGCTAACGTATATTTTTTATTTTTATCATGGTCATACTATAATTTTGAGCAAAGCGTTTAATTATATTAAAACTTCTAAAGGTTCAACAAAAAAGAATACAATTCAAACGAACCAAAAATCCATTTTCAATTAATGCCAAGTAATCTACTAAGTGCAAATGTAACTCGAAATGCCATTCACTGTCTATATCAGGCCATATGCATTAAAGAAAGCGTCGAGATGGCATAAAATAACATTTTGACAGAACAATGAATACCTGGGGGTAAATATTAAAACGTTAAGTACTGTCAGTAATTACTTAAAAGTAGAAATAAATTATTTTCAGGTAGCAATGCATTAAAAATCGCTTTAAGCTTTTTATTTTAATAAGACAAGGCCAAACGAACCTCTGTCACGAAAACAGTTAATACTTAAATAGTAGTTTCTTTTTCTTTTCTTTTTTTTTTTCATTCTTCATTATGTAAATTACTTTTCAAGAAGTATTTTAAACCTTTTTTTAAAGCTACTTCGAATTAAATACTAATATATAAGGCTGAATTAATTCAAAACTTATATTTTTATTAGTTTCTTGCTTTCTGAAATGAATTAAAAAAAGGATAAGTATTTTCTTTTTTTAAAAAAAATGTAATAACTCAGTCAAATATGACACATTATTTATGACTTAGTGTACTTTATTTTCTGGTGATTTCGATTTGATTTTGACACGCTCAATATTAATATTTTAAAGAGTAGCAATAAAGGGTTTACCTAAAAAATAAATTACGAAATAAAAATAACTTCCAGAAAAGAAAGTGTATTGGAAAAAATATATGTCTTATAATATCTGAAGTTTACAAATAAAAAATATTCTCTTATACACATAATGTATTTTTCTGATTATTAAGTTCTTTATGATAATGGAAATAAAATGCAACTACAAAAAAATACGACCAACAACGTGCACAGCAGGGTTGTTTCAAATGTTTACTAAATTTTTTAGCTGTCGCTAATAATAATTGAGAATCTTCTTAAATTCTTTTACTTTATTTTATTAATGAGTTTTAAATGCAATGCATTTAACATCATTACTAAAATTATGTATTGAATTGATATTTATTTATTCGTTTAATCTTGAGTGAAAGTTAATGAATTTAAATTCATTTCGCAATTTAAAGTATGTAAAAGATTATTTACTAATTACTGCGTCCTAAGGAACACAATTTATATGTGCGTGAGGTGGGGCCCGGATGGCCGAGTGGTAAGCATCGCAGGCCAGCAGTCTGCGTGCTGTAACGGGCGCGGGTTCGATTCCCGCCTTCGCCCTGGGTGTATTTCCTCTCTTTGTGACAGTAAAAAATCTTTCTGTGTCTGTCTTACTTGACGAAGACTTATAAGCGGCTCACTGAGCAAGCACACAAGTCGGAATATATATGTAAAATACCCTACCCTACCCATGTGCGTGAGGCGAAGGAATCAGACATTGGGCCCGTCGGCCGACAGTAGCTCTCGTGTAGCTGCAGTGCGTCAACCCATGACAATTGATTAGCAGGAGATTTGCCACAAATTGGAATTGTAGGTGAACTTGACGGCATATTTTGCAAAAAAAAAGTTTTTAAGATGTTTTCATTGTAATATCTTATGCTTGCTATAGAAGGGTCTAAAATCAAAGAAACTATAAGAGAAAAAATTAGTTACGGGCCCACTCTGGTATCGTCCCCCTTCACTTAACTATTTTTACAAATTTTGAGGCATGTTGACAAGAGAATTGTGTATTTCTATCACATATCTGATTCAGCAGAGCAATACCAAAAAGCGAAAAAAAATATTTGCCAGAAATTTAACGAAAATCTGCTATAACGTCTGCAAAAATACTTAAATCGCTAATATAAAAACATTTGCCCAATATTTTATTTATTTATTTTATTACACAACACACAACAGATTAAAAATCCAATAACAGGTGTTGGAAGAAAATCAAGGGAAAAAAACTAACAATGTAAAAGCTCTGAACATTTGGTTTTAAAACATTTAAAAGACATGTTAAAAACATCTAAAACATTAAAAATTCTGTAAAACTTATAAAGACAAAAGTAATTGGTGTAATTATATTTTACAAAAACATTTCTAAAAAAGTTATGCCTTCTGAAAATCCGACTAGGTACAGATATTTGCATAGAGCTCAGTATTTCATTACAGTCAATTAAATTATTACACACTTTAAAGAAAAATAAAACACATGCCAATTCTCTTCTAGATTTTAAAAGTGGAATACAAAAAAATATTGCGCAGATGAGTTGAGGTTATATATTGAGCACAATATATCTCACATGAGCCGTTTAAATGCAATCAATATTACCGATCTTTGTATTGATGAATCTCAAGCCGAGAAGCCATTGCGTCATGTGAAATCTGCTATAACACGAAATCTAACTACCAAACAAAAATCTTTTGACAAATAATTCATTACCCCTCTCATATTTTTCAAACTCACACATCCGACCAAGATATAAAATATAACTCTTCGTTTATGTCTTTTTTTTACATAAATCATCATATATTCTATATATTTTATAGTTTCTAAATGTAAGAAATAAATTGATGTAATTTAGTTAAAATTTTCAAATAAGAATGGCAAACGATATAAATCTTAAAATAAATTATATATTCGGAATCCAAATTTTTTGTAATAAAGAAACCTTTTAGATTAAGAAATATATATTTGACTATCACGGTTTTTATTGCACAAACTCCCCGTATAATTTCATAAAGAAAATAATACTTTGATAAATCGGGAAATGTTTTTTATAGTCTTCCACTACTATAAAGTAAGAAGTAAAATACATTTTTGCAAAGGAATTAAGGAATAGCTAAAATTGAATTACCGCAAATATTAAAATTCTTAAAATTTATCATTTTTACTTAAAACACTTTTAAAAAAGCTATTTCAAATGAAATAATAAAAGACTCCTCGTTTTTAAAGAATAAATAGACGTTTTCTATTTGAGTTTCTTTTTTATATCAGTTTAATTTAATATAGTCAGATGATGGCAATTCCACAAAAACATGTCGGATTTGAGCAAAAGTAGAGTTTTTTTTTCTTTTTTAGAGCCCTTAAATCCATATATCTACGGAAATTAAATATTTCAATCTCCAAAAAAATACAAAAAAGCCGAGTGGTTATGATGTTTGCCTTTGGAGCTGCTGGGTCCGGGTTCGAATCCCGTCGAGGCATGGATGTTTGTGTTTGTCGAGTATATGCGGAGTACGTGCTCGTTAAATCTGTTGGGTCCGAAAGTCCTGTGGGCGGTCATTGCGCATGCGCAGTTTCCCACGGGTACAGGTCCCTGGATTTCCCTCTCCTTCAAGGAAGTGTCTAAATTGTGGAGGTGGCGACAGATGGCAGCAACTGTTATTTGTGTATGTGTGTGTATCGTGTTGTCCTACTTGACGATGGTTCATAAGCGGGTCCTTGCGACCAAGCACACAAGCCTGAAAATATATATCTACCAACCGACCAAGTACAAAAAATGAAACTTTGTTATAAGTTGCACGTTTGAGTCAAGTTGGACAAAAAAATACCAAGTTTGAGAGTCTATAAGATACAGACACTTACACATCGTTTCCTTTTTAATAGTGTGTAATCTATAAAATATAAATTTCTTTTATAAAAACTCTCCGTAGTAGAAATATGACAACGTTTACGACAGTCATTAAGAGGGACTGCCAGCCCCAAAGAGTCAATGCTTTTGCAAATGGAATTACAACTTCCGCAGAAGTACTGCTTTGCCATGATAGCCTTTTTTCGCCCAAGGTACGGGAATCAACATTACATTGATTGAAATAATTTTAAAAGAAATTTTAGCTAGTTATTTAATTTTATATTTTTGAAGTTTTAAAATGCCCCAAATGTGCCATCAGATGACGACACTGTTTTAGAACTTGATTAGTTAATGCCGGATTAAATTTGTAATAAATAAATTAACCGGATTTTATTTTGTTTTCAATTTTGATCTTAATTGATGTTATGATGATTCTCATGCCTGATGAAAATGGGATAACATGGCAAAGTAATTCTTTTGCAAAAGTGGTGATTTCAAAACTAATGCATTAGCTCGGTGGGGCTGACAGTCCCTCAAAATTAATTTTTTTTTTTTATATTTCTTAGATGTCTTATTTTTCATTCAGAACTAAAAATATATTTTCAAATCCATTATGATTACATAAATTAAAATATATTAAGTGAAATACCAAAAACCTTCAAACGTTTTAAAGAAAAACATCCCAAATACCTCATAAAACACAAACTCTTTCTTACAGGCCTAAATAATAAAACATGTTCACAGGAGAATTCACTAATTACCAAAGACAAAGGAAAAAACACTAATTTTCCTCAGTACATGGTCCCAGAAAACAGCCTACTAATAGTCTACTCCAGCGTCTCCCGAACAAGAAAAAATAGAAAGATAGATTGAGTAGGCCATTTTATCACCACGTATGGACAGGGTCACCGTAATTGCACCTGAGGGGGCACTTCGGACGGATTTACGGGGCAGAATAGTCAACAAAGTCGTTCATTTAGGTACACCCCTTGAGAAGCGTTTGGAGCGGTGATCAAGGCAGGGGCCAAAAATGCGCCGTTTGTGTAGGAATGGGGAATGGGCCTATTTTTTTAGGTTTTAAAGTAAAGATGAATTGAGGCGAATACTTTATCGTGTATTTATTTGATATCAAACGGGTTGGTTAACTGCAATAATTTTGTATTAATTGCTTAAGAGAGCAATAAGACTTTTGTTTAAAAATTATATATTTTCATTCAAAGTAGAATACATGATGAAAATATACATAAGGATGCATCATCGTTTGTTTCAGTGGGTTATATAAATATTGTCAACAAAGTCGTTCATTTAGGTACACCCCTTGAGAAGCGTTTGGAGCCGTGATCAAGGCTGGGGCCAAAAATGCGCCGTTTGTGAAGGAATGGGGGAGTGGGCCTATTTTTTTTTTAGGTTTTGAAGTAAAGATGAATTGAGGCGAGTGTTTTGTTGTGTAGTTATCAAAAAGGTTGGTTAACTACTATGACAATAATTTTGTATTAGTGATTTATTAGGGTAATAAAACTTATGTTTGAAAATATTTATTTTAATTTAAAATAGAATACCTAATGAAAATAAAGATGCGTTGAAAGCATCTTTCGTTTCAGTGGGTTATAGAAATATTGTCAGCAAAGTCGTTGATTTAGATATACCCCCTTGAGAAGCGTTTGGAACAGTGATCAAGAGCTGGGAACAAAAAGGCATTGCACATTTTACGAGTATAACTCATAAAAACGATTAAAAAGTATTAGTATGAATATTGATACTTTTTTAAGAAAATACTTATGAAATCATTGCTGTATTAGTAATGGACTCCAATAAAAACTAATATTTGAAAATTATTTTTCGCTAAAAGTCGAGTACCAGATTTTCTTTATATATTTTACTAGAGTACATAGCTTCAATGGTCACGTTCAAATGATTTATGTTTCCTTTGAATACATAAAATAGTTCAGTCGACCTCAAATCCAAGAAATATATAATAATTTCCCCAGAGGTAATATCAAATCACAAATCAAAAAAATATATTTCATGTATTCACTCGACGGGGAACTCACGTGCTAGTGAAAAATTGCCTCACGCTAAAAATAGAGCCAAGGCATTAATTTTGAAATCGCTACCATTGCTAAGGTATTGTTTTGACATGTAAGATTTTTTACCTTAAAAGAGAATCGCCACAACAGCAAAATAAAACAAATTTAAATGGAAAGTGGCATGCGGGGCATAGCGTAGAGGGCGATACTGTTTTTAAACTTTATCAACCAATTATTAAATAAATTTAGGCTATTTTCCTTCAAAGTTTGCTTTATTTTGCTGTTACGGCGATTTTCAAACCTTGGGGAAAGATACTCATGCGGCAAAACATTGTTTTCGTTGAGTTTGTTATTTCAAAACTATTGGGGTGATAGCAAAGCAATTTGTATATAGAATATAAGGCCTATATTCTTACTTTTTTTTTAAACTGAATTGCTAAAGTACAATACAACTTCGATAGTTAAATTCAAAATTTGCTCTTTATTTACACTCCTAGCATTTGAACAGTGTGGTTTTTTTAAAGAAAATCTAAGCAAAACTGAATCACATATAATTTTAAATTAATAGTGCAAACTCACTTTTAAGCAATTATTTTACTTACAAGTTCATTAGAATCTATCACATTTGATATCGAAAAGAGAAGTGTACTTTTTGGCTGTAATTGAATTGTTTATTTTGAAACAATGGGGCAGCGATTTATCTCAACAAATTAAAAAATATATTTTATCCTAGCAAATCATATTTGCAAATTTAGTTATTTGTTATGGAGTATAGAGTTATATGTTCTTACGGCAGCTGATGGTATCAAAATATTTACAGGAGTAAAAAATTGTTCAAGTTATAAGTGTATCGAAAAAAACAATTGTAAGTTTAAATAGCCAAATACGTACGTTCCCAACTAATAAAATTTCCTAAAAAGTCACAATTCCCAATGATTCTCCACAAAAGTCGTCTTTCTAAGAATACCATCTCCTTTAAAAGAGCAATAACTCTTTACTATATCTGTTTCGACAAAAGGTACAATATCTACACTCATATCAATATGGCTCCTAAATAAACATATGAAAAGAATAAAGGTACTTAAAATCACTAAGACCCCCATAAACCCCACACCACATCCAGTGCCTCCTATCGGAAATATCAACGGACTCTATTTCACTCCCTTATCCGAAAGTTATGAACATTTTAATGCATCTGCATAAAACTATATTCCCGCCTTATCCGCCGCGATGCGTGAATGTAAACCTCGATAAATAACAAGACGGGCAGGTGTCCAATATTCTTCGAGTTATGCGAAGACGTGATGACATCCTGGGGGTACTAAACCCCATCTTCATCGTAAAAAGCAGGCGACTTTTACGATATCGATTCGGGGAGCTGTGAAATGTGGATGCTTATTCAAACACCGGGGGTGGTGATTTAGTGGGTGGGGAAAGTCGTCTTTATTATAATTTTTCCACCCGGGAAGATTTGTTGGTTTCTGATAAGTTTGGCGTGTTCTGTAAAGAAAAAAGATGACTAATATTAAAAAATTCTATAATAATAATTTAATAATAGTAATATATTTGTATAATTGACTTAGTTTTTTTTTGTCTTATCATTTATAAAGTTATATTAATGGTTCAAATATTGAAATGGTTTTGATTTAAGTTAAATGGAATACTATATTACTCTAGTTTTCTAGTTTTATGATAGTGTAAAAATTTATTTGTTTTTATAAGTTAATAAAATATTAGTAAACGCGTATGCTCTTTATGTAGATTTTCTGACGTTAAATATATATTGCGACGAAAATATTTGATTGATTCATTATTTTTTGCGTTTACAAAATTGTGAATGCATTTTACTAAAAATTATATCTTATATCTGTAAAATGTAAATTACAGATGATTAATGTTAACTAAAAAATATTTGTGTCCTATTGCTGTATAGGCCACAAACTATACTGACCATTGCACTGTAATTAATTGCACTGTATAACTTCACCTACTACGCTGTATAGTACTGAAGAATAACGTTTCAAAATTACTTCGAATTTTTCATTGCTTTCATTGTTTGAGTTCTTTGAACTTTTATTGTTTCCTACTGATTATATATCATAATAATTGACAAAATATTATTAAAATTAATTAGTTTTTTTGCCAAATCACGAATAGTCCTGAAACTAATAGTCACAGATAGGCCGAATATAAAAGTTAATACGTCACATGTAAACTTTTGTAAACCACGTTTCTAACAGAATAAAGAAACTATTTTACAAAAATCTATGACTTAAACTACCAAAACAGCACCTTACTCTTTGGTTTTAGTTGGGTTGATGGTAATCGAAACTAGAACTACATGATCTCTCAGCCCAACAATACGTAAAGTTTTTTTTTTCTCCAATATGACTGCAATATTGGCAGCCAAGCCTACAATACCTTAAGTAATTGACTGGATATGCCATTTTTCGCCGATTAACACCAATTATTCAAATGTTTTGATTATCCGAATGAAGTTACGTCAAAATTTCTTTGGTTAATTGAAGTTCTTATGCAGTGACACTTCAGTTACATAAATTTTTCATGATACACGAGATAATGTGAATTTATTTGTTTCAGAAATCCATGACTCTCAACACTTTATCAATGAACCAACCACTGCTCGAACTGAAGCCGTCAAAGGTAAATTCCAAAAATAAAATACTATCGATTTTCATTAACTCACAGAATATGTATTTTCTTAACATATCACAAAAATTAATTTCCCCCCAAATATGAATGCAAATAACCTTATGACGTAATGGTACTTTAAAATAATAAATACAATGAAGGAAGTTTAGCGGCATGCCTTAATGAAGCTTAATTAACGATCTACTCTTAGAAAATGAAAGAATGTTTTTTAAAGAAAAAATCATATTTTTATTATTTATAATTTCACAACTATTTTAATTAAAATCAGTGTACAAGGTTCGTGTTTCCATATCATTTAATTTGGTAAAGGAATTCTTTGAGACATTAATTATTGTTACGGGGAAAATATCTCATTTGGATGGGGAATATTAAGATATGACTGTTTGAAGTGAGTATTGTGTTTGCTTGATCTTAATGAAATTTCAATTAAATCCTGAGAAGATTTTTTTTTAACACGCAGTAGTTATTAAATGTAACCTTACTTTATTATTAGTATATCAAATATACTTTATTTTGAAAAATCTTAATTAAATATTATTATTCCTTGTTTAAAAATCAGCAGCGGAAACTATTAATTGAATCTTAAATACATTATGGATGTAAAATTGGGGCAAATAAAAAATACATATTTAACTAAAACTATTTCTACAAGTTGCAGATTGTATTTTTAAAAAATGATTTATTAAATATTTAAACTGACTCTATTTTATGAATTATTACTTATATATATTTAACTTTATTATCTGCAAGAAAAACAAGCATACGCAATTACACAATTTATTTCTTCAACCTATTTGTTAAGTTGCATGAACTATACATATTTTTAAACTTTCAAACTGATAAGTTTTACATACTTTTGTATTAATAATTCATTTTCTTATTAAAATTATTTTCCTAAAAATAATGTTTTGAAAATAATTGAAATTGATGCTGATTGATGAAATGGTTATTTTTGCTTTACCTTGTTGATTGGTTGCTTAAAAATTATTAATCCTTTCTGGTTGTACTGCTCTATAGTATTTTGTGAAATGAACATGAATGCTTACTTATTATGTTAAGCAAAACTAAATTTAACTATGTCTGTTAAAAAAAATATTTTAATATTTTTAGAGCATTAAAAGTAAGCTGAAGTCAAAGTACTTCACTTTCTAAAATACATTTTCATTTGTTTTTATATTTAATACTAATACACTAAACCTTCAATAAATATAGGAAAAGTTCCACCAATGCAAGATGAATCTCTTAATAAAGAATTAGAAGATGATGTTGAACCACCAATTCAACGCCCAAGTGTATCTGATGGTGAGTTTACCAATGTTTTTGAAGTAATGACGAAATATCGCACTGTACGCGGAAAAGTGACCTATCGCACAAATCTGACATTTCGAGTTGTAAATGCTATAATATTCAAGATTTTAATACCTAGCGGATTAAATAAAAAATTAAGTCAATTGGTACAGTTGGAAGGCAGCAATAGAATCGTAATTAACTCTATAAGGCAATGTAATGGAAAAAATAAACTTCAAACAATTTTTCTGAAAAACTAGTATTTTTGCGATAGCTCTCTTTTCCGCGTACATTGCGATATAAACTTAATTGCATCACAATAGCTAATAGCTGTGAGTTTGGGTGTAGACAATCTATAGGCATAATTATAGAATTTAAAAAAAAAATCAGCTATGCATATTATCAATTATATTAAATTTAAATAATTCAATTAAAATTATAATCCATTAATACTGATTCCAAATTTTCAATTATGATTGGATTTATTTAAATTGCTCTCAGTTCTGGGGAATGTGCCGAGTCTGCAAAGGCTTGAACGCCAATGTTGCAACCCCTTCAGAGAAAAAAAAAATCTATTATGATACGATTAAAAATTATGTAATTTTTTAAAACAAGTTTGAAGCAATTTCCAATATGTTTTAATTGTCTGACAATCATTACAGGTAGCTGCATCTTCTTCAAAAAAAGCTCACTGATCAGTCTGTCGAATTTGGCGTTTATGTTACTAATTATCTTTAACACTTGGCTCTTATAAACTCTAAACTATAAGAAAATATGGTACTTTGATATAAAATTCATCTTGGGCTAATATGTGTTCAAGAAATACGTGTTGTGGGACCTAGACAAAGTTCAGCGTCGTTATCCTCAAATGTGCGGAGCTTGAAAAAAAAAAGTATGGTTGTGGAACTTAAGTTCAATTTTTTTGTATAATTTATGAGATATTCTGAGGATTTCTGAAAAAGATAGTTCTGGTTCTCATGAAAATTAAGAATGTTCCCAGTGTATCCAGTTTCACGTCACACAACAATATTGCTGTCAAAAAGCACAAAATATAACAACCGGAAATGTTTTTGTCTGTTCATCTGACGTTAATATACTAAACATTTTATCGGAAGAAAAATGTTCCATATTTGTGTTATTGGAAATGTGAGACCATTTCTGGAATACTCTAAAACCCTTCTACAGAATTAAAAATATGGAAGATTGCTCAGTATTTTTGGGATGAGTTAAGGCTCTGCAAACTCAATTAAATGCATGCATTGAACTATGTGCCAATGCAAACTGATTAATGAAGATATATTTGACTACGAGTGTGGAACCAAGAATTTGTTTGATGGAGTTTGATCAATATATATATTTATGTATGTTGAAGAATTTGTTAAAAAAAAGTTGTGCTAAGAAGGGGGTTGTGCATTTTATAATTGTAAATGTCGAAAGTTGTATTAGTAGAGACATTTTTACCACAAATGTGTATTTATTAGCATTGTTATTACTTTTTTATTAGCTAATTGAACCTGAAAATTTAATTAAACAATTTTGCAATTTGTACTAAGTATTACCTAAAATTTTATTGAATTCTATTTTGATTTTTTAAAACTTAATTTAGGTATTTTTGTCAACCTGTTTCTTAAAACTGTCAGATTATTTTCACGTGTTTTCTAAAGTTAATGAAAACTTAACGTTGTTTAAAAATGCATTAGTTGTCAAAAAGACATTGTTATTGACAAAATTTGAAATAAAAATATAAAAATAAGGTTTACCTTTATATACAAAATGTTTTATACGTCCCAATGTATGTTTATACATTTTTATGTGTTTTTGTCCCAAGTCATTCTAAGTGGTTGTGATAACAAAATTTATCCAATGTTGGGAAAATATTAAGAGTTTATAAATAACTAGACGTTATAGGAATACTTTCAAAACAAAACATACTCTGCAAAATAAATATCAATTTTAAGTTACTGTATAGTTTTGGAGTGCAAGATTAAAATATGCTATTATAGTGTTTGATAATGAGGCTTTTCTATGTAATAAAAATATTACTTTTTAATTATAAGATATGTTTTTACAACAGAAATACAGTTTGCGCTTGCTAATCTGACGGCCTAGTTTACACATTATTTAGGATCAAATTGTGTCATGCGTATGTTGGTCAACGGTTTAATGCTACGAATCTGTTAACTTCCAAAATGACAAGACTTGGGTATATATTTGTGACTTTTTAATACAGTGTTTTATTCATTTTCTTATGTACATATTTCTATTGAAACATATTTTTTATTAACTTAATTGTAGGAGTTTATAATTAAAAACATGGCTATTTTTTTATTACATAAAAGTAGTCATTGTCATGGAAAAGGTAAGTTGTGGTTGATGCTATTCACAAGCAACCGACCCTTTTTTGACGATTCAAAAGCCTTTTTCAGTCCAAATATTATTTTTCATATAATTTCAAAGATTAACAAGCATGCACTACTAAATAATTTTATAAGGAATGGAAATAAGCAACTATCTCAATCGAATACTTTTGTTCATTACAATAATTTTAAGGAATTGAGCACCAAGTAATGATGACATACTTTTATTTATACATAACACTCAGCCCATCTAGTCTGATACTAATTTGCCTTTTAATGCCATGACCCCCAATTGAATATAATATAATTAATAATATAAGCTTATATGGATCAAAAGTTTATCAATAGATATAGAAAAGTATGATTTGAATATTCAGCTATTACTCTACTTCAAAGACTACCAATATGGTTTAACCTAACTGAACATTCGTACAATATATGTCTTCCATTATGAATTGTAAATGTGTGTTTTGATTTTTCTTTTCAATTGAAATAAAATGATGGGAGGCGAAACACAGAAGAAAATTGAAGACAAAATCTGGAAAACATAATTTTTGAAACGTGGAAGAATTAAAGTTTGCAATTGAACAACTGAATGACCGCCAAAAGTTTTATTTTTGTATTATTGTGTATAATGAATATAAATGTATATATTAAGTGTTGTGTACAGATAATAGTGTAATAAATGCCTAAATCACAAGAATTTGTGTTGATTTTTTCTTTTGGTATTTAAATTACAAAAAAATAATTAAATTGTCAATTTTTAATTAATTCAGGCTTTAGATAAAATAGTTACCAATGTTTTTAACAAGATTGTTTTTTTTCACTAGCCAATGTTAATATGTGTCGGTTGTTTGTTTAAATTTTAGCTTCACTGCATTGCTAGTTAATATTTTATCACAGACATCTTGTCTAAGCTTAAAATATGTATTTTTTTACCTTGACAATATTATTTTTAATCAATAGTATTGCAAGCCTTTATTTCTCCGCAGCGTTGTGCTATTTGGCATTGCAAGATTTGGGATAATGCATTGCGTTATATTGACTGCAACTCTAACCGGCGCATTTTCAAACCCTTGCGATAGGCCTCTTCTTTTACAAAATATTTTACTGATAACAAAAAATATATTTTATGTTAACGACACTATAATAGAATACAGCTATAACACCAGCAATATGGCAACTTGTTTTTTCTTGAAACAAATATAATATTCGGGAAAAAAAATTTCACAGTTCACAAAATACACAAGTTTTTTTTTTTTATTGTTGAATAGAATATATGAAGACACCCATAGTTTATTAAAAGCCTCTTCTACGCGATTTTTATGCCCTGTTGACTATTCAAATTACAATAAATCTCAATTTTCCCTAGAGGAATAACAATGTAACAACACACCATTTCAAGTAGCACACTTCATCCAAAATGTCGTTATCATAGGAAAGTTATTTATCCTCACCGTGTTTACCCGTTTGACAGAAGAAACGTACTCGATAAAGCTTTATTTTTTTGCCAGGATAGGAACCCCTTCCGTTCTCATTAGTGGATGGGCAGAAGGTCTTCATGCGAGATACAGAGAAAATAAGAAATAAATCTGAACCTGAAAAGACGATAAAAACGGTGGACGTTTTAGCCTCATTATCGGTGGGTTCGAGTCCCTTGGCGTGCCTGGGTCCTCAATCGATTCCCATTACTGGTCGAGCAGAAAAAGTGGTGGGGGGAGAATGGGTTTATTTAGTTTGTCGCCCATGTGAAACAAGGGAAAGAGCTTACCTGGACTCTCTAGTGCCGTATTTTTGTGTTGTTTTTATGTGTCCCCCTTGAGGATAGTTGTTGGCGACAATCGGAAATATTCCGGGTCTCGGTAACTTTTAAAAAGTAGTAAAATTCGAAATTTTTACTGCAATGGAAGGAAATTAAATTCTGATACCCCATTTAATTGTTTAATAAGTTTAATCAAAAGGTAGTTTTTTAAACGAAGTAAACAGATATATTGTTTTTATGTCATAAAGAAGGAAGCATTTCTTTATTGTATGAGGTACGCAGTTCACCCATTTTCAATCTGCCGTTTTTGAAACTTCGAAATATGCTGTTATTCTTACCGGTTTAGAAAGACGAAATTGTTCAGAAACTATTTTGATGATTCCATATAATTTCATCAAAGTCTATCTATTTCGTACGACTATTCCAATAGTTGATAAATGTAATCTCGAGTAAAGAGAGGAAGTGACAATCTGATGTCTTTTGAAACAAATAGGGACGTGGCTCAGTGGGCTAGGGGTATGATTCTCGCTTTGGCAGCGAGAGGTCCCGTGTTCAAATCCCGGCTGAGCCCAAAGCTACTTTTTAATGTTACCTCGAGAAAAGAGAGGAAGTGGCCATCGCTTTGGGTGCGAGGGGTCCCGGGTTCAAATCCCAGCTGAGCCCAAAGTCACCTTTCAATGTTATCTCAAGGAAAGAGTGGAAGTGGCCATCTGCTGTCTTGTGAAACATTAGGGAAGTGGCTCAGTGGTCCAGTTGAATGATTCTCGCTTTGGGTGCGAGGGGTCCCGGGTTCAGATCCCGGCTGAGCCCAAAGATACTTTTCAATGTTATCTGGAGGAAAGAGTGGAAGTGGACATCTGCTGTCTTGTGAAACATTTAGGAAAGTGGCTCAGTGTTCTAGTTGAATGGTTCTCGCTTTGGGTGCGAGGGGTCCCGGGTTCAAATCCCGGCTGAGCCCAAAGATACTTTTCAATGTTATCTGGAGGAAAGAGCGGAAGTGGACATCTGCTGTCTTGTGAAACATTTAGGGAAGTGGCTCAGTGGGTCTAGTTGAATGGTTCTCGCTTTGGGTGCGAGGGGTCCCGGGTTCAAATCCCGGCTGAGCCCAAAGATACTTTTCAATGTTATCTGGAGGAAAGAGTGGAAGTGGACATCTATTTCTTTTTTTTTTTTTTGTGAAACAATTAGAACGTGGCTCAGTGGTCTAGGGGTATGATTCACGCTTCGGGTGCGAGAGGTCCCGGGTTCAATTTCCGGCTGAGCCCAAAGCTCTTTTTTTATATTATCTCTAGGAAAGAGAGAACGTAGCAATCTGCTTTCTTGTGGAACATGTAGGGACATGCTCAGTATTCCAGGGTTATGATTCTCGCTTAGGGTGCGAGAGGTCCCGGGTCGCATCCCTGCTGAGCCCAAAGTTACTTTTTAAATCTGATGTAGCTCCAGCAGGACTTTTAACTTGACCATAGAATCGATAACAAGCTTTTTCGAATTAATTTTACGTACCTGCGACTAATGGTATAGTTGTTAGTTAAAAATATTTTTTCTGTTCTTTCATAGATGATCCGCATCTGGTGTACGTTTTATTTTATGAGGAACATTTAAACTAAATTCCATTTTTTAGAAAAATCACCAAGATTATATCATTTGAAAATTTTTATAGTTTTTTTCAGTGTTTTATTATGAAGTTCAACATTTTGTTTTAAATGAAGAAATGTAGAGTTGTTTTGTTAATTGTAGAAATATGCAATTTCTAATCTTTTAGAAAAACAAATAAACATATGCTTCTTTCGTTTTTCATGCAACTTGCCAACTGTTGCTACTACATCTACATAGATTAAACAAAATTTCTGAAAAAGGCAATTGTAATGGAAAATACAACTTCAGATAATTCTCTAAAATTCGTTTACCTGCCTATAAATCACTTAAGGTGCAACATTATTTCCAAAAAAATTGAATTATAAATAAGCATGAGAGCTGAAAATGTGATGTTTAATGATATAACTATTACAACGAAATGCCTTACTTGACACGGCTTATAAAGCGGGTCTCTGATAAAGCTTACAAGCTGGAATATATACATGTACCTACCCTACCTTACAACGAATTGTTTTCAATTTATTTTAAAACTATTTTAACCTGTTTTATTGGAGATGAAAGTAATCGTTACTCTTAAAAAAGTACTTAATATTTATTTTAAAAACAAAATGTCATTCCTACTCTATCTACTTTTAAAAAAAAGAATTCATTTTTGACTTTCGCTAAATTCAAAGATTCTACTTTTTATATAAAAGATTCTTCAAAGTATTTCAAAAAATCTCGTACTTTATTGGTTCTAAGTAGCAAAGTTCAATTTACAAAAATAGTATTTAGTAGAAAACGAAATAGCTGACATTCTTCAGTAACTTTATTTTTTAAACTACTAGCTTGTGCTCTTTACACGGATTCAATTTTTCAAATGAAAAGATTTTCCAGAAATTCTTCAACACGCGTTTTGTTCATCACAGATTTGACACTTGATTTTTTTTTTATATCAAAGTCAGATTTTCATTTAGAACCAATCAATTTAAAAAATACTTTAAAGATCGAAATTATTTAAGTATAAAAATAAACTTCTATTTGTATACAATTAAAAATAAATATTTTTTGTAAATGTGAGGTAAAATGAAAGGAGAAATATATAAAATTGTGGAAAATGATTTTAACTATAAAGAAATTACCCTTATATAAGGTGCGCAGTATCGAGTTTACCTTCTAAACTAATATATTAATCCTAGACAAATATCATTTTTAGATCCAATCCATTACTAAAAAATATCGAATCATCGACAAGTAACAGGATACTAACGTCGTTTTCCCACAATTTAACTTATATTACATGATCTAACAAAGCAGCTCATTAAATGAACATCCATCACTGGCTGTCCATTCAAAATTTTAAATGAGTTTCTATCCTCTGCAGACATCGGACATCTGACTTATTTGCATGGCTAATTAAACACTGAACAGTTCGTTGTAGCAATTAGCATTTTCTGACATTTTCACGATCATGAGAATGGTGAATTTTTCAGAAGCTGACTTTGTCATATGTATTGTTAAATTAAAATATAATAGAATTATCGGATGAGATAAATAATCTTTTAATTAATTGTATAAAATTTAATATTTTTTTGTGTATCCTTCTTAATAAACAGACCATATTTCATATTTCACAAATCTAAAAATGTACTAAAATTTATTTGTTTTAAATGAAAGTTTCTATAGATATCAGAAGTTATATAATTTAGTCGTAAATCTTTTTTCATAATTGAGAAGCCCATTTTTAAATAGTTATATTTGTGCATTAATATTTTCTATGTATATAAAGTAAAGTCAAATGCCTGAGACCAAATTACCATTGCCTCCTTAGTTGAACTCGCCACTGCCAACCATCCACCTCCCACCACTTGCAATCACAGCTTACCTTTTCTTTGGCAAGGCAACCCAGAACACTGGGAAAACTGACACTTTCAAGTAATCACTATACTATATTTAAGGGATCATAGGAGTCTTAAAAATGGGAAAAGAAGGTACTACAAAGCATAGTTTTATCTTTCGTGTTATTTTTTAACTACTCAGTATATAGGGGAAAGTGCTCAGCTTTAGGACAGTTGTACCTGGGGACATAAGGAATAACTCGCTCTAGGGAAATCGAAAAAATCCTGTATTTTTAGTGGCAACACTACTAACAAAACTTTATCTTCTCTTGTTAAAGAAGGGTCGCCGAAAGCTACTGGGGGTATAATAAACAGGATTTATTGATTTCACACATCTCGAGTAACTTTTACTATCATTTTATATTTTGTATTACGTGTCGGTTTAATCTTATTGTCGGCTCTTTTTAGTACTACTTAATAAGCCATGTTTGAAGTAATTTTTAATCCTATTTGTGTTTTTCAAAACTTAACACTTTCTTATTACAATGCGTTTTAAAAAATTACCCGATGTGCTGTTCCTTGGGACAGTATTTAGGTTGTACCTAGGGACGTCCCCAGGTACAACCAATTTTTCTGCTGCACTGTAAATTGTTGTGTTCTGTGCCTGTTACTGTTTCTCTGATTTTTCAAGGGTCCTTAAGTTCCGATCAGAGGCCACAGACCTGCTCTTCTGTATACCTTGAAGAAATTCGGCCACTTTCAAAACACCAAAACAAACCAAGAGAGGCAGATAGGAAAATCTCATTTTAACCGATAATACAGAAGTCAAACAGAAAAAGACCAAAACTAAAAAGTCTGCTCCAAGTAAAAATAAAGCAAATATACGTTTGAAGGATGTTTAATGGAAGGTTGGAACTCAACTCTTAATTCAAACATAAATATTTGAAAATGATTTGACACTAAATTTACATAATTAATCAACAAATAATGATGAACTTCATGTAGGGGACTTTGTTTTCGTGGGGTTTCTGGGGAAAACAACTGTCAAATATAACTTGGCCAATATTATTGAAGTACAGGGTAATGAATTTAATATAGAATACTTAAAAAATACTGAAAATTCAAATGAATTTACTAAAACTGAAAAATATACTGAAAAATTTGAACTCGATAGCGGCGATACAATTCCAAAACTTCCAGCACCAAATTTTTTTATCCAAGCCACTAGAAGAGGACAGCGGTTCTTTTCCTAGGTCTTTTTGATGGTTATATTATAATCTTGGGTAGATTTAATTATTATTATTATTATTATTTTGGCTAATAAGTTATCTCGCAAATTTGCAAATTATGTTATTGAAAAATAAAGCTACTATTTAAAATTACAACAAACTTACTCTATTTCCAAGTCTTGGGGATTACATTTATTGGTTTTTTATAAATAAAAAAGCATTTGGGAAGCGTATTCGTTAATTGCATAAAACGTATTTAGAAATACATTTTAAATTAAGAAAAAGGAACAATTCCATATTCTTTTTTAGAAAAATGTAAAGATGTCATTCTATACGAAGTCCAAAAATGCATTTGACTTCTTATTTGTACGACGGAATTGTGTTCTAGCCAATTTGGAACAATGTCCTCAGGTACATCGTGCCTTGTCCCCAGGTACATCACTGAAGTTGTACCTGTGGACAGTGGATGTACCTGGAGACATCGTACCTGTGGGGTTAAATATTAAATAAAAAAATCTTTAAAAAATACCTTAGTATAAGCAAGATTTTGTTAAAGGAGAATATCTAAAAACTTTTAAATAATCGGTTTATAAAAAAATATTAAAATTAAAAATCTAAATCTGTCCCAAACCTCAGCACCTTCCCCTAAGTATAATTTTCTATATGTAATTCTATAACATTTATTTAACATAAAACAAATTTTAAATTTGTGAAACTTTAGCCAAAACTCAAATAAATGATATTAAACATAAAGCTATTTGAACACATTGGGATTAGGCTTGCGCGGCAAATTTTGAGGTCAAAATTGAAAAAAAATGACCAAGAAAATGACTTTATATTGCACAAATATGTACAAACAAAGACTTATACCTAAATTCTTAGCTCAATTTTAATTAGAAATTATTTTAAGAACTTTTTTCTAAAAAAATTAATAAAAATTTTAAAATTTAATTTTTTTAAAAAATACTTTCTAATTAAAATTGAGCTGAGAATTTAGGTATAAGTCTTTGTTTGTACATATTTGTACAATATAAAGTCATTTTCTTGGTAATTTTTTCCAATTTTGACCTCAAAATTTGCCACACAAGCCTAATCCCAATGCGTTCAAATAGCTTTATGTTTAATATCATTTATTTTAGTTTTGGCTAAAGTTTCATAAATTTTAAAATTTGTTTTATATTAAATAAATCTTATAGAATTACATATAACAAAATTATACTTATATATTGAGTAGTTAAAAAGTTACATTAAAGATCAAACTACACTTTGTAGTACCTTCTTTGCACATTTTTAGGACTCCTATGACCCCTTAATTAAGGCAAAGACAGCCTAGATATTTAAACAGACATACTCAATAATAAGAACATAAGGTCGACTTCAACTTATTTTTGAAACAGGGATGTGATCAAGATGTAGACCATGTGCTCCATTTTTAAGTAGATATATGTTTTTAGAAATGAATACATGCAAGCCTCGAACTTAAGTAAAATTTATTTGGAATGCTTTTTGACCATGTGAAATACTCATATTCAAGGTGTCTGGGTTTTTAATCTACCTTCGTAATAGAACAGCACCTCAACCACGGCTGCTTCCCAGCAACTGCGCAACTATCTACTCTCTACATGGTAAGCACATCCCGGCCCTCGGGAGTATCCAAAGAAGTCATCTTCTTACTGCCTCTGCCGTGACCAGGTAAACTGCAATAACTTCCATAAGGAGTCGGGTCATTGTTGCAAGCACTTAATTCTTCTAACATAAATGGTACAGCCAATAGAAATACATTTTATTTCAGATCAAAAATGGTACAACTCATTGGTGCGATTTCTGCAGTTTAGCTGCCCACGGCAGACCTGTTCTTTACAGCCTAGATAGAACGTTAAAAATAGGACGTGTGTATCGAGCGATATTGTGTCGTATTATGAACAGCCAAACCACCATATTATATTGCCAACTTTCCATGCATATAATTGCTCCTGAATAACCAGTACACAGACGTGCTCGTTAAATCTGTGGAGTCCAAAGTCCTGACGGCGTAAGCGTACGGATGTCGCTCGAAGCTCCGTTGGGTGCCCGCTCAGGTGTCGACCTCGTCACTTGACCAGTGTTCTAAATTACGAGGCGTTATTGGCTGTGTTAAAGCTCCTTAAGGAGGCTAGAAATAGGCAGCCTGAAACGATTACATTACCAGTACATTTGACCGATAAGGATACATGATTGGCTGCAGTTGCACATACATAAATAGTGGTTTATTTTTAAAGTTACAAGCCAAAATCTACAAGTTGGGTCATGTGTCCCTGGTTCCCCTTACCAATTTAATTCTATATAGTTATCCGAATTACATTGAAAGCCATGCAATCAGGAGCATCTTTCTTGTTTCTTGGTCAGTGCACCTATCTGGGGAACTTCGATACTGCATAATTTTAAACAAATTATTTAATTTTCAACTATACCTGACTCGCCACTGTTAAAATTTTAGAAAACTAATTAACATACAAATATTGGAGACCAGTGAAAATTTTATTACACATTTGATGACAGTTCATATTTCTTTATAAAAAAAATAAATTTAAATAATAAATTCAGAATAATTCATTTATTACTTAAAATTGAATTGAAATACCAGGATATAAACATTAAAAAATTCATATTTCGTTTCATGCAGAATAAACGGTAGGTTCGTTTTTACAATACCGTTCAAATAACATGAATACTTGAAAAACCATTTTTGTTATTAAAAATATGAAACATTTAAACAAATCTTCAAAAACCTTTATTTTATCACATTTGATTTTAACTTAAAAGGTTAAGAGAATATAAACATTGTTTTATAAAATATAAAAAAAAAAATATTCTAAGAGATCGTATGAAGTCAAAACTTTTAAAGTATATTTTCTAAATGTAATGTTGTTTGTCTCTGTAGGTGTATCTCTAAAATTGCATAAAAATGAATAGATTCACTTTAGCTTAAAACTTACGAAGGCGGTTGATATTCTCGTACACTTACAGAATAGTTTATTGGGGTAACATCTATTATTGTATGGTGTTCATATTTCAATGTTATGGAAAAGTAATACTTTTGTCATGTTAACTATATAAATAAAGGATCGCTTTTCAATGTGAGGAGATTTTCAATGTGTTTCAAGAGTGCAATAGACTAATTTAGTAAAAAGTCATTTATTGACTTTAAATTTGAATTACATAAGTCCTCCCTTGATGGTGTTCTGATTATGTCAAACCTGCATAACTAACTGCTTAAAAAAATAAATTGAAAATTTAAAGATGTAGTTTCATATATTCCAAGAAAATATTTTAGAAATTAATTCTGAAAACACGATTACGTCGTATTTAAGCGAAATATATCTAAAATTAAGCTACCTGACGGAAAACTAATGTATAATTCTTAAGTAAATAGTTACAGACTATTGAAATATAATTCAATCAAGTAAATTACATAATGCCTTACATTGAGAATTACCTATTGAAGTCATAAAATAAAAGGCTTATGAAATTGTAATTACATAGCTCATTGGTTTAGATTTAATATTTATTCCACATTACTTATTCAGTACTAAAATAATATTGTATTTCACTTGATTTCAAATAATAATTAAATAAAATATTTTATGGAAAATATATAAATTGTTTCATTTGCAAACGGGAATTTTCAAGAGGAAAAGTCAATTTATTATTTAAGATTTATCGATTTTTTTAGCAAATATTTTATGTTTTTCGAAATAGCCAGTAAATAAAACTCCTTACAAAATATTACAAAATTATTTTAAACCAAAATAAAAACACAATTTCTTAATATCTATATAAAATAAATTTTTGAGGATTAATCATCCATAAACATTAAATTTTACAATTATGTATAGTTTACATTTTAATCAGAAACCTTTATAGGATAATTTTATCATAGTAAATGGAAAAAACCATTAAAAAAATAATGTCATGAAGCAATATTTTAAAATACATAATATAGAATATATAAAATGTATTTGATAGATTGCTATTCCATAAAATAACTGATGTAAGCAAGTGGGATAAGGCGTTGGCCCTGCATGCGGTAAGTTGTAAGGTCGGGTCCGAGCATCGATAAAATTAATGCCTTTTTATAAACAGTCCGTGCAGCCAAAATTATTTGACCAATAATACCCCTTGTAAAGGGAGTGCGCGTTAAATATGCTTCAAAAGTACTAACGCTGCGTATGTTGCCCTGAGAACCGACACCTGAGTAGGGTGCCTACTCAGGTTTCGGTTCGTCACTTGACTGTGGTTCTAAATTAAGACGCCAAGAGCCCTCGTGTAACTCTAGTACGACGATAATTCCAACTTACCTTACTGATATCAGCACACGACCTGACTTCAGTTTTACAGAGTAATAATAAACCCTAAAACAGAAGTCAGCTGAAGCTTTTTTCGTCTTAATGGTGTAACATAATTCATAAATTTGACGGAATTAATTTGAAGAACACTTTTTCAAAATAATTTTGTCCGAAACTTTCCAGTAAATCAATTGTGAACAAGTTGAACGTCTAGCATACATTACTTTTCTCTTTTTTCTAGCACTTACTACTTTTTTACTATTAAAAAGATTTTTCCAAAAAAAAGTAAATTATTTTGGTTTAAAAACTAAATTAACAGTCAAATCAGCAAAAACCTATTAACATGGAAATCCCTATCCCGTTTTACCCACCCTTGGTAGGGTAAAACGGGATAGTGCAAGACTTTGTGAAACCACTATTTTTCACATATATTATTGAACAAATGTGACAAAGGTATTTCAAGTAGTTGAAAATGTGCTTTTTAATGACATCTAGCTTTGGAATGTATATCTTGTACACAATAAGAAATAAAGTGAATAGTAGATAAGCTATCCCGTTTTGGGGTACTCTTCCCTATTTTAAATTTAGATGAGGCACTGCTCTTAATTGAACCGAGTTGTAAATACATGTTCCAAAATAAATCATCTTTTCAGTACCGCAAACTTTCTTCTTCCATCCGAAGAAGCATAAATATTTGATCGGGTAAATGAAACCAGACTTTGTGGGAGTAGGTATAAAGGTTGGTAAATAAATAATCAAATGATTTTCACGAGATAACTAATGTAACGAGTGTAACTAATGTGAACCAGGTTTGTTGATATGCCTTAAATAGATAAGATGTATCAAGTACAGATAATAATGTGTAGGGGAGAGAAGGGGAATGGCGCCACCTTAAGGGAAATTGAATTTTCATGCAGTGCAATTGTGTTGCAATTAATGTAAATTGTAATGAGCATAACATACTAAAGTTCATAACCTATCTTGTGGTGATTTTTCAAAATTTAAATCTTTAATAAAAACTGAATAAATTTGCTTTTTCTAAAAACTTGCACAGTGGCGGGATTAGCCCGGTACCTGGGGTAATACCGCCACACCACTGGGGTTATGCCGCCACATCAATAAACAAAGCAATTAATCTATAAATAACACTGTTCGACAAAAAAAAGCAAGTTTTTGTCCCGAAGCTACTTTGGCGATTTTTTGCTCCTTTGGTGGTCCAATAATAGAGAAATGACATTTTTATCCCAAGTTTAATAGGGGGATTCATCAGAGATCAAAAAACTAATTTTTTAACGTTTTTTTTTTTTCAGAAAAAACGCATTTTTTTACGTTTTTTTTTGGCTACAAACAACTTGCAACTGATTCTTACCTCTATATGGGTGTTAAGTGAGTACCTATGGGTACTCATTGTGGAACTCAAACACCTCTCCAAATCTGTCTAAATTAACGATTTCTGGCCCAAAACGCCATTTTTTGATGTTATTTCATGTTTTTTCGCGTGGCTACTTTTTTGGCTACAAACAACCTGTAAACCTTCCTGCAACTGGTTCAATTACCTCTATGAGTGTTAAGTGAGTACCGATTTGCCATTTTGGAACTCTAACACCGCTCCAAAACTGTCTAAATTAGCGATTTCTGGCCCAAAACGCAATTTTTGGATGTTATTTCATGTTTTTTCACGAATGGAGCTATGATTACGTATCTATGTATGTGTTACGTATCTATATAAATGTTATCATTTTATTTGGTGTTCATAATTTAATTTTATTTATCTCGAAAGCAGATCCAGATACGTAATCATAGATCCATACGCGAAAATTCATGAAATAACATCCAAAAATTGCGTTTTGGGCCAGAAATCGTTATTTTATACAGTTTTGGAGAGGTGTTTGAGTTCCAAAATGGCCCATCGGTACTCACTTAATATCCATAGAGGTAAGAACCAGTTTCAGGAAGGTTTACGGGTTGTTTGTAGCCAAAAAAGTAGCTACGCGAAAAAACATGAAATAACATCAAAAAATGGCGTTTTGGGCCAGAAATCGCTAATTTAGACAGTTTTGGGGCGGTGTTTGAGTTCCAAAATAGCCCATTGGTACTCACTTAACACCCATATAGAGGTAAGAACCAGTTGGAGGTTGTTTGTAGCCAAAAAAAACGTCAAAAAATGCGTTTTTTTCTGAAAAAACGTTAAAAAATCAGTTTTTTGATCTCTGATGAATCCTCCTATTAAACTAGGGCTAAAAATGCCATTCCTCTATTATTGGACCACCAAAGGAGCAAAAAATCGCCAAAGTAGCTTCGGGACAAACACTTGCTTTTTTTTGTCGAACTGTGTAATGGAAAATTACATAGTAAAGCAATACATAGAGAACTAAAATAGGCTTAATTAACTTTGGAATGGTAAATTGTACAGGGTACAGCTCTTTTATTAACTTTCCATTCGCAACTAACTATGCAGGTTTTTTTTCAAAGTTTTGTTGGTCGATTTAGCCAGTTCAGTTATTCTTTTTCAGATACTTGGGCAAATATATAAAATTTCTATTTTACGAATTATGCCGCCATCCTTTTGCATGTGGCGGCATAACCCCAGAGTGATGTGGCAGCATTACCCCAGTAAGACAAAATGGCATAGACGGCTTGTTTAAAGAATACCGATAGCCTAGCGTCCAAGCTAACAACGTGATAAAATAGGCAAATAATTACTCTTTTCAATGATATATAACTGATTTATCTAACTTAGAGATAACAGTCACTTATCTCTTAATTTCAGAAGGCCCAAAATTAGATGAAAATCACTAAAAACCGTATTTTTTAAATAACTTTACACCAACTCACCGCACGGCCATTAGCGTCTATACTACAAATTACTTTGTTTCCTGCTACAGGTCAGCGCTCACAGACCCCCTCCCACACACACCGCTGGCGAGATACAAGGGGTGGCGGCATTGCCCGAGTTGGCGGGATTCCCCTGCCCTCCCCTATGCTTTCGAATTAGCAATATCAATCCTAAGTTATACAAGAAAATAGAATGAATAAAGATATCCTTACCAAAATTGTAATTGAATGGAATTAAATCAAAATAGTTTGGTTGACTTAAGGTATCCACCTACGCTAAAAAGCAATTTAGCCCAATGCTCCGTAAACTACCTCTTCAACTTGAACTTAAAGAATTTAGGAAGATATGGATGGACTAAAATGATATTGGTTTTAAGTATATATAAGAGATATTTCTTGAAAAAAAATGTATAAATGCGAGTTTTGGAAACTGTTATTCTCCGTATGTTATTTTTTTTTCAAAAAGAAGGAAAGTTTAAAAATTTCAAATATTTTTTTTTTATGAATTCAGGTTTTGAAATAGACATTTTGTTGACATTATAACTTTCTTAACATACCTCAATGAGACAAAAAAGCATTAATCAATGCTAATATATTTGTCTTGTAAAAGATTTTATAGTAAAAAAATCTAACTTATGTATAAATAATTTTAAACGAGCTTTAAAACCGAATGTAAAGAAAAAATGAATAAATTCCCAAATCTGCAACAATTTAACACATTTTCTACAACTGATTCTTGCCTTAAACCAAAATAAAATTATTTTCAATTTTGTGATCTTGCTACTGGTAAGTTTTAAAGTCAAACAGCACAAAAATTATTTTCCATCAAGCATTTCAGATGAAATATAACTGAAGTGCACATCTTCTTTCTGTTCTTCATATGACGAGACTTCAAAGACAGAAATATATCTTTTTCTTGCCCCAAGAATACATTCGTTCCCCTTCCAATTCCTTGAAAAAAATTCGTTTTTCACTATTCATAACGTTAAATTTCCAAGAAGCAATAAAAAGTTTTGGGACTTTTATTCTTGGAATGAGAAATCAAAATCGTTGATCTTGACATATTGTGTGTTTGAAATATTTCTTGGCAGTCCTATATTAAACTTTTCATATGCTTGATTACATTTTTTTTGTTCGTTACTAAGAGGTTTTGTGCTTATCATGAGTTTTAAAAAAAGTGTTTAGATCAGTTTTCTACATTTAAAATGTCCTAAATTGAAATCTTGAAAAATATTAGTGATTTAAAATAGTAAATATTACACCAACATTTGGCTGAATTTCAAGCAAAAATTTATTTAAAAAAGTATCCAATGCAATGAAAGCAGCACTAAATAGGTGTTCCATCACTTTTTAAAGTATTTATAGGTTTTTCCCGTCATGCAATGTTAAAGAATGTGGGCTGCTAACCATTTTTTATTGTATTATTATTATTTATGCTGCCATTATATAGTCGCGGGGATTCGTTGGAAAGTCAGCCTTGTAAGCTCTCTCGAGAGAATTTGAATCTATAAATACTACTTGATTTTATGTGCTTTCTTTATTTCAATAAATCATTTTTGTGATGGTGTGTACGTGCATAGTGGCAATACAAATTGAAATTTGTTTCGTTTGTTATTAAGTCAAAATAATTATATAAAACAAATTATCCGAATTTTTCTGCTCAAAATTTACAATTCAACTTTGCCGATAAAACTAGTGGCGATAAAATGCAGGGTCTTGTTTCAAAACTCACATTATCCAATGTAGGGGAGAGTGTTGTACCTCGGGACAATTTTTACATTTTAATTTTTTTCTTCGATAATTATAGTCAAAATAAAAATTCAAAAGCAGCACTTCAACACACCAAAATATTCCTCTATAATATATATATATATTTAATTCTGGCAGCTTGAAATTAAAAAAATTGCCACTCATTTAAAGTAGAGATGATAAACTGTCCCAAGGTACAATATGATGTTGTACCTTGGGACATACTTTATAATTCAGTCAATAGTCATACACTTGAACTAATTTGTGTCAAGAAACAAACTTTACTTTTTTTATCAAGGAAATACACAAATAAAACTTCAAAATTAATAAATTAATATAATTTATATTAATTTTCCTTCAATCATTATGAAATATATCCAAAGCAAAGCTGAGTTGTATTTTACATGTTTTGTGGAATTGTTATTAAAATAAATAATAGAGATATTTAGTACGTAAATAAAGATAAGCGTATTGTACCTTGAGACAGGTCCCAAGGTACAATAAGCTTTACTGTCCCAAGGTACAACACACTACATGGTTTAAATAAAAGCAAGATAGTGGCCAATCTAAATGCATTATCATTATTTTCTCATAACCAAAATATTTTAAAATCTTCTAGTTTATGAAGAAAATAAAATGCAGTTGACTTTTTGTAAAAGTACAAAGGTAAAAAATTATATGAAGAAAATAAAATGCAGTTGACTTTTTGTAAAAGTACAAAGGTAAAAAATTATATTAGAATGAGAAAAATATTTACTTTGGGGTAATAAAATATTTTTTTTTGTCACCAATTCATCAATTCAATGATGCTAGTGTTAAATTTTATTTTGATGGTGTCTGTTGGTTAAGGCTATTATTAGAAATAAACAATGTATGAATATTGCCAATAGATTCTTAGAAATTGTCAGTGTCCCAAGGTACAAGCGTCCCAAGGTACAACACTCTCCCCTATAACTAATGTATATAGTCCGGTCGATCCATTGGGGACTTTTAATAATAGTAGATTCAACTGGACGAATTCACCATTGAAAAGGCCGGACCCTCTATCTTAGTTATACTTTGGAGAATATAAGTTTTGAAACTAGACAATCCAATTATGCTAATCTTATTATTTCTCACTTACTTTAGACAAGAGCCAGACAAAGAAATCTATAAACTCCAACCCAACAAACCATGAAAAAACTCCATCAGCGAACACATACTCTATCAAATATTTTATGAAGTATTTAATATTTCCCATGAGGACCGATACTACATATCATATGCCAATTCTCATTGAACCAAGATACATTTCTGCAGGTATCCACAAATCGTTGCACTGCCTCATAGTCGTGGGCTAACGTGAGAGCTCCCAATATCGAATCACGGCATATTGCGGCTTGCCAATTTTATCAACGGCGTAGACTTTCAATTTGGAGCCTTAGTTTGTTATGTCATCATATTATCGTGACTGCTGACTATTATGGAGACTGGGCTCACAAATTTCGGTTTAATCCGTTTCGCTCTTCTGCCAAATGGACGCGTGGGACTTTATGAAAGGAATTGATGTCATGACATTTCTGAGCTTTGAAGTGAGTTATATTTTATATTATTGTATTAAACTTATTAAATTCTTATATTTTTTTAACAAAAATTGTAACATCTTTGATCATAAAACACGATTTCGTATTTGTTTCTGTCTCTGAAAAATTATGTATTCTGCATCAATTTTGTTCCTAAATCTATTCATTTTTATTTCTATTTTGCAATTGGTATGGTATGGTACATATATATTCCAGCTTGTGTGTTTGTTCAGAGAACCGCTTATAAGCTTTCGTCAAGTGGGACAGGCACAGAAAGAATTTTAACATTCACAAATAAATGAATAACATATAGACAATTAACAACATTTATTGACGGTCACAAACATCCTTGCCTGACCGAGATTCGAACCCGACACCCCAGCAGCTCCAAAGGCTAGAGTCCTAACGATTGAGCCACCGTGGCGGCTGCAATTCATTTCGTCCACAAATTAATTCGCGATTTTTTTAATTGATTTATATTCCAAAGAGGAAGAAAACTTTTATTTACATGTAAATAAAAAATAATAATGTGACGATTTAAAGATTTGAAATGAAAGTAAATAAAATTAAATTTGGTAATAATTAGTTTATATTGGTTATATATTTACTTAACGACCAATCAGTCTTAACTTCAAATCTGATTGTAAAAGACATGAAAGTAGATCAAACTCAATATATCTATCCAGAAAACCATGAAGAGTTATACAAATCAGTTACATTTTCCTTCGTTATAGTACTAAAATTCATGTCCTTTTTATTTGCACAAATTCGGTTCCAGATTAATCAAGTTCAACCTAGCAATGATTGAAACAAAAAGATATTTGCTCTCCCTTTCGGTCTTCAAACCAAACCTTTCACTCAGCTGAAGAAAATCACGTTACACCTGTCTCAATAGCTAGACAATCGAATCAGTCTTCAAACATGAAGTCTTAGTCTACATTCCGGGGGAATATTTGTTCAAAAATCCGTTTTCAAATATTTTATTTCTGAAAACAGGATTGAGAAAATGTCAAGAAAAACGTCGTGTTTATTATATATTAAATGAATTTTTTTTTAAAAGAAAAGATGTGTGTTCGGATAAATTTCGGATAAGTTCAAGAGTATTATCTCGTGGCTACCGGAATTATTTTGACGTTTGAGACGTTAACTTATACTGCGGTGACAAGTTAAATAAATCCTTCTTCCGAGCTAAGCTACAAAATCTCTCCTTGAAGATATTTTGGTTTTAGAAAACTGTCAAAGTGTGTAATCTTTTGTGGAAAGTGTTTTATTACTTTGTTTATAAGGCGGGGTAATATAAAACTGATTTTATTCTCAAGCAGCTTCTTGGGCTAATTTAAGTTTGAGTAAATAAGAATGACAGTGGATTATGTGAAGTTAAATATAATATTTTTAGCGTGAGGAAAACGATTAAAGAATTAAAAATTTATTTTCCGAAAATCTGGTTTCAATGAGTTCTATTTAGTACAATTCTTTATGCATTCAAAACAAAATATTTCTAAATGATTTTGTATGATATCATAGTGCAATTAGTTGAATTTACTGAGAAAATAAAACATTAAATTTTCATCGACCATTCACCTCCCAAAAATCAACATGTTACTGTGGAAACAAAGCAGAAAAAAAGCATTGTTAGTTCAAATGGAATAGTTACTGGAAATTTGTATCGTGTAACAACATGAACAGAACATTCCTGGAACCACTACACCTACTGAGGGAAGCGAGAATAACTTTAATCTCAACAGTAACTTAGTGACACTCGTGTCGTTAGTAACTCGTGTCACGTCGTGTTACGAAATCACCAGAATCTAATGCAAGAATATTCTTTTAAAATAAATTTTTTATCCTCCCTAGACCCCAAGAAACGTATGTTTACCAAGTTTTTTTCTTTAAATAATGTTTATTATTTGCTTAGGGGCATGCCAATTTCATGATATTTGAAATCCTGTAAGTAATTTCTAATAGTGCCATACATTCGAAACAAGCTGTATTAGTTTCAATCTATTATTCATTCCTACAGTTTTGATAGAAAATGCATTTAAAAGTATCCGTTTATTTTTTTTTTCTTGAATCGTGTTGACTCTCGTACAACTTTATTTTTTTTATAGAAATAAAGAGCCGATGACTGTGATAAATATCTTAAAATGGACTCTCAGATTTTCCACTACCCAACAATTTTAGTGATTAAAGTTTATAATTAATTTTATAGTTAGAGACTTAGAGAGGAACATACAACAAAACATCCTGTAAAGGTATGTCAGGACACAGTAGGTTGTAAAATTGATAAGAGAAATGTAATATATCCCTCAATTTTTGATATTTCATAGCAGAAACGTCGCATTACCCGTCACAGTGTACTATACTTGGGTCAATGGTAAAATATTTGTTGAAATATGACTGCATTATTTTTTATTCAGTAAAGTGCTAAGACCTGGGGAAAAGCACATATATACTTTCAATATATTCTGGGCTTAGACATTGGACACGCTTCCCTAAAGTGAAATAAGTGCCACACAAAATAGTGGATCTTTAAGTAAAATAATCCTAGTACTAGCACTGAACTATTTCTATGTGTGACCAGAAATAAAATATGCGGTTTACCATTGCTGTAAAAAAGATTAGATGGCGTCCCTAAGGCCCGACTTCTCGAAATATCGGGATAAAATAGGGATAAAAATATTTTCTGTCCTCATGTTTGGAAAAAAAAAACTGTCCTAATTGAAAATATATCTCAAAGTATATTACTGGCTTAAGAATTACAACTAATAACTAGTTATTTTTACTCTTATAATTTTTAATGTAAAGGAAGTAGATTTCTAGATTAAATTTGACAACCAGTAAAAATATAGTAGTTGTTACAAAAGTAATACTTTCAACCCGTAGAGACAAACACTTGCAATGTAATGTCACATATTATGATAATCTATGTTTAGGATTATTTCTGGATATATTTCGGCGAGTGCATAACCTTGAAGTCGAATAAGTGCCACATAAAACTTCAGGATACCAACTAATAACCAGCTATTTTTCCCTTATAAAGTTTTTTGTCGAACACTAGCAAATTGCGAGATTAGATTTGACAACCAGAAACAATAAAATTGCTGTAGCAAACGTCTTATTTTCAATCCTAACATACGCAATCTAATATACGTAATATAATATCAAATTTTATGATCAATCCATATACAGAGAGCCCCTGTAATATATTTAGTGCAGGGTTTGGAACTGAAAAAAAGTTATTTTTTCCCTTAAGACATTTTTGTTTAACACTAGTAGATTTTAAAATAAAATGCTACAGCCATAATAGATATTTATGCAACTAGTGCGAAAAGTAATGCTTTTTAAAACAAGTGGATTTTATTTCACGAGCGAGGTACGAGCGAGTGAAATAAAGACACGTGTTTTAAAAAGTTTACTTTTCGCACGTGTTTCATACACTATTTTTTATAATTGCGTGAAAAAAAATCAAATCTCATTGGTTCAAAAATAATTCACGTGCTAATTAGACTAAAATAGACTAAGAGATGTCAAGGAAAACAACCAATGATCTCGCAGTTCGGAGCGCGTGACGCTATAAAAAACCAATAAGCGTGTTTCAACATTTTGTCAAAGAAAGCAACCAATGAACTCGCAGTTCGAAGGGCGTGACTTAAGAAATATTCCCATCGCGAGAAAAAAAATTCATTGATTCAAAAATAATTCACGCGCATAATATTTTTAAATACAGCAGATCGATAAATCTTTGGATTTTATGAGTATTATCAAATCGAAATTTTACCTTGAAATGTTGGCATCTTATAAAAAGAGTGCGACAAAGTCTTTTTTTCACTGCTTTTGGGTGAAAAAAAGTACTTTTTTTCACTGTTTCAAAAAGTCTAGCTTTGTGCACGCGTCTGATATTGAAATTATAATGTAAAAGTCGGCTTTTTTTTCACGCAATTATAAAAAAAATATAGTAGGTGTTGCAAATGTCATATTTTTAAAACATATAGATAAACACATGTAGTATAATATGACATACATTATACTATGTTTGGAATATTCCGGGATATATTTCAACGCATACAGAGCCCCATAAGTCAAATAAGTGCCGCACAAAATGCTAGGGAACCAGCTAGTAACTAGTTATTCTGAAATAGGCAGCCAGAAACGCACGGTTTAACCTAACCTAGCTAGTTATATTTACTCTTAAATATTTTATTGTTACACTAGTAGACTTTGAGGCTAAGTAGTTAAAACACATATCAGATTTTCATCTCATAGAGGTACACACAACATACATTGTTACATATCTATGTTTTGGATTATTCCGGGAAATATTTTGCTTATAATGAATCCTTGAAGTAAAATTAGTGCCACAAAAAGTATCCGGGCCTAACACAAATTGATACCTGTAGTAATGGCCGAGTGGTGCCATGTATGACCAGTAAAGGAAATTGGTTATACTGTAGGAGGTATTGTAAATGTCACATTTTCAACCCATCAAGACAAACACAATTCATATTGTGACATATCTATGTTTTAGTTTATTACAGAAAATGTTTCGGCATGTGTATAATTTTTGAAGTGCATCAATAAGCACAAAATACCAGGATACGAACTAATGACTAATTATATTCACCCTTATAATATTTTGATACATCACTGGCAGACTAAGAAATAAACAGTATAGAATGTCATATTCTCAACTCATAGAGATAAATGTACATAATATATTCTGACATATAGACATAATATAATATGGCATATACTATATGTCAGCGATAAAGTTGTTTCATAAGATAAGTTCATAACTGTAACCGCATCAAGTTGGATGAATTTATGTAAATTTGTTTTTAGTTCTACTTGTATATATACGTGTTCTTATCTTATCAATAAATCTGTTCATTCTTGTCAACCCAATGCTTTCTGCTTGTCCTTCTTTCATTCAGTGGCTAAATGCTGCACAATCTTGTTAAATTTAGTGACAAGAGGTTATGGGCCCAGCCCAGCCTCTGAATGCGTTTAATAGTAATTTAAAATTAGTAAGTTTAAAATAAAAAATAAGATGGACGAGTATGAATCTGAAAGCGGTCTTGGGAGGTTTGCTGTCCCGAAATTCAATGGGAGTGACTACCGGCGGTGGTCGGCCAAGATGCGGGCAGCTCTGATGGGAATTGGAGCCTGGCGGATTATCACAGGTGATGTGAAAGACCCGGGAGCGTCAGCTTTGCCGAAGGAACTGCAGTCTTTCCAGCGCGTCAACGAAAAGGGATTTGCCCTTATCTACACCTGCCTAGAGGAGCGGTACCAAATGCTTCTGGATGACGTGACATGCTGTAGTGCTGCATGGAAACTATTAAAAGATAACTTCGACATGGACAGCCGAGCCAGGCTGGTTCGAGAACTGGACGAGTTCTTTAGCATAAAGTTTGAACCAGGAGAAGAAACTATAGGTATGTTTATCAATCGAGTCAAACAAGCTGCATCTCGGTGCAATGAAAGTAATCACAAGATTGATGAACTTTATATTAGTTGTCAACTAATCCGAAAATTGCCGGATGAATTTAATGGTGTAGTTCAAAAGTTATACACTGTTGATGATAAAGATTTTACTGTTGAAAAGATTTCCGAAGCTTTACTATTAGAAAATAGCCGTTTAACTTTAACAGAATATGATTGTAATAAAGAATCACTTAAAACTAGTAATGTGTTATTAACTAAACGCGGAAAATATTCTAATAGTAATATATATAAGTATAATGCTGGAAATTCTAATAAAGGTAAAATTGGACCATGTTGGTCGTGTAACGAATTTGGTCATTTAAAATATGACTGTTGAAAAACAAACGGAGAAAAAGTTAAAATGTGTAAGGTCAGATAATGGATTAGAGTATGTTAATGAAAAACTTGGTAATTATCTGGAAAACCTTGGAATTAAACACGAAAGAACTGTAATTTACACCCCAGAAATGGGAGGCATTGCCGAGCGTTTTAACGGATACGCGTTTGATGCGGTCCGATATTTACTGATCGAATCTAAGTTAGATAAGAAATTTTGGCTAGAAGCTTTGTTTACTTATGTTCACATAAGGAATCGTTGTCCTGTTGGTACGAAAAATCAAAGCCCCTTGGAACTATGGTATGGATCGAAACCCAGTGTAAAACATCTAAAAGTTTTCGGATGTTTGGCCTTTTCTCATATCCCAAAGCAAAAACGTAATAAACTTTCCCCAAGATCAGAACCAGGCGTCATGATTGGTTATGCATATAAAACTCGTGGATATCGAATTTATATTCCAGCCACGGGAAAAGTTATTGAAACCGTGCATGTAAAATTCGACGAAAGTAAAATTGGTATTGAATTCATTAAAAACTTGAGGGAAAAGGGGGATAATTTTGATAGTCAAGCAAATAACCGATCCGATGGTAAAAACCTAAGGGAGCGACTTAAAACTAGGTCAGTTAACAAAAGTGTCGTCAAAATAATCAGTAATACTGATGAGGAAACTAGTGAAGACGAGTTTGAGCTACTAGAACCAAAATGTAAAGATTATACTTCTGAATTAGAATCGGACACTAAAAATTGGGAAAGAGTGAAAACTAGACGTGGTGATATTTACTACTTGCCGAAAATTCGGGATAAAAGTATCCGGTTAAGAAATATCAATGACGTTTCTAAGTATTGTTCGGATAACAATATTAAATTTAATCCTGAAGATTTTGATTTTGAAGTTAAAAACGCAAATTATACTGCATGTAGTGAAACCACATCTACCGATTCTGATCCAGAGGTAAATCTAGTTGAAATAAAGATTCCTAACTCTTTTGAGGAGTCATTGGCATCACCCGAGAGACACGAGTGGGTTAAAGCAATGAAAACTGAATTAAATACATTAAAAAGTAGAGACTCTTTTGATTTAGTACCCAAACCAGTTGATGTAAAAGTACTGGGTAACAAGTGGGTATATACTATTAAAAAGGATTCTGAGGGAAATGTCCAACGCTTTAAGGCCCGACTCGTTGCTCTAGGGTTTCGTCAAATTGAAGGTGTAGACTACGAGGAAGATGTGTATTCTCCCGTTGTCTCATTTACTTTAGTAAGAGTGTTTATGCTATTATTGGTTGTATTGAAAGGGTGGATATCCCGTCATTTGGATATCAAAAATGCATATCTGTATGGTAAGCTATCTAGTCCAGTTTATCTGGAACAACCAAAAGGTTTTATATCTAAAAAGCATGATAGTTGTGTATTGAAATTAAAAAGAGCTTTGTATGGACTACATCAATCTGGAAAAGAATGGTACAATGAACTTGATCGAACTTTCATGAAACTTGGATTCCAGAAATTGTTAAACTGTAATTGTGTTTACATGTTAGATTCTTCTGCAATAGTCTTTATTTACGTAGATGATCTGGCTTTGTTTGTAAAGGATCAGGTAATATTGAATAAAGTTTGTAAGTTAATTGGTAGTAAATTTGAGTTTAAAGACCTTGGGATTTTATCATGTTTTCTAGGTGTTCAATTTGAGTACTTTAATGGTCAAATACTAATGCATCAAACCAATTATGTAAATAAAATGAAAGAAATTTATTCAAGTGTGCCTATGTGTCATGGAAGAGTGCCGATGAGTCCAGGTATTGTTGTAGAAAATAAGATTTCAGGTATGATTGTAAAGGACGTACCTTATCGTAATCTTGTTGGTTCACTTTTATTTCTAGCCCAAAGGTCTAGGCCTGATATTTTGTTAGCAGTTATATTACTATCTCAGTATTGCAGCAATCCTTCAGAAATGCATTGGCGATTATTATGCCAAGTTCTGCAGTATGTTTTCTGTACAAGTAATTATTGTATCAATTTGAGTAAGTGTGCTAATACTGATTTGGTTGCTTATACAGACGCCAGCTGGGTATCAGACCAGGACAATAGGAAATCGTTCAGCGGTTATATTATTTTATTAGGAGGAGTACCAATAAGTTGGAAGTCTCAGAAACAAAAATGTGTGGCTCTTTCGACCATGGAGGCCGAATTCATAGCTCTTTCGGAAACGGTGAAAGAAATAATGTGGCTTGCTAAAAGTTTGAAAGCATGTAAAAAGTTTAAAATAAATTTGCCTTTACCTAAAATATTTTCTGATAGTCAAAGTGCCATACATTTTTCAAATAATTTAAATGAGAATCAACGAACTAAGCATATAGATGTAAGGTTTCATTTTGTTAAAAGTTTATTGTCTCAAGGAGAGTTTAATCTGTGTTATGTATCTGGGAAGACTAATGTTGCTGATATTCTTACGAAAGCACATGAATTTTGCAAGTTTAATAAATTATGTAAAGACTTATTTTTTCAGAGACTTTAAATGATTATCTTATGATGGGGCCGTTTGTCAGCGATAAAGTTGTTTCATAAGATAAGTTCATAACTGTAACCGCATCAAGTTGGATGAATTTATGTAAATTTGTTTTTAGTTCTACTTGTATATATACGTGTTCTTATCTTATCAATAAATCTGTTCATTCTTGTCAACCCAATGCTTTCTGCTTGTCCTTCTTTCATTCAGTGGCTAAATGCTGCACAATCTTGTTAAATTTAGTGACACTATATTGTTTTGGAATATTCCTAGAAACATTTCAGCTCATAGAAAACCCATGAAGTCTAAGTTCGGTGTTTACCCTTGTAAAATCTTGATCCATCACCAGCAGACATAGAGATAAACAGCATAGTAGTTGTTACAAATTTAATATTTTCAACTCTTAGAGATAAACACAAGCAACATAATATCTAAAATTATTATATATCCATCTGTTAGAATAGCTTAGGACATATTTCGACACATACAGAAAACCCGAAGTCAAATAAGTGCCACACAAAATACCAGGGCCCAAGACAAAAGGAATCCCAGCGTAATGGGCGAGTGGTGCTATGTATGACCAGAAAATGAAATCTGTGGTCCTCCATTCCCCCGCAAAGGATACGTCCCGAGAGTCCCCCAGGGTCCGAGAAAGTGCGGTGGACGGAATAAGAAAGAACATTAATAAATAAACATTAAACAGTATAGTAATTGTTAAAAATGTCAGATTTTCAACTCATAGAGATAAATACACGTAATATAATCTGACATATAGACATACTTTAATATGGCATATACTATATTGTTTTGGAATATTCCTAGAAACATTTCAGCTCATAGAAAACGCCTGTAGTCAAATAAGTGCCACACAACGTACGAACTGATGACTAGTTATGTTCAGTGTTTACCTTTGTAAAATTTTAGTCCATCACTAGCAGACATAGAGATCAACACCAAGCAATATAATGCAATATAATATCTCATATTATTGTATATCCAAATGTTAGATTAGTTTAGGATATATTTCGACACATACAGAACCCCCGAAGTCAAATAAGTGCCACACAAAATACCAGGGCCCAAGACAAAAGGAATCCCAGCAGTAATGGGTGAGTGGTGCTATGTATGACCAGAAAATGAAATCTGTGGTCCTCCATTCCCCCGCAAAGGGGACATCCCGAGAGTCCCCCAGGGTCCTAGGACGTGCGGTGGACGGAATAAGAAAGAGCATTACCCGCTGATTGTTTGCTTCCAGTCCTAGTTTATGGCGCCCGGGGGCTAAAGGAAATGTTATTGCATATAACACCACCATGGAAATGGGGCGGCGGGCAGATTACGAGGAATTCGGAGATGGAGTGGGTTTGGGATAGACAGAGTTTAAGGGGTAGTACTGAAGTGGGTTAAATGGATACCGACTCTGAGTGTACATTTCTAAAACAAAGTTAAAGCTTTTTTTTTTTTAATTTTTAGGAACATTACTTATTGGTGTGTAACCATAGGCTACTTATACTTAATTCAGTATTGTACAATATTTATTATTATTTTCTACAGTATTAACACAGTAAAGTTTTAAATAATAATAATAATACATTTAAAACTGTGAGTTAAGTATCCCAAGCTATAGGGACGATATGATGACCTGGCGATACCCATAAATAACCTTCCAAACTTTTCTATAGCTTTTTATGTTTTCAAAATATCATGGAAGAGCCACTGTGGGCTAAGGAAAATGATATTGCATATAACACCGCAATGGAAATGGGCGATGAACAGATTACGAGGAAGTCGAAAGTGAAGTGGTTTTTTGTGAGAATGAGTTTGATTGGAATCGGAGTACTGAGTAGGATAAATTGATAGTGCTGACGAAACAATTCAGTTTACATTTCTAATGCAAATTTGTAGAGAAAATTAGGGATGCTTGAATACTTGCTTTATTTGACGGAAGGAACTACTTTCTTGGGCCACCCTGAACTTTCCTGACATCGATCACTAATAGATTTTTTTTTTAGTTGGACCAAACCTTTCGGCTACTGTATGACATGAAACCCCCTCCAAAAACTTTTTCTGCAGTTTTTTTTATCATCATTTTTTAAAATACCTTATTTAAGAGCACACGACATAACCCAAATATACAATGGATAAATTTAAAAAAAAAAAAAAAAACTGTAGAGATTTTACTTACAAGATCGTGCAGACAAAACCTCGTACCAGACAAATTAGACTGTAATCCAATTTTAATGACTGTGTGTCAAATTTAATATTGGTGTGGAGTTTTCTGTTATAAATTGACATGCCCTACAAATTAGTATAACAATACTGACTTTATTATTTTAAATAAAACTCCCGCTTTAATAAATCGCTTGCCTTTAAAGTTTATTTGACGCCATTTTAAACGAATATACATATACAGAGAAAATAATACAAATTTAAATATAAAACCGAAGAAAATATCCTTAATTCCTGCAAATTTGAATAATTTTTAGGTTTCTTTCCAAATCAATAATGTCCAGCTGCCGTCTTCCTTGCAACCGTTTGCCTCATTCAATGAAAAAATAAACAAGAAACTAAGTGCAACTCAAATTAGCGAAAAATAATAAATTAAAGCAAAGGAACCCAAAATATAAAAAAAAATAATTAAAAATAATATTAAATGTCTTAGAATAATTTAATAAAGCCGCCTCGGTGGCTGAATGGTTAGTGTACTAGCCTTTGGAGCTGCTGGGGTCGGGTTCGAATCCCGGTCAGGCATGGACGTTTGTGACAGTCAATAAATACTGTTATTTGTCGATGTGTTATTCATTTCTTTGGGACTGTAAAATTTCTTTCTGTGTCTGTCCCACTTGACGAAAGCTTATAAGCGGTTCTCTGAACAAGCACACAAGCTGGAATATATATGTATCATACCATACCATACCAATTTAATAAAAATAGAATAATGATTAAAAAACATTAAATAGTACTAGCAAACTTTATAAACTGGTAAAATGATATGTTGAAAACCATAAAACCTAAAACAATGAAAAGGCAAATTTAAAACAAAGGAAAACAAAATTTTAAAAGGCAAAAAAAAAACATACATGTGCAATAAATAAACATGCGCATTTTGTTTTGTTGTTCAACAATATAGCATAGTGGCGAATAAGTAAATTAATCGTTAAATAATCGTTAAAAACATATGCACTACAGTAAACAAAATCCTTTAGTTACATCTTTTTCACTGAAAATGATTTACAAATGTGAAACACTCTTGTATATTATTTTCATGGATAAAATATGCACAAAAACATTTCGTTCAACGCATTTTGTTTTAGCTTCTTTTTCAATTTGTAAGTTAATATTAAGCTCTGTAGAAGTAGAGAAACTATTACTTTCGTACCCTAAGTCCCACTCGACAAAAGTTGAAACAGCCTCTATTGGAGTAAATAAATTTGATGAATAAAATAGAAATAAAATAACATATTTATGATTTGAGGCCGTAGTAATAACGTAAAAGGGGTCCAGAAGGGGCTGTACACTCGCAGTAATTTCGGCGCCTTTCTATGTTTTATGTTTCATAAAAATAATCTAAGTAAGAATAATGCAATATTCTTTCGAATTTCTTCACGGATGGAGAAATGGTTTTAAAGTTGCTGTGAAATTTAGTTGTTTTTCGATTTGTTTTTACATGGCACATAATCAAAATGTGGTTTACGGGTTCTCGTTTTTGGAAAATTTTCGTAATGGCCACAGCCTGATATAGATCGTAAGTTTTAGTGCTAGAAATAATTTTGTTTTAATGATTACCCATTTTTGAAACTATTGAACTTATTTAGATTAAAAATAAAATTAAGATGTGTAGACTTAACTTGCTTTTTGTGAAATAAAAATGGTTAAATAGATGAAAACACGCTGCCACTTAAAAAGTGACCTCAAAATGAGCAGATATTTTATTAATCCCAGGAATATATTGGGTAATGGGAAGTTAGTTCAAAACAGTGCTGAAACTCATAGATTGAAAACATTAAAAAATTATTATTTTTTTATTTATAGAGCATCTATATAACAACATAAAAATAAACAAAACTAAAAACTGGATGAAATGTCCTGCTAAATACAATTACGAATTCATCATAATTTTTGGTCAAGCAACCCTAACTGCAACTAAACTATATAATCTAGATTAAAAAAGAGTATGGACACTATTATAGTGATGTTGTAACTAAAACTTGAGCGAAAAAAAGTATCAACTCTAAACAAGAAAATTATACCGTCTGTACTGTAAAGAACCGTCTGTATCTGAGTTTACTGTAAAAAAATACTCTGAAGCATTAAAGGCTATTTTCTTCTAAGAGTTTAAAAAAGTATGTTTTGGTTGTATGTAAGATGTTTTGATTGTTAATTAAACCATGTGATCAGCTTATAAAAAAAGAATGATGATGGAACTTCCAACTTTCAAAAGTGTTTTTATATGGAAAATTTATTATACAAAGTTAAAGATAATACATCAAGTATGCCCATTGGTCAATTATCTCCCTTTTCCTTCTATATTGTTCGCTATCAATTCTTAAATTTATTTTTTACCTTTATCAAATCATTAATGTTTATTTTTTATGTGTCTGTTTTGCTATAGTTTAACTTCAGCTGATAATATTTTAAACCACATTGTTTTGATTATTTTACTCAAACTCCACAAGTTATAGTTGATAGAGTCAAATTATTACATTTTAACAGCCAAATGCACACCAAAAATTCTGTCACAAGTTCCCCCCCCCCATTGACCTCCTTAAACTATTTTAACATTTAAACCGAAGGAAATGATACTTAAGTGCAATACCCCGCCCACACAAGGAAACATCCAAGTTCCATACTGACGCATTAATTCTGTTCCTCCCCAGCTTAATTTAATAAACACTTTTGTATCCAGCACCCCCATAGTACCCCTTGCACACTAAAATCTCTTCAGTCCCTCTAAGCACATCTTTTAGAAACAAAACATGAATGCTTAAGCATGAAGCATGCTGGACAACTTCTGGTAAGAGAAGCATCCCCATACGAATATAAAGTGCCGGACTATCCGGAAACACCGCAGGTGTCCGGGAGCATTAGAGCATACGTGGGATGCACTGGAGGATTTGTACTTGAAGGTTGCCGGTAGCTTTGTGATCAACAGTTATTTTAAATTAACTGTTATTCTCCAATGTTACTTCAATTGAATATTACTAACTGATGAACCTTTGGAAATGTTTCTTTTTTAAATTTTTGTTTAGTATTGTATTTTTACTAAAGTAAAAAAAATCGAAAAGGAAAGTATTTGCAGTAATATATATTGACAAGGTGGCGCTATTTAATTAATCTAATTAGGTTTTGCACATAGAAAAAGACATGTTTACTTTTTTAGTAATATATATATAACGTACTCCTACGGCTTGGTATATAAAAGATGGGCTCGTTTCTTGTAAAAAAAATATTTGCAACGTACATATGTCCAGTGTACCAGTTTGTAATATTTACGTGAATATGAAGTTTTGTAAGTTGTTTATGTGCTCGGAATCCACAGTCCCCTTATGATGCTCTGTGCCACCATACATACTGACCTAGTCCCTTTTTGACTCCGTTAAGGAGCGTTCATAAAAGTGTTAAATTTATAAGCTATTAATTTCTACTCTATAAGCCAGGTATCCCTATCCGGAAAAGTTGACTCTCTATTTAATAATTACTAGCTAGGAAGAGTGATTGATAACACTAGTGGGTTCAGCGTAGCAAGTGACATAGATTACTTGATTGGTTTAATCCTCACTCCTGCCGTCTCATAAACTAGCTTTGCGTTGGGAAAATATATGCAATTATAACTCTATGCTTTACCGCGCATTGTGCATACGTGAATAAAGTTCATAGTCATTTTATTTTAGAACTTAGTGTTATTTCAGGTGTACACTGTGCAAGTTCATTTTTACTTGTTGTACATTTAAAAGCACCATCTTCCAATGACGAACGTAAGCTATAGAAACGGACAAGCGTAAGCTCTACAATATGGTCAACAATACTTCTTCTTAAACAACAGCAGGAAAGAAACTCTTGTTTATTTTCCTTAGCATCCGTGGCATCTGCAGCATCCATTACCCTTTATGTGGGCGGGAGCAGCAGTTTCGCGTGACTCGCGATCGTTGGACGCACTTTTCACGAGAACGCCGAGATAACTGCTAACAGGGGTTATAATTTCCAAAACGAACCCTTTTTTCTCTTTGTCTCTCTAAAAGCCCCCGTTTTGAAAAATTATGAACCACAGAACAAGGATAACCCCATAAAAACAAGTGTGAAGAGTTTAGTGGACATAAATAGAAAATGTTATGCTGGATTAAATGGAGAGTGAATATAATGAAAGTTGAGAATGACACTAAGTTGGATCTGGGTTTTGCGTGAGTGCTTGACATTTAATTATGCTGTAATGGACTGTGACGTTGACGCTTTAGAAGGAAATTATCAGCTATCACCTTATTTAATAAGTAAGTATGCTACAGTGTGAAAATAAAAAAAAAGACTGTGAGCTTTTATAAAAATTCCTTGTCATGTTACAAAAATAACATGACTTACAAAAAGATTTGTTTATCCAAAAAGAAATCTATCTTTGCCAGTTACAAAACTTAATCGTTTTTTTACATACTTTTTCTAGTAATCCCTTCAAATTTTTTCTGCTAATTCTTGCTTTCAGGTGTTTTCTAAATGAAGATAAGCACGTGGTCCTAAAATATCTTAACAGTCACCCTAGGTCCAAATTTTCAAAAACGTTGCACTGGGTGTCGGCTAAAGTTTCGGCTTTGTCACTTGACCACAAATCTAAATCCCGCGACCAAGTAACAATATATATATTATAAAATTTATTTCAATTTTTTTTTGTTGTATACATTTGTCTTTTATTTAATCAATGATATTAAAATATTCAGTTTTTATCCATAATAATAAAGAAAAAATGCTTCACTTTATGTTGTGCGATGCAATTTTAAAATATACTATAATTGTTTGCGTCCCGTTTCACGTTGCCTTAAAAATAAACGGGTTTTATTTGTAAACTTTATGTATTATGGTTGAATTTATGTAAAATGAATATTTTAAATTTCAACCTCAAACAATTGTAAAAATATTTTGTGTCAAGTATTTCACTGAAATTTCTATAATCTGGTCTTATTAATAAAATAGGTTTGGAATACCAAATTTTGATTCATAAGTTCGACAACATATTATTTAAAAGAAACAAAGTGATGAGCAACAACTACACTAATTTATGTTTAACTATTCGTTTCTGTCAGCAGACACACTTTTTTCTCTTTTCCAATTACTTAGAAACGGGAAATTTAAATCATTCTGTCAACGTGATGTCCTCTTATTCCTTATCAGTTTATTCAATTTAAAGATATTGTTGAAGTCGTTTCTTTAAGAGGAAAACATTTAGAAATAATTTTGAGAAACATTTACTTTAATAAAACTTCAAAACAATTGGAACTAAACTAAGTTTTGTACAATACCACGGATTTAATGTATTAAAATTTGTGATATTGATTTTTGGAAATTCATATTTTAAAACTTAAACACACTTATATAAGGCGAATTTTATATATTTTTTACTTCACTGGATCACTAAAATAAACAAATTATACAATCTGTCATGTAAAATAAAAATCTAAGGAGTACATATTCCAACTTAGAAACTTCCGCCCTATACCTTTATTTTTATTTAAAAAAAAAATACTGGTTTATATCTTTTATTTCAGAGAAGCCTAATGTCAAACTAATACTCAAGTATTCCTACCCTTCAGTTATATGTAACACTATGGAAAATAACAACTCATTTGAAATTTCTCGACCAATAGTTGATAAAAAAGAAGATTAGCAAAAAGCATACCTTTATTTGATTTGCCATTATAAAAGAATCAAGTGATAAATTCGATTATTAATAAGATTCCAACGATCAGGTCTCTTGCCTATGATATTTTTTTCTTTGTTAGTACACGTTTTTATATATTCGTATATCTATTTGTTAACAGAAATTTAATATATGAGCCATATAATCAAATAAATATTTTGGTAGTGGAATTCAATAGTTAATACTCAATTACTGAATACACTAATCTTAACTCATTTAACTTACAAATTATCAGGCCTCCTATCACAAAATACCAGTGTGTACTTTAACACAATGGAATCTCCCAAATTTATCTAATTCAAGCGACTGCAACGAACCAACTCGGAAACAACCACTTTGTATTACTTCACCCATCTCTTTATGTCCCACACTGTAAGTCACAGGTTTTTTTTCCCCATTCTTCATTACTAAGATGTGGAAAAGTTAATTAATTCTGCCGACGCCTCCTTTTCTTCAAGTGCCCTCAACACAAAAGCGAAGGACGACCTCTTGTGTCTTTGAAAGGGGGAGTCATAGCTGCATGAATTCGAGAGGTTCGGGTTTTTCCGAAAAGGACAAGGTGTGACGTCTTTCAAAAAGTTAAATTTTCTATACTGTCAGTTTGTAGGAAAAAGGTCCCCAGACGAAGATGATGATTGATTAATCTCAGTTATTTCTATGCTTGTATAAATGTGTTAGTTTTTAAATGGGTAGCAAGGGGGGTAATTATGTAAAATGAAGGATGCAAAACTAGGTTAATTAGGGAAAGTATGACATAAGTTTAACAGTTTTTTATAACCCGCAAACGTGCCAATTTACTATGAAATATAACTGCTATCACAAAATTTGTGTAAAATAGCATTATTATATAAAAAATCGTAAACAAATGACCTGCATAACTTGCGTTAAGAATAAAACTATATATTTTATCAAATATTTTGCAAATCGAGAAAATTTGTCGTAAGATGGCCTCAGCATATGGCAATCAACTCTGAAAGAGTAGCATTTTTAAAATTCAGAAACATAAAATTATTTCATTAAACGGGTTTGTATAATTTTTTCATGCCCCCAATTGAAATACTCTGGCTAAAGCTACATTTTGTGCACAAAATTGAAGAGCTTAGTGGAAGAACGTGCTAAGTAACATTTTTGAACAATTTGAGATTTTTGTGTCAATTAACATGTGCTACCCTCCTTTAAAGACAGCAACGTTCTCTCTTTTTATAAACTTTTAGTTAATTATATTTTTTACCTTTTGTACTTGTCGTTTTTAACGTACGTAAGTGTAAACCAAAATGTTAATTTTCCCGTTTTCACCTTTTTTGTCACTTGGCATGTTCTTCTAAGCTCTTCACGAAGCTCTTCAATTCACATGTTCACTAAGCTCTTCAATTGTCCTTTATGCTGGAATAAATGACATTCTCCATCCCAACAGACATTATAACAAAATAAAGGGGCCCGGAGGGCCGAATGGTTGGCATCGCAGGCCAGCAATCTGCGCGCTGTAACGGGTGAGGGATCGATTTCAGCCTTCGCATTGGGTTTACATCCTTTCTTTGTGAAAGTAAAACTCTTTTTGTGTCTGTATTACATGACGAAGGCTTATAAGCGGGTCTCTGATCAAGCACACAAGCCGGAATTTACATGTACCTACCCCTATCCCTGCCAAATTCAATGTGTGCCTGCTGTCTCCTTTCGGATTAACTAAATTGAAAAGTCCTCCTTTTACCTCTTGTGAGGTTAGTGGACCGGTTAAACTCTTGGAGTAAAGGATCTGCTTAAGTGGAAGGGCTCAATGGGGTGAAAGAATTCCTGTTCTTCTGCGAAGCGTGTTCACCGCAGGATTGGGATCGCCTGCTTACCTTACGTCGTCAACCCTCTTATGTTTTGTTCTTAAAGGTATCAAATTTTACAGGAAGAGGTAGAACAAGTTTAGTAGGTGTCAAAAATGTTGGGCGTGATTAGGGTTTCTTTTAATAAGATTATTTGCTTAGGTGATTATATTCATACATATGGTTATTAAATTTGTTTTGAATAATTGTATAGTAAAGGTTTTGTGTTTTTTTGTTGGTTGGTATAATTAGTATTGGGGGGGGGATATATCATACATTTAGAATATTGAATACAACAAAAAATCAATTGTTGGGACATTATTCGCAGTTGACTCATTATATATTTTTTATGAAATAAAACTAATAAATATATAATGTTTCTTTTAGATACAATACATTGTTGTAATGTTCTATAGTACACATGTGTTAATAAAGATTTATAGGGTAAGGTTGGGTAAGTGGGCCACCTTTTTGGCATAATTCGACTTTATACCCTCGTACCACTGGATATAATCGGCCTAACAACTTTTTTTTTTTGTGGTCCATTCTCTCAGATGTTATCACTGTACCCATGGCAACCTTAACACAAATTGGCAAATAATAAATTTAAGAAATATGTTTTCTTTTTGGTCATCCGAGTGGCCCACTTGCCCCGCAAGGTGGGGTAAGTGAACCCCTAATATATTTTTATACGAAACTGGTAGAGATATTGTGGGGCAAGTGGAATAATCTACATGATTTTTTGATTGTTTGAAAAAAAAAGTAATGATGTATCTTTAATAGTTCCCCCATAGCAACTTTTTCTGGCATGCAAGCTTACTAAAAGAAAAAATACGTTGATTTTCATCTTTCATTTTTGCATGTAGTGTAAAAAAATGTTAGGGCTACATATTTTAAACAGGCCTATGTCAATGAAAAAGACTATGAATAGTCAATATGACTTACCCTATGAATCTGTGAATATGACTTTTTTTTTAAGTATATTAAAGAGTTGGGGCAAGTGGGCCACCCCTGGCCCGCTTACCCCGCCATTGTGGTGGCCCACTTACCCCAAACGCAGGGCAACTGGGCCACCCCAATTTTCTTTTAACCTTATCAACATCACAAGTACATGACACTACACAAAGATACTATGTTTTATACACTTTCAAAATATGTAACATTTTGTTTTGTATCATGAACCGTTTGGAAATAAATAAAAAAAGAGTATGGTGGCGTGAATTACGAAAAGATGCAATTTTAAAACCTTTCACAAGAAGGATTGTACCTTGTTACATACTTACACGAAAATGATGCCATAATGTTTCCTGCATCTATTGGGGTAAATACGTAAAAATATTGTAACAGATTTTTTTGCGTCCTTAATTCGGGAAATGCCAGGGGGGGGTATTGGCCCAACTGCCCCAATGGCCCACTTACCCCACCTTACCCTAATAAATTGATAAATATTGATCTTGTGGGTCCATGTGATGCTAATATCAACAATCATATTGTAAATTGGATGTCAAAACATGTAACGTTATAATATATATTTGAAAATAATTGCGTTAGTTTATAAAAGTATGTAAATTAGACTTAATTCTTTTTGTGTCTTAAATTAGAATGCAGTGTAAAAATGACTTAAGAATAGCTTAATGAAAAATATTTTTGACTTTGTGTTTCTATGATTACTTGTAAAATATATTCAAAAGTACTTTGAATGATTACGAAAACTTTCTCAAAGAAAATGATTTTTCTCTGACAAAACAAAAGAATTTCGCTATGTTATTCTTATATCTCAACTTAGTCTTGTTTAAAATAAGAATCCCTATTTCAATATCACATTTAACTTTTGCAATTTATTTTTCACCCTCATTTTCAAAATTTCATTATTTATGAAACCTACGGCAAATAATTTTGTTTCTTTATCTCAGTCCTCTTTAATATTTTGTGCATTAAATTATTTTCATTGCTCTGCATTTTTAAGCTTAATGAATTACATTTTAAATTTCACACTCACGTGTATCCTTTTAATGAATGTTTTCCTGAACAAATCAGGGATACCGTATTAATAATATCAGTTTGAAAAATTATAACTTTTACTTCTTTGATCCAAAATGTTTTATTATTTTATTTTTGGAACAATGTTAGGTACGCTAACAGTTTTCAACGAATAAAAATGAATTATAAACTAGTGTCTACTACAAATCGATTACTTCCATGCCCTATATCTTTATTTATAACAGGTAAATAAATACATGCTAAAAACCACAATACATTTGTTGAAAAAAATTTTATCAGATTTTTCTAAGCAAAATACTAATTTATTAATAATTATATCATTTTTTAATCTGAATTTTGTTCTACAATAAGTTTTGTTTCATCTGAAAACTAAAAGTAGGAGCTGAAAGTACAATGTCCATTTCAATACACAAATGTACAATCATAAAATTTTATCCTTAGTAAGAAGCGCCCATATTGATATTATTAGTGTCTAAAATTGGCCGCATCAAAATACCTGCAGTGACAGCTTTTCCCCGCACCGATGGTGTTCCCACCTTAGCGTTGGTGGTGTGGTTTGCGTGTGTTGTTGATCCCGAGAGCTATGCCGGCGGTAGCTTAGCTACTGGCAGGGCCACCCATGCCGGACAGGTCGGAGGGGAGACACCAGACGAAGAGGAACACCCTGGTCCTCCAGGTTGGGGGTTGGGCGTGGGGCTAACAACTCCACCCCGTAAAAAAATTTCCCGTTACGAAAGCTAAAGAATCAAAAACCGGACTGATTTCTCGGAAACGACCTCGGAAACGTTTTAGGGACTTGAAACTTGGATACTGGAATGTTTTGTCACTCTATAGGAGTAAAGCTCTTCAGGCACTTGTGGAACAGATGAATGCTTATAATATTGACTTGATTGCTATACAGGAGATGAGGTGGATTGGTGAGGGCTACCTGGAAGATAAAACTTACTCTTTGTTTTATAGCTGCGATCCCCTGAAACACGTCTTTGGAACAGGATTTTTGGTCAACAAGCGAATTAAACATTTGGTGTTGGACTTTAAGGCTAAATCTTCCAGACTTTGTAGATTGAGAATTAGGGGATTATTTTTTAACTTTAGTTTATTATGTGCTCATGCCCCCACGGAGGAGAAGGACGATCAGGAAAAGGACTCCTTTTATAGTGACCTAGACGCGCTGTATAAAGAATGCCCACGAAGCGACGTTAAGATACTTTTGGGTGATTTTAATGCTAAAATTGGAGCTGAAAATGAGTTCAAACCTGCTATTGGTGGCCATAGTTTGCACAATGTAACAAGCGAAAATGGAATACGACTCATTGATTTCGCTATTGAACATGACATGGTAGTTGGAAGCACTATGTTTCCTCATAAAAATATACATAAAATGACATGGCGATCACCCGATAACAATACATTCAACCAAATTGACCATGTGTTAATAGACGCAAGGCATTGCTCTAATTTGATGGATGTTAGGACTTACCGTGGTGCTAATATTGACTCTGATCATTATTTAGGAATTGCTAAAATAAGAGCACGAATTTCTAATTTCAAGAACACGCCAAGTAAGCGCAAAGTAAAATTTAACTTGGCAAAATTAAAAATTAGGGAAACCAAGGACTCTTTTAAAGAGGAAATTAATAACAAGTTTCAAAGCTTGGAGCTCAATAATCTGGAAAATGTAGAATTTAAATGGCAGGCCATTAAAGACATCCTAATAACAACTGCTGATTCTATCCTTGGACCTGCTGAAAAGAATAATAAAAAGAACTGGTTTGATGAAGAATGTAGATTAGCTACTGAGGAAAAAAATCAAACCTATCAAATTATGCACCAGAGAAGATTTACTAGAAATTCTGTTGAAGAATACAAATCTGCAAGAAGAAGGGAAAAGAGGTTACATAGGAAGAAAAAGCGACTTTATCATGAAGAACTCCTTAAAGATGCTGAGCATCTGAGAGGGAGTGGAGAAAGCAGAGCTTTCTATAAAATAATCAATAATAGTCGCAAAGACTTTAAATCCAGAATTACTTTTTGTAGAGACAAAAATGGATCTCTTCTTAGCAACTGTTCAGATATCTCTAAAAGGTGGATGGAACACTTCAATGATCTTCTAAATGATGACCATCCAACTGTATCCCTTGAAGAAACTGTTTTGGTTCAGCCAGACGGCACTTTCCCTACACCTTCTCTAGAAGAAGTGGAAATAGCTATTGGAAAACTAAAACGAAACAAATCCCCAGGGCCTGACTCTATACCGGCTGAACTTTTTAAAGGGGGGTGTCCTCTGTTGAACAAGGCCATACATGAAACTATCTTTTCAATTTGGGAAGATGAGGTCCTACCAACGGATTGGACTCATGGCATACTGTGCCCTATCCATAAAAAAGGTGACCCAACAGACTGTTCCAACTATCGCGGGATCAGTCTATTGAATATCTCTTACAAGATTTTCTCAAACATCATTTTTGGAAGGCTTTCACCCCTGGTTGAAAGCATTGTTGGTGAATATCAGTGTGGATTTAGGAGAGGAAAGTCCACATGTGAGCAAATTTTCAACCTGCGTCAAATTCTGGAGAAAACAAGAGAGTTTGGAATTGATTTACACTATCTTTTCATTGACTTTAAGGCTGCCTATGACAGCATTAACCGACAAATGCTTTTGAAGGCTCTTGGTGATCTAGGGATCCCAGAAAAATTGATAAGACTTATAAAAATTACTTTAAGTCCATCTTTCTCGTGTGTCAGATTAGGTGGAAACGTTACAGAATATTTTGAAGTAAAAAATGGTGTAAGGCAAGGTGACGCACTTGCTTGTCTTCTTTTTAATTTGGCCCTTGAGTGGTCCATTAGAGATTCTGGTATTAATACCCGAGGAACCATTTTCAATAAGTCAGCCCAACTCCTTGCATATGCTGATGACATTGTTATTATTGCAAGAACTAAGAAGGCTTTGTCAGATGCATTTACTGCCATCGAAAGTTCTGCAGCAAAAATACACCTAAGTGTTAATGAAAGCAAAACAAAATATATGCCTGTCTGCAAGACAACAGAGTGTTTGAAATTCTTGGAAATTGGTCGTTATAAATTTGAACGTGTAGAGGGCTTCAATTATTTAGGCTCAAATATAAACTGCCAGAGCAATCTAGACACTGAGATAAAGCAACGCACTGTCGCTGCTAATCGATGCCTACATGGGTTGAGAAATTTCCTGAGCTCCAAACTGGTTAAAAGGAAAACGAAGATTATACTCTATAAAACCATCATAAGACCAGTGCTTACTTATGGCTCAGAAACCTGGGCCATGACAAAATCGCAGGAAAATAGACTGGCTGTCTTTGAAAGAAAGGTTTTGAGAAAAATTATGGGTGCAGTTAACATCAATGGCATATGGAGGCACAGATATAACAATGAACTATATAGGTTATATAGGGAAGCAGATATCATCAACATCATAAAAGTCAGTCGGATGAAATTTGCTGGACATCTGTGCAGAATGAACCGAGACTCTTTAACATCTAGAGTCTTCCACTATAAGCCAATCGGCACCAGGGCAAGAGGGAGGCCCAAACTTAGATGGATTGACTGCGTAGACGAAGATTTCAGAACGATTAAAGTGCAAAACTGGAGGTCGGCTTCCAAAACAAGATCAGAATGGAAGAAGATTCTGAGGAAGGCCCTGGCCCACAAAGGGCTGTCGAGCCAATAAAGAAGAAGAAGAAGACAGCTTTTCCACCGAAGGAAGAATGAAAGACGAGTAAGATGAAGTAGGGATGTATAAAAACAGAGCGAAAGAGAACGTCACCATCAATAGCAACAAAATGCGGAGAGAATAAACCATAATAAAAGTAATGGTCTTCATATTAGGGATTTCCGAGGAAAACAGCGTATTTATTTCACCTGTTATGTAACCTAATAAATAGAATATGTTATTGTTAGTGGGCGTTTATTATATATTAGGCGATAACCACAAAAATGGAATTTGAAAGTTGCAAAAGTTGTTACGATTTTTAAATATAAAAAGCCTGATTGCTTTGTTCAGAAATATTTTCTAAGGAAACTCTCTTTAAAATAAAATCCTACGATTAGTTATGGCTTCGATAAATATGAAAAAACAAACAAATATATTTTAAATCTAATATTATTTATCTTGTTTGTGATTCCAGTCCGCAAGACATAAACAGCGATAATTTTCGAAAATGTTCTATTTGAACTTATATTTTTCTTGGGAGGCCACCATGCCTTCCAATGCTTTAATATTTTAACGTCGTAAAAATGTTCAAATGAAAACCGTAATAAATGTAAAATAAGATAAACAAAATTCATTATCCAAATCAATAGGATTACCCTGAAAACTTCAAATCAAACTGTCTTTCGAAAATAACCTAAGCGATGTAATAATACCATTACATATCCGCCTCAAAAGATTTTTACAGCCAACATATTTGAATTTAATGCCGAGCATAAATAACTAGCCTTTCACTGGGAGTAATTTAATTTTCAATGAAAAATGTCTGATGTTATCTGCTTGGATAACGCGATGTACAAATAAAAATTGAATGGAAACAGTATCCAGGTACATGTTATTATTAGATTTTTTTTTGCAAACACCAACCCATATTTAGCATTACATGTTGCTATAAAGGTGATTGAATGTTGGAATGCCATGAAATGTTGGAAGACATATGCGCGCTTTTCATTTGAATAGGAAATTTGCTTCTATTATGTTTTGTGTCAACTATATTAAAGTGTAGCATAAGAATGAATTTTGTAATGTATTGTACTTGGAGTGAATGTGGGTAATTTAGGAAGTTTTGTTAGATGATGTTTATGAAAAGAGAAGATGTCAGTATATATTTTTGACAACTAATTGTATTTACTTCTCAAATAAATAGAATTTGTAATTCTGTTCACACATTCAACAGTTTGAAAAGTTACTTTTATGATGTCAGAAATGTAATCAATGTAAAATGATTTTAATACCATGCCACTAAATAAAATAAACTAATTATATTTGTCATATTTTTGTAGAACACCAGAATACTTAGTAAATCAGCGAATTATTCAATTCTATGTTGAAGAAATGAAACATCAGCCTTAGAAGCCCAAACAGTCGTATTTAAAATAGTAGATGCACTTAGCGTCAAATTTAGAAGCTATATTATTATAATTTATCTATTTGAGGAAGAGTGGTGCCATATGGACACCAAGCAAATAGCAAAACATATGCCATCATTCAGCTTAACTTCCTTGATCTCTTTCGAATATAAATGTGGTTGTGTCAATGTGTTTATATGAACAATCTATAGATAAATGCAAGAAAGCTAACCACAATCCATAAGGCTGCTCAACTATTCTAGTGTTAAATCGCATTAGAACGTTGTTTTATATAACAAGTGCAAGCCCTTTCAAGCCGGACCGCCGGCGCAGTGGTTAGTGTTCTAGCCTTTGGAGCTACTGGGCTCAGGCTCAAATCCCGGTAAAGGCATGGATGTTTGCGCTTGTCAATATGTGTTGTTTTTTGTCTATGTGTTTGTGTCGTCCTTCTTTGTGTGTCTCTTGTGACTGTCTCTTCTGGCGAGCTGGGTAATGGGCTATAAAGCCTACACTCTCCCTTCTAGAGGGCGCAATCCCTGTCATTGTCTGTCAAGTCCTTTCAAACCGAAGTTATATCCGTTGGTTCTCCTAATTCAGCTATTTGGACCCCAACCAAGATTATGTTTACCATATTGATAGTATCAATAGGTTCATTGCAGATGTTGCTAAATTCATTGCTGCTCACAGGCAGCTGTGTAGAAGAGAAAATCATAATTTAAATAACTGCACTTGAGTTACTTTGGGAAAAATGCCGTAACCAAACACGAAAGAGTATACAAATTAGTAAATTATAGAAATGTAAGCTAGATAGATGGTATAAGTACTTGATAGAGTTTGAAATTTAATGTTCAAATATATATTTTTTTAGTATGGCATTTCAATTTTTTCCTCTATTTAGATTTTTTAAACCTTCCTGAATACATAACACCTTAATAGCTATTTTGCGCATTTCGTGGCACGCATAAAAGCAAATTTTTCTTTCTATATTATTCCCACAAAATTATTTTGTTAAAATGTCAAATGATTATCTCTTAATATAATTCGCAACAAGTTTAGTATTTTTTTTATAAATATAATTCCTTTCAAAATACTTATGTTTTGTAATCTAATCTGTATTCATTGAATATAAATGAATATTTGAATCTAGAAAATGAACTTACTACAAGAACTATTTTTTTGTTCATTATGTGTGATTTTAAAACTGAATAAAAAAGGGAAAATGTATATGTTATCTGAAGTACTATGTGTTTATTTTCTTTTATTAAAATTAGATCTTAAAAAAAAAACAGGAATAACTTACAAATTTATTAATTATTCTCAAGTAAAGCAAAATGCATAACATGTGTTTATATTGTTTTCCTTTTACTTTAGTGCCCACTATTTTAATCAAATGTAACTAAACATATGTAAAATAAAAAATGAAGACATATCATTATTACCTTTAATATTTCAAATTATACTAAAACTGTCAACCCACATGTGAATAGCCACTACAGCTAAACCCTTAACGAAAAATCCACCCGAATGCAGCATAGCAAGTCAGCCACTATTCCCGATCCCAACCGTTAGAAACTCTTTAAGTTCTGGAGTGCTATCAGTAATGGCGTTACCGAAGAAAAGTCCCATATCTAACTGGCTCTCGCTAATGATAATTAACGGCTATTACTGTAATGGTGCAAGGATAGGAGAGCTGCTCTCGAGGCGACTCGAAACTCTTCGTCGCAAAATAGTTAGTTCTTCGATAGATAACTGCGATACGATAGATACATAATCTGTTATATGAGCAGTTCTAGTCCGCTGTTGTTTTGTGACTGTTCAAGCTATATTTAGAAGCTCTTAAGACTATTTTTAGAGCAAAATTCGAAGTGTGGAACTTTGTTTTTTATAACAGAAAAATAAATGAGTACACTTTCACCAAATGGCGGCATAACCGCATACACTTAGCAAAATATCTTTCAGGGTTGTTTCCAAAAAGCAAACCTAAGAGAAAAACACTTGTAATGGAAAGAAAATCGTGAGAAATTTATGTCGTTTTATTTTTAAAAAATCAAAAAAATTCAAATTTGTTCGCGAAATAAAGGCCCATCTAAAAATATCTTAGCAAAAACAAATAATTTAAAGTAAAAAATGTCTATGCATGCCTTTTGATATTCATAAAACAAATATCCAAGCCAAATATTTTTGATCAAGGTTCATTTGGAACGATTTTGTGATAATTTGAAATTTTACGAACACTTTAAAAGGCTTTCCTGAATAATGGTCTTTTTCGCGTTTTGCCTCTTTTCCGCGTACGGTGCGATATAATATGCCTATCTACAAGAAGTGGAAATAATAGAAACACATGTAAGTATACGAATCCGTAAACATGAGTTCTCATGTAAGCAAATCTACAAAGATAAGTTAAATTAGGAATTCTGTGAATGTATTATAGCGCAGTTTCTTATTTTGCTGACACACAGGGGAAACTAGATGTATGATATTTTCTTTTCTATCAAAAGATAACATCGCGAAACCATCTCCGAAGATGACTGTTAGTTATATGAATCGATAGCAAAAGGGTTCAAACAATAACCCCCACCTTTCGCGAGAAACGAAGGTAATCATTTCTACATCGGGAGTAATGGGACACAAAGAAAAGGAGCTGGCTCATCAGAGAATTGAAAGATATTCAATGAGGGAGTTGGGGTTGGAGAGAGATGCTTCGAAAATAATGTCTAGTTTTGGAGTTTGATTAAAGCATCTAGACATTATTGTAAGATTTTAATGTGTGGTAGGTACATATATATTCCAGCTTGTGTGCTTGTTCAGAGAACCGCTTTTAAGCTTTCGTCAAGTTTGACAGACACAGAAAGAGTTTTTACAATCACAAGAGACACACAAAGAAAGACACAAACACATAGACAAACAATAGCATTTATTGACGGTTACAAACATATATGCCTTAACGGGATTCGAACCCCACCCCAGCAGCTCCAAAAGTTAGCATCCTAACGATTGCGCCACCGGGAAGGCAGATTTTAATGTATAAAGTATTATTTTTGAAAGGGATACCACGTAGTTTAAATACAAAAATAGCTTTTAAAATGTACAAGCTATCATTACAAAACTAAAATATACATGAATGATACTAATATTGTTATTGTTCTAAAATTATTATTACTGATAATATATTTATAGATAAAATACTGGAATTTTTTTTCAAACTTATGGAGAACTTTAACAATAATTTTTCGGATGTTTAAAATTCATACTCAAATTTAAAACGATATTAACCGAACAATGCTGTGACATATAACTCAATAAATTTGTTAGAAAAAAAAGTTTTATTTTCAAATAACTCAAAACGATTTAAACAGCCGTGAATCAGAAACTTCACACACTTCTAAAAGCAGAAAAGTGGCCCAAAAATAACAAGAATAAAAAAAAATTGTACTCCACACAATGAATTTCATGTTTTAAACATACCAAACCCAATACACAGCATCAGTTCCACGCAGTACTCGGTCACCAACGGTGGTTTACTCTTGTCTACAGGGGTGTAAAGACTCTATAAGAAGGGTGTTAGGAGTAACAAGAAAAAAAACTAAGTAGCTATTGGGTGTGTTAAGAAAAGTGGATAAAAGCTTTGTGTGAAGAGGACAAGTATTACACCAGTGTTATCGTCGTATAAGTTTGACGGATGGCAGAATTTGATGGATATACATTGCGGATAAATAGCTCATGTCAAATGGAAATCTCCTTTGAGGAAGGAAAGTTTCGGGGATGGTGCTTTCTCCCTCTTTCTAACGTATCTGTGTCATCGAAGAAGTAAACATTTTCAGGAAAAGTTTTTATATGAGTAAAAAGTAAATAAAATATATGTTTTGAGCTTCGAGGAGATTTGGGATGTGTAGTTTTTTTGAAAGGGTAAGGTTGATCTACTTAGGATATAATGTACTTCAAGATATTTTTTTTAAGAAAAAAATCAAATAAACAAACAACTTGAATAGAATTACGGTAAAAGGCAACTACAAATAAGATTAAAAGATTTATAAGTAAAATAAGAAAACAAAAAATATATCACCATCTATTGCAATATGCTTTGAAATCAATTGGCCACTGCTTAACTGCTAAAAACAGATGACCTTTTTCTATTGAAGAAAAATCTATTTATAAACGAACTTCATTCTAAAGTGACTATTAAACTGTGAAATAGTAATTATGTTGTATTGTCACCTTTCACTAACAGTAATATTGTAAAATAAAGCTCACAAAAATTTTGTTGTGCAAATCAAAAACTGTTATTGCTTTAATATAGAGAGATAAAATGATTGTGTCAATATAATAAATTACATTACGAATGAGCAAAATTTTTGAATTGTAAAGAAGTTTTAATTGTATATTTTAAAATGTTAAAGAAACTCTTTATGTAGAAATTTATATTGAAATTTAATATACGAAGAGTTTGGGAACAAGTTACATTATACTACCTGAAACGTTTATAGTTTTACCTACAATCATGGACATTCCGTAAATGCTTTTGACTTTCTGATGTGGTACTTAATACTGTCTAGTATTAAATCTCAACAAATTATAAATAACTTAAATCTCATTTTCATTATATTTATAACGCATCATTATATTTATGTAAACGTTTATAAAATAACAAAAAAATAAACTAAGAAAAATATTTAAATTTATGTCTATCTTACAAACTATTTCACTATTAAAAGTTCCAGTGAAAATATTACATCAGAAATAATAATAATAAAAAATATGAGCAAGCACTTTTGCAAATAAAAGTTCCATATCGAATTTAAATGAGCAAATACTGTCATAACTTTTGCAATGCCCTAGCGAGGATATCTCATCTTTCTTACAAAAATAAACATCAAGCAGTGATGAGATTTTTCGGTAGATCTCGTTATCTTGTTTATTTTGCACATTACTCAGTCCCAAATAAAAGAAATCTACTCATGAAGGCATTCATAAACCAGAGAGGAATAGCAAAAAAAAAATGTCGTCCTTTTCACCAGATTTGCGCGTGGGATTGCGATGCAAAACAACTATTTATTAAACTGGAACTAAGCGCGAGAAGAAATCCTCACTCCCAAAGGCAAAACCTTGCAGATAAACAACAAAACATCTAAACTCCGCAACCATTTTTCTCCTTCCATTTGTTCGAAAACCATTCGATAGTCAAAAGAAGGCGTTGTTTGTGTATGAAGTTGCCCCAAAACGGATCCAAGACGTGGATTGGAACAAAAGACTATGGAGGAAGGTAAGAAGAGGGAAAAAGAAAAGCCAAGGTGGGGAGGATGCTGGGGAGAATTGAATCCTGGGAAGACCCCTTTGGCTCCACTCCTGCTCCCCTATGTCATCAATCACGGCGGAGAGGATTACGCCTTCATCAGGACAAGGCGGAATAACAAGAATGAGTCTGCGAAATAGATTTTCCATTTTTAGACTGAATTTTCTGAAAATATTTTGTTGATCATCTATGGAAAAAAGCGAGAGAAATTGAAAATGAAATGGATTAAACATAATTCTTGGCTTTAAAAGTTGGTGTTGATAGATTATGTAGATAAGATTTATCATTAGTTCAGTGAAATTTCGATGAAGTGATATAGTATTTTTTTTTTTCGGTTTAGTAGAATTATTATATGACAATTGTATAAAACATAAAAATGTAATAACCCAGAGTTTACAATTGATTTTATATTTTGTACAAAGCAACCTTATCTGAACATCTATGAATGCTGATAAATTTCTCTAATACAACAGGAATTTAACTATACGTATGTTAATGTCAACGTTTGAGATTTTATGAACAATGGGTCAGCGTTAGGGTTAATTATCGCCACGCAAGAGCTTTACAATGGCTATTAGGAGGGACCAGCGTAATTATTTATAATCGCTCTCAAATGACGAGCCTATAGATGAGTAGGCGACACCGTACGCGGCGTTGGGACTTAGGCTTAGGGGCATATTCACCAGGCAAGGCAAGCCCCATACTCGTTCCCAGACCCAAGTTATGAGAGGACTCAACAAATTCTATACAATGCTTCATAAAGATAGTTAGAAAACAATTAAAATCAGTTTAGCAATTCCGAAAGATTAATACTTTAACATTTTATTGATAAATTTTTATTTAACGGTTAACATGAATTAACGCTGAACGGTAATATGATTTTTTCTTTAACGGTTAACATGAATTAACGCTGAACGGTAATATGAAATTTCTTTAACGGTTAACATTTGCGGCATTTGCCTTATGCTTGAACCCTTCGGAAAACAATATATTCGTTTCAAGTTAATGCCCGTTATTGGCTGTAAAAAATTTAAAAAAAGAAAAAAATCTAAATCAATGGCTTCGTGAGAAAGTCACCTGCCCCTATACCGCCAAGCTCTTACCAGGTCATCCAATAAATGTACCTGAAATCGAAAGTGGTATTTCTTTGCAATTTGCCGCTGATTCGTAAAAGCATTTCCAACTTTGGTTGGGTTTGAAAATGTTGTAAAAAGATCTCAACTGATTTTGAATGTGTATGAAACATACTAAAGTATAAAAAAAATATATCGTAGGGGAAATGTGGGGGTGGGGCACATTGGATCATTTTTTTTTTTTTGTATTTATGTAATGTGAAACAATGATACTAATACAAAGTATATTTGGTATCTACTGGAAAATTTAAATAATAAAACATGTATTTTACAAAAAGCCATTCGATTTATTGCTAAGTTTATTATATTTAAATGATACAAAAGTAATTTGCTTTTATTTTTGCCAAAAAAATGTAAGAAATGGTGTCATTAACCTGTCAGATACAACCACACAAAAAGATAATTATAAAAAAACTCTAACTACGTATTAAGGTATTTTAATAAAATTTTTATTTACCAATATTTTAATCAATAGATTTTTAAAGTATACTCTAATGTAAAGTAACAACAAGGAAGGGATCTAAGGGAGAGAAAAATACATCTTAAACAAATAAGCACAGTTATACAAAGTAACAATAATATACAGTATTTTAACTATTAGGCTTCATACTTTAACAACCACATATCAGCCCTTAAGAGCATGTTGAAGTTTAGAGATGTATGGTTGTTATTGTGGGGAATCCAAAACAATTCAAAAATTTTATCATATCTATAAAGTATTAAATAAAAGCGCTTTTCATGAATTAAATTTAGTTTTTGGTCGAATAAACAAAGGTATTAAATGTCAAAATAAATAAGGTAACGCAAACAAAGATATTAAATGTCGAATAATGTTGTGAAATATACGTGTCCGTTAATGTATCATATATAATTAAGAAAACTGTGAATAATGGGGTTGAAACTGTGGGATCAAATGGGACACGAATACACCTAGATCTGGTAGGATTTTCTTGAAGAATCTATTCAAGTATCTAATATCTTATTTAGTCAAGTAATCATAAACTTTTTAGCACATTTAATTATGAACTTTTTGAGCTTCTTTCAAACATAATAAGTGAACATACAAGTAGCCTTATTGATGATGTATTTTGCCGCCTGTAAAGTCATTAATTGTATCTGAACAGAGCTTGGTGATATGAATAAATATAAGTTTGGTGAAGATAAATGATTTATTATTGTTAAAATTATATAGAAATAAAACTATTCTTCATTACGTTGGATTGATTTCTGAAATAGAAAGTGATAGACTCCGTGTAAGATTTTGATGAAAAAAGACTGACTTTTATATTCACGTCTCCTGAAAAAGAGGAAGACTTAGGTACTAATCAACAATCGTCGGCGATTGAACAAAAACAAAGGGACTATGTTCTATTTTTTTGTTTAATTTTCATATTTCACCTTTCAAAGTAAAGTAATTGTTTAAAACATATATTTTCATAATGCTCACATATGTGTAAACAGTGTTTGCTTTCAAATTTTGTTTTTAGGACATTCTCTGGTTATTATTTTTTTTTTTTTAGATTTTAATTAAGACAACATTTATCATGTCCCATTGGTGTTATATTTTGTCCCGTGAGACCCCGTATATGGGAAGATAATGATACATTTACATAATTTTTTAAGTGTATTCAACAACTATAATATCATATCTCTGTCTAATGACATTTCAAGTAAATAAATGCTATGTTTATGAGCTTGTAAGACTTGTCGGCAGTTATAAATATTCAGAATTCCGGTTAAATATTGCTCCATATTTTTACAGCATACATAAGTAATTAAGTAAAGCTCACATTTTTTTCTTGTAAAACCAAGGATTTTTATACGCCTGCAACCTTTTTAACAAAGTGAAAACCTAATACACTATCATATAGGTCAGACATTCGGAAGAACGTCGCAATAAGCCACACTGAATTTATTCAATGTTGTTGATGGTGTCCGTGGATATCCCACAGAAGATGGTTGCCAGAGCTTCCGCAGGAGTGGACATCCTTTTACCAAACTTTACCACTATGCCTATTAGACGGCAAATATAGAATACATTTAAATTTATATTGAGTCTATTCAATCTTTTTCTACCAAAAATATGATTCAAGAATATATGCTACGTTAATCTAAATGGGTTAAATTATTTTGTGTTATAAGGAAAATGAACTATGACTTTGAAAAAAAATTGGTTACAATATTATCAAACAAAGTTACGTCGACTCCTTAAGAATAGACATAAAAAAGGATTTAAAACAAAAAATAAAACCTCTCATATAAAATCATTCTCTAAAGAGCACCTACCATTTTCTGTTATATCTATTTTTTCAGTGAAATTGTATCGTTTTGCCTTCTGCCGTGTTTATTTCGAAAAAAATTGAAAACAAAATCGCTAAAAAACAAACATCTCACTATGGCTTTTCCCTTATATTTCACTTTTTCCCCGCTTTTCTAAATGGGAAAGCTTATATCGCGAAATATATTCCGGAGAACGCTGCTCCTAAAGATATAAAACAGTCTTTTGGGAGTCAAGGGAATTTCTTTTTCGTTATTTCGTGTTTCAAGTGGAAGTAAAGTATAGAATGGAAATTGAACTATTCTCAGCCGTTGTTTACTGTTCTATCCCAACTCCCCTCATAGTTTTCTAACTCTTCCCTTTGTTCAACTATCAGCTAGAAAAAGGGCCATAAGTGGGCAGAGTCAATGTTTAAGGAACTGTTGAGATATCCGATCATATTTATCGCTTTTTAAGAATTTTTGAATGGTTGCGGGAAAGTGTATTTTTATTCCATTTGATATAACCTACGTGCAAATATTAGCCCCAGTACACACATTTAAAAAAAATGTACCGGAATCCAGGAACTTTCAAGCTGCCACTATTTGGAGCGTAGTTTAACCACTTTTGCGGAGCATTGAATTTAAGGGGTCATATTAGTCTTAAAAATGTGCAAAGAAGGTACTACAAAGTATAGTTTGATCTTTCATGTAATTTTTTAACTACTCAATATATAAGTATAATTTTTTTATATGTAATTCTATAAGATTCATTTAATATAAAACAAATTTTAAAATTTATGAAACTTTAGCCAAAACTTAAATAAATGATATTTAACATAAAGCTATTTTAGCACATTGGGATTAGGCTTGCGCGGCAAATTTTGAGGTCAAAATTGAAAAAATGACCAAGAAAATGACTTTATATTGTACAAATATGTACAAACAAAGACTTATACCTAAATTATCAGCTCAATATTAATTAGAAATTATTTTTTTTAAAATTTAAATCAAATTTCTTAATTTTTTTTTCATTTTTTTAGAAAAAAGTTCTTAAAATAATTTCTAATTAAAATTGAGCTGAGAATTTAGGTATAAGTCTTTTTTTGTACATATTTGTACAATATAAAGGCATTTTCTTGGTCATTTTTTCAATTTTGACCTCAAAATTTGCCGCGCAAGCCTAATTCCAATGTGTTCAAATAGCTTTATGTTTAATATCATCTATTTGAGTTTTGGCTAAAGTTTCATAAATTTTAAAATTTGTTTAGTATTAAATAAATCGTGTAGAATTACATATAAAAATTATACTTATACATTGAGTAGTTAAAAAATTACATGGAAGATCAAACTATGCTTTTTTAGTACCGTCCTTGCACATTTTTAAGACTCCTATGACCCCTTAAGGTATTTAAAAAAAATGGTTAAATCCACGTACCAAATTATCATATAGTGGTTGCAGATAGAAAGTTCTAGAATACCAGTGCAATCTTGAAATAAACTTTTTATTGGTGTATGAAGAAATGTGATGGTTCACCCATTGAGTTAGCATTGCTGAAATCAACTTAATTGTTACTCTGTGATAAGTACTTTGTAATCTATTTAAGTAAAACAATGGCTTATATAGAATGAATCATTATTAATGTGTGATATCAATATTCACATAAATTACAGATTATGATTTTTAAAAAATATTAGAATATAAGAATAATTCGCTTAGGTTTTGAGTCATTTTTAAAACTTTCATTTGATTAAGAGCTGTACATTTATCCTAAGATATTTGTTGAATTTTACTTTCGGAATACATTTGAAATACTTTTATGCACATTGTAGAACACATTGCAAAATTTTAAAGACGAAAATTTTTACTCAGATTTGCGGAAAGTTGGATTGTGTTTGATAGCGTTTAGTACTACTTTTTGTTACTTTTTATCTACTTTTGGATTTTAACACTTCATCGAACATACACAACATTTTCACATCTGAGTATGCAACACTTTTAATCACTTAACCGATTGGTTCAAAATTACGCATCTTATCAGACTAATTACATAGGCCAAAAAGTAGATGGCGGAAAACGTTTAAATAAATAAATAAATAAATAAATAAATAAATAAATAAATAAATAAATAAATAAATAAATAAATAAATAAATAAATAAATAAATAAATAAATAAATAAATAAATAAATAAATAAATAAATAAATATATAAATAAATAAATAAATAAATAAATAAATAAATAAACATCTCGTCTACCTTATAAAAATGAAAACGTTAACTTTAAGTTATTGAAATTCTTTTTTCGAGAAATTTAACTTGTCCTGCTTAAATTGTTTTAGTCTAGGGTAATCGTATATCCTATATTTTGTTTAATTATATAAACATAAGCCGGGAAATATTATTTTCGCATGTTATTTGTACTGCCAATCATCATTAACAAACAAGTTAATGATGATTGGCAGTACAAATACCAGTCAAACAAAAATGATTTAAATTATTATATGGGAATAGTTATGTAGGGGAACCAGGGATATTTGATCCATAAGGATACATGACCCTATACTTTTTTCTCAGCAATGGAATTGTTTTGTAAGTTGCATCAGCAACTTACAAAAAATTGTTTGTAAGTTTTTCCTTTCAGCCAGCTGTTCACATGGTAAAAAAAAATGAGCTGATCGTTGCGTATGTGTTTAGTTATACGAAGAAATACGTTTTCATGCACTGAAAGCAAATTGTTGAGGCCGTAAGGTTTGTGGGTCTACATTTTATGGTTTAAAGGAAATATATATATTTTTAAATTAGTTATTTGCTTAGTTCATGCTATTAGCTACAGTTACGTGCACAATAGTGCTAATGTAATTATTTGCAAGTGACTTGGTTTTGGGGTTAAACAAAAGAAGTGCAACTAGGGATAATTGCCCCAAGCCAATTGGGGATATGTGAACCAAGTAAACAACACAAAGGTAGACAGAAGTAGACCAAGTACATTTTTTAAAAAATCGCAGGAGTCCCAAAAGTAAATGACTGGGTTCTTAACGGTGCATAAAGTTTGTTGGGAAGGTACAAGGAATTTTTTTAATGATCTTACAATTCAATATGCATAAATAATCGATATAAATTGTTTTAAAAGGCCAGAAGACCAGAATTTAACTTAAAAATTGATTATTTCGTTAGTATAAGCATAATTATTGTGATAAAAAGAAAAATTAATAATTTTGTCGGAAAATACGATAAAATCTATATAAACTTTATAATATGATATTAGTTTTGTTATGAGGCAAATTTTGTTTGATGATTTTAAGTCCTACTAACAAACTTTTGGGTTGGGTCACGTATCCCTAATGGGTGGGTCATGTATCCCTCTGCATTGGGATACATGACCCAAAATTAAAGTTTTAAATAATTTATATTTTACTACTATTGCATTTAATGCTTCAGAAAAATACTAATATTTATTGTATACTACTTTATGAAGTATAAATTATATGCATTTACACAGTTATAAATAGTTTTTCCCCCTACCCTTGTAGATAAAAATCCTATGTTGATGTTTTAGCATTTGGCTTCGGAAATTTTTTACCAAAGTAATATGCAATGACAACACATTTTCATCATGAAACAACAAATGACACTTCAGTGTGAAGCCAATCGAAACTGAAATGAGTTTTCTTTACTTATTTTTTAAACGAGATAGATAAGTCGACATTAGATCTTCCGAAACACTAGCATTATGCAAATACCTCCGGGAAAGTAAAGTTTTTGAAATGTACATTTCCATATTTTATTTCCGTAACGTGATTTGTGCTTCTGACGAGTTGCTTTTTTCCTTAGTCTTATTATTATTTCGAATGGGATTTCTTTCCTTATTTCTTCACGTCTTTTTCAACAAAAAGACGCTAGAAATGGTTTTAAGGCGTACGCCTGGCAAAAGGAAAAAGATTATTTATATCTCGCATCAGCGAGGAAGAGGACTAAGTGCTTTTTAAAATGTCCTCGCTTCAGGTAAAAATAAATGAAAATAAGTAGGAATCAGATGTGAGAAGAAAAAAATTTGATAAAAAGGAGCTGCGTTTTACTTTAAAAACATAAAATCTTAAGAATGTTTTCTCTGTAAAAATGTTAGTGAATATTTCTCTCTTATTTTAATACCTTACACCAAAAAAAAATCCTGTAATTTGTCTGGATTTTTACATCGCTGGCCTTATTTTTTTCTTTATTGCGACTCGAAGCTTAAATGTTTTTGGAAGTAAATGTAGATTTATGCCTAAAGATGCATTTTTAACACCCTTGCATAAATATTCTTTTTTTTTTTAAGTTGAAATAGTTGAAGCACATTAAAAGAAGTTTTCCTTTATACAGATAAATAAAAAGGCTTGATGATTGAAAGATCCTACTAACATTTTATTCTAAGCAAAGTTTTTATTTGATTAATATGTGTTTTCTTTTTTTTTTGCATTTTTTAAATCTCAACGATAACTCTGACATGAATATCAATTCGCATTTGCCCCACACGAACAAAAGAAACTGTATGTTGTAGAGTTTAATAATAACAAAATGTGTGTGAAAGTTTCATTTTTTTTATTTGATTGAGGAAATTCACAGAATTATGAGTGAAATAAATAGCAGAAAAATAAAAGTATAAGCAAATTCCGCGATTAGAAAAGTAAAATTAAAAAAAAACAAGTTATGGTATGGTATGGTAGGTACATATATACTCCAGCTTGTGTGCTTGTTCAGAGAAAAAAGCAAGTACGTAAGCATGAGTAAGTCAAAGTTTTGGTGGAATAAATGTAGCTTTAAGTCTGTGTAATTAAAAGTCCCGAGCAAGCGCACGATGGCCGCCTCGGTGGCTGAATGGTTAGTGTACTGGCCTTTGGAGCTGCTGAGGTCGGGTTCGAATCCCGGTCAAGCATGGATATTTGTACTTGTCAATAAATGTTGTTATTTAGCTATGTGTTTGTGTCGTCCTTTCTTTGTGTGTCTTCTGTGACTGTTCCTTCTGGCGAGCGGGGTAATGGGCTACATAGCCTACACCCTTCCCTTCTAGGGGCGCATTTGCATTCCATTCCATTCCAAGCGCACGATGACACCATTGCTTTTCTTTGGGCACCCGCTCATGCCACTTGTGCAGGGTTCTAAATAGCGAAACTTAATTAATTATTTTCTGAATTAATTCTCTTATGTTTGTTAAAAAAAATTCTTTAATTTAAAGTGTTTTCTATATAGGGTATCACAAGCCTAGCCATAAAGCGGTTAAGTAATGGGCAAGACGACCACCAGATGCACCTTTGGAAGCACCACTCAAGTGAAGGCCCATCTACGACTGCGAAAATTCATAAATTCCATATATTAATTAACAAATTTATCAAATCTATATAAAGGATCGTATCATTGAATTCCGTCCTCCATATTTTCAAAAGTAGACCGTAAATATTTCATAAATGATTCCATTTAAAACACGTAAATGAAATATGTGAATCAACTGATAAAGTAACAATACCCAACCACATCAAAAACCTTTGAGAGCTATTAAAATGATACAAAAAACTGCAATGATCTTACAAATTTGACCCCTGTTTTACTGTTTTATGAAAATATTAAATATATTAACACGATCAAGGAACCCTTATTTCAGATAAATTGTATATTTCATGTTTCATGACTTAGAACAACGAAGTCCGAAGTGTTAAAACTTTTATGAAGAAGGACTAAAATGTAACGTTTGTTTAATATAATGAACTAAACTACCTGTATTTTACTGGCTTTTAACTTTCATTTGTCGTACTAAGTACAAATATAAGAGTTTGTTAAGAAGATAAAATAATAGTTTTTTAAGTTAAGGTATTTTTTCGAAAAAATCTTGTTCCCAAAAATTAGAAGAAAAGTCCTTGAGGCTATATAAAAATGCGTAACACATTACCACAAAGTACTCGTAGCAAAAAGCTTTTTTACTTAGAATTGTAAAAGTCGTCAAAGTTTTATATGAAAGAATGTAGTCCAGTTTTAGTAAAATACACATTTAATAGGTACTGTAAGATATATTCAGTGTGTATGTGTGTATTTTTTTTAATTTGTGTAATTAAATTATTAATTATGTAAGACACCGAGATCAACAACTACTAAAATAAAAATATTCCCTAATAATGCATGTTTTTTTTAATTACTTTTAACTTAAATTTTTTAAAATAACAATTTAAGTTTATTTCCTGGATGAGAAAATCGTGGGAGCGCATGTCATATGATTGTGTGGCATCTAAAAGATCCCTTGAGTACCTATTTGGCTTGGGTCTCTCGACAAAATTAAATCTCAGCATGCTGTAGCATCTTCAGAGAGCTCAGATTCATTGCAATCTGAGCGTCAAAATTGGTAGCGAGGGTCACCTAATTGGTACCACAAAAAATGACGCTCGGTTATGGTAGTAGGTTGGAACATGTATTTTCCGGTTTGTGTGCTTTATCAGAGACCCGCTTATAAACATCCGTCAAGTGAAACAGACACAGACAGAATTTTCACTGACACAGAGAGAGAAAGTACACTTAGAACGAATGCAGGAATCGAACCCTCACCCGATACAGTGCGCAGATTGTTGACGTATGGGCTGCGATCAAACACAAAAGGTCACTCGTGCCCTATGGCTCTCCGTCAAGGGGAACCGAGTCTAAAAACACCAAAGCCTCCAATAGTATGGTATGGTATGATACATATATATTCCAGCTTGTGTGCTTGTTCAGAGAACCGCTTATAAGCTTTCGTCAAGTGGGACAGACACAGAAGGAGTTTTTACAAGCACAAGAGACACACAAAGAAAGGACAACACAAACGCATAGACAAAAAACAACATTTATTGACGGTCACAAACATTCATGCCTGACCAGGATTCGAACCCGACCCCAGCAGATCCAAAGGCTAGCGTCCTAAAGCTTCCAATAAAGCAGCTCCGTTTTTTTTAAAAAAAATGTATTAACTACATACGGCACAACGGCAAAGTTTCAGGAGATACATCGAATCATAAAGTATCTTTCAGACCAACAAATACGAATAACTTCCGGACGAAAGTAAATGGGGCACCGTGACTAAGTGTTGAGTAATCGGTACAACGGCCACATAATGATGAAAACAACAGAACAAAAAAATTAACCTCACCAAGCAAAAGAAGGGAATTTATAGATTTTCCATTTCCGTTGCTGATGATCATTTAGGGGATAGATTGATGACGTCACGTGGGGATTAAAGAAGGTCAATGATTGGACGATGACATGAAATGGTTGTTAATGGTTCGCTAAATAAGGAGTTTGTAAAAATAAATACTTGTTTAAGAATTCTTTGTTCATCTTAGAATGGATCTGCTGTATATTTGAGGCTGAGATAGTAAGTGCCCTATTCGGAGTTAGGATGTTCTTTCATTATCGATACAAAATAGGAAAGGAAAGAGCAAACCAGTTGGTGAGAAGTGGTAACAAAGAAGATACTGTTACAGAACATCGTTTGTACATTTACTTACGTCGAGGGAAGATTTTAGTTTTAATACCGTTCAAGTGCAGTTTGCAGCCAATATAAAATATTTGCTTGAAATTTCACGATTGCACTTTAGGGCAGGGATATAGATTTTGTGTGTTGCGCAGAGAGTAACTAAACTAAACTTTATACTAAATCTTAAATAATAGAATTATTTGTATACAGATTTAGTTGAATTGCATTTAAGATATTGTTAACAAAGAAGACTTTGTTAAAAGTCAAACCGTGCAATATTTCGTTGCAGCACTGAATCAACATGCCCACATGAACGCGCTTCGAAAGTTGAAGTTACGTCAAAAATAGCAAATCGTGAAGCTTAACGAGCAGGCATAATACAGTATACTGATGACAAACGCAGAAAAACACACGACATAAATATACATGGCCATATGTCCGAATTCGAACTCGGGACTTTCTTACTCTTTGGCCAGCTTCCCGACAATTCAACCACACAATAGGCACCAAATTAAGAACTGCTCCAGCAAATTTTTACTTCCGAAAACTAAGAAATATCAGTTTTTGCTGCGGATTTAATACGGAGCCTGTTGTTGTCGCTTATCTCCTAGGTTTAGCAGAGCTAAACCAGGTCTGTGATGTTAGTCAATATCAAAAAGTACAGAACCATGACTGGATTTCTGTTACGATCGAGTCTGGAAAGTCCCATCAGACATTCCAGGATGCGGTCATGACTTTTAAGTCTCGTAATGGCCGTCTGGTCGCTTCTGGAGCACTGGTGGGATATACACTCTTAAAACAAACACTCCCAATTTACCTCAGTCTGAGTGGAATTCACTCCTCCAGACTGGAAAATGCACTTCTCCTTTTGGAGTGGATCCTTTGTGTGTTAAACCTCCGACAGGATCACTCCAAACGAGTGATTTTAACTCAGTCTGAGAAAATATGCATGCCTTTAGGGTGTCGAAAATGCACTTCTCCAACTGGAGTGGATTTCACTCTTTAGTTTTAAGAGCGTAGTTTTCCAGGTCGCTTACCTTGGTACCAGTGGTGCACTGGAGGAATGTTCCAAGCGACATTATGCGAACACATAGCTCTAAAAACACTCATGGTAGGTCAACAAATCAGATGTGCATAACGGTTCATTAGAACCCTCTTCAGCCAATAAATCTGCAGTCTCGTTGCCATAAATGTCTACATGAGAAGGTATCCATTGAAAATAAACCACCCTGAAGGTGCATGAGTTTGTTAATAATTGCCATAATAATTGCCCTCATCTTGCACTCTTTGTTTGTTAGAAAGGTATTGGTTGGAGCCAATTCCCTCATTAATGGCAATTATTTCACTTCAATACGTAACCTACGGAGCTGTACTGTAAGTGTTAATTATAATTATCTTATTCCCGAAACAAAAGAGGGCCAAACTCTTTGTGATACTTAAAAAAGTAATTAAAGTGAGTTTAAAAATATATAAAATCTTTTAGTCAATTTATGAATACCACAAAATACTCTTACTCAACTTTACTAAAATATAAATAAGATGCCATAAAATTTCTGAGCATTACATAAAGCTGAATCAATAATCAAGAGCTTTAAAAGTATTCATTAATATTTATTCTACAATTTACATAAAACAAAGTATTGGAATTTCAATTTGAAGTAAATGATTTAACTGAAAGGGAAACAATGAAATATTTAAAGAAAAATTCATTTGATTGTGTACAAAATATAATTTAGAAAAATAAGTTCACAGTATTTCTTTTTAGAAAATGCTCGTTACTTCAGACTGACATTTTATACTTAAAAATAATTATTTTGGTAAGACGTATACATAATTTTCACGTTTGAAAAACTAATTTATTTTTCAATTATCTTTCACAGTGGTAACCGAAATTGCAACTTTATTAAAAGAATTTTTACGAATTAATCAACGATGTTTAATTAAATAAATGTAAATTATCCTAGGAATTTAATAATATTCTCATTCATTTTTTATTTATGAAGGAAAATTAAATTACGATACCAATTCCGCAATATTGCAAAACAACATAATTTGTCAAATTCATTATGTTGGCAAATAAAGTTATTTTATTTTCATATCTGCTGGGTCACTTTATCAAAAATGGTATTTTTGATGATTAGTCTAATTAAAAAGTAGTGTTTACAGTTTTTAAGGTAAAAATACAGAATATTATATAATGAATCAGTTTATTTTGGTGCTGTCAATTTCATTTATTATATCATCTAAGAATTACATTAAGCAACCCTCTAAGGGATGCTTACATAATAACGCCGTCTCATGTATTTTACGTTTTTCAAGCAAATCACATAATTAAAAAAATAATACATTTGAGTCTGACTATTTCAACATTGCCATATTATGTAAGGGGACAGCTAAAAGGTATAAAAAAAGGAGGAAGAGGTAGATGAGGCATCTTATCACATGTTAAAAAGGCTGCATTGCATCTATAATAATAAAAGAAAGAGTCTGTCTGTCTGTGTGTTTGTCTGTGGATCGCAAAAGACCTACTTAGACTGCTATAAAAAATTCGAAATTTTTAATATAGATTCCTTTTAATACCTACGTGTGCACCTGAGGCTTAGTTTTTTCATATTTGATTGTGATTTTTAATTAACATAATTAGTTTCAAAAAAACGTCATCCACGTGGGATTGCGGGACCATAACAGGGCTTGAAAATACAACGGGGGCTTGACGCCATCCTCTATTAGTTAGATTGATTGAGTTTGGCTGAGATATACGCTCGCCCTAAGGCTGCTTCATCCTCTATTAGTGTTTGCTTTTTTAAGTGCGCATGCCCTACACGAAATTAATTTTGTTTTGATTTTGAGTGTATTTTCGCAAGTAAGCATGCCTCTAAAAGGAAGCAATGCGAAATTAACGGGTTCCCAGTAAGGCGGGAACATACTGCTAGTTTGTATATATACAGTTAATATTTAGTACTGTAATTCATTACCGTGATGGTATACATTTCATAAATCTCTATAGTCTCCCCGTCTTCATTCACTTTAGATAATATGACGCTTCGGCTGTAAATTTCGTTGGGGATATTCTTTTTTTGCCAGAAATAAACAAAAATTGATTTAAAATAAGAAGAACGTTTAATTTTTATTTTGAATCATTATTTTTATAGAAAGAACCACTTTCCAATTACGATATGAACCTATTGGCAAGTAAATAATAGTCACTTTCTCTACACATAACTTAACACACTAAACCTTATGCAATGTTAATGTAATGATGGAAGGGAAGCGTCACTTTTCCACGATTTCAGACAAATATTTGCAATGATTGTAAATGGTTGCTTACAGTATTCCTTCTGACATTTTGAGCGATTGCTGGAAGAAGTAAACTCGTAAATATAGATTAAAGTTTTCAATCAAAATTTTCTTCTGTAACGTCAGGGATCTGCATAAAGTAAAATATATTATTTATTTGACTTTTCCTCTATTTCAACATTAATACAATCCGATCTGTATCGAAAGCCTAACAAAATATCCAGTATGCAATATTTCCGAATACAATTCGATTCCCTACCGTATTGCGCACTCCATATCTCATCTATCAATGTAAAGCGAATCGAAACAGTTACTTTATATGATATTCATAATTCAATGCTTGCCCACAGCACTACCACCAAAACAAAGAGCGCATTTTTGCTTCCTGTTAAATGCTAAGCGGGTGTATCCTCACTTATTCATGCCTACCCGAGAGAGAAATTTAAGGGTGGATGTGAGTAAAACACTTTATTTTTATAAGACAGTTGCCTTTCGTTTTTGTTTGTTTTTAACACGTTATTTTTTATTATTATTATTATTATTAATTGTTTACCTTTTTAAACAAAAAACTTCATCTTATATCTGTACCTTGCAACGCAATCATGTGATTTTCAAACCAATAAGGAAAAATCTATTTGCTCATACAGGTAATGTTTATAGCAAACAAAATAATATACATGGATATTATTTTGTTAAAAAATATATACATGGATATGCATGCAAGGATGGACAACATGCATGGAAATGTGTATTGAACCTCGTACTTGTAACTTGTGAAGTTTGTTATTATTCTTTTTTTTATTTTTGTGAGCAGAAATTAATTGCATACTATCAAAGATAAATACCCTCACTCCTTTAAAAAAAAATTGCGAAAAAATAGCGTATACACCAAATAAAGGATAACTATTATTATCGGTCCGTTATTCTGTTTAGTATGTAATTCAAGTACAGCTTTGTATATGTTTGTTTTTCTTGTATGGGCTAATCGTCCTAGAATTCCATTAATAATGCAAGATAGGACTTGCATTGTAATTTCTTTTCATGTAAGCCTAGTCCAAATTATCTAAGCCAAGACGAATTTATTAACGACGAAAGTTAAACTAAAAATAAATACTTAAATACACAATAACTAATACTGTTATCGACCTTCGTAATCCATCCATTGTTTGTGATCTAGAAAACATAACAAATACTATATTTTTATTACGTTATGAAGCAGGTGACATCAACTATAACTTTTTTTCTTTCTCACCCCTAGTCAAAAGGAAATGCAAACTGAGGCAGGTATGCATTTTAAGGGCCTCGCTAGTGAAACGACTGAATATATTCGGCTGAAAAAGATAGGTTTTCCCTTTTTTTTTCCTGTTTTAAGGGAAAAAATATCGCCAAGAAAGGCGGTGGATTAATATTTATTGCCCTGTTTCCCTCAACCTCACGATTTAAGGAGACGCAGTGTGCTGAAAGCGAAAGGGGCACGACAGTCGCCACTCCTGTGTTGGAGCTTGAATTCAGAGTTTTTTTAAGGATGAGAAACTACGAATAAAGTTGTATTTGTCTATTGTTCCTCAATCTCATGACACCATTGTTGTTCTTTTTTGACATTTCACCGATTTTTTTTTAAATAGTATGTTATTTAAGAGATGGGAAACTTGGTAGTATTTTAAATTTGTTTTATTTGCATGAAAATAAAATTTAATTATTTTTATTTAATTTTTTTTTCTGCAGCAGTGGATATGAAATAATTCCTCTATTCTTCAAATTTTAAAATTTAGTCTTATTTATTTTGGTTAAAATTATGTATGTTGCAAGAAAAACCTGACTGGCAAGTTTTATAAATAGAAGATAAATTAAGAGATCCGCTTTTAAGAAATCATTATGCATACTTTCGTATAGATCAGTACGTCAGTTAATACATTGCATTGATTATAAACCACATTTGCATTATCGAAGAACAGCCGAATATAGTCTGAAATCTCTACCGTAGTTGTTTTTTACAACATATCGTCAAAGGACTTGGAATAGTTGTGAGGAACTTGACAAGTGCAACATGCGTCCCATGCACGCTGTACCATCTGTTTACCTTCCCAATTTTAAAACAAAATTGCTAGAAACGAAATTATATTATTTTTAATGAAAGGAAATTAAAAAAAATTATTTTTAAATATTAATATTAAAAAAAATCAAAATCTTAAAGCAATTTCAAAACGTTTTATTTGGCACAAAACCCAAAAAGTGATGTTCTTAAAGAAACACTTTTTTGCATTGCTTGTATTTTCCACTCCTTTTGTTCAAACAGATTGGGGACACTGGATATACAGGCGGGTATTTTTATCTGAATAAATGTATACAGTGATGCAGGATTCCCTAGAAATCTTCCCCGAGGGGTTGAATAGTATTACTTATTTATAAGTTTGTTTATATCAATACCAGTGCACGCAAAAGGATATTTAGTCACATGAATTTTGTGACAATAGTACTTAAACTATCAATAACATTGGCCCTTTGTATCCAATATGTAAGTATATCTATATAATAGATCTAATATGCAACAGTATATTATATTGCATTTTTTTATTATTTTGAGATAAAAATTGCATATTTGAGACTGTAAATGGAATTGAAAACACCAGCTAGTTGAACACAAAATGTTAAAAAAGCAAAATATTGTTATGTTATTTAGATAAATCTTTTGGCGATAGTGTAATATACATGGCTCTTTTTTATTTCTATGATACATAAGTGAGAGTTTTTCATTTCAAATTGTACTTTTTAAGTTATTTGTTTAACCTAAATTCCTAATAATTTTCTATTATTTGTCACAGTATTTTTTTAAAATTTAATTTTAGGATATTTCTGCAACTTAAAAAAAGGGAAGGTGTTAATATTCACTTTTTATATACTTGCTATACATAAAACATTTTATTTAAGTATTGTATATACTAAGATATTATACCTTAAAAAGTAAATTTTTACACATGATGCCTCAATTCTCTCGATATGTTAATTTTGCCATAATCATTTATTAATCGTTTGCTTAAAAGAAAGATTTTTGGAATAGCAATATTTCAAATTTAAAGCAAGTGTTGTACATTTGTTTTAATTAGTTTTAAATCATTTAACAATTGATAATATTTCTCAAAACTCTATATTTTAAGTACAGAGACTTAAGTACAAAAATGAATAAAATATAAATAAATATCAAATGTTTCTGAATAAAAATTCTTATTTAAAACCATAATTAAAGTGAAAAATACTCTGAATTAAAAATGTATTAATTTACGCAATTACACTCCAAGTAAAGAACGATTTAAATTCCATTCGAAACAAAGCATTAGAAGTTTTAATTCTACATGAGACTCCTACGTATAATTATTTTTAATGAGTGAAATTTGATATCCTCTTATGGGATCTCATGTTTTTAATATGTATCTTTCTTTAACAAAAAAGTCGATGTCCAGTGTCATATTATAGTTCATATGACCTTTTACGACGCATGAATGATCTTTCATTAGAATTGAATCGCTAAATTTGAAAAAGGGTAAAGTTCAAATAGTAATATCCCACTGCGCTCCTTATTTTCAACATTTTAATGCAAGAAGAAAAGTGTAAGAAAATCCCTCTGTGGACTTAAGCCTATTTAACATTTAAAGATTCGATTAAAATACTTTTTTTAATCGAATTCACATTAGTATTTATTCTTTGTTTGGGAATCGGCTACAATAACTTTGTTGAAAGATATTCCTTAGGCCATTCATTAACAAAGCAAACCAATCTTCCTCTTCCTTTTTTTATTTAATCTTCACTTGTATCTCTTAAGTGCTCATTAAAATTCTTTGCTGGAGTGTTTGATCTTTTTAAAGATAGTTTTCGAGTTTTTTTTAACTATCTCCAAAAGAAAGATTACTTTAGATTTGATTCGATATCCGATGTTTTTAACTCTGAAAACCAGAGGATAATAGTTGATCTCTTTAGTGGAAAGTGAGAACTTGAAAAGGTATTAAAAATAAGTTTCTTTTTTAAAAAAAAATAATGGAATTAAATACTTTAAAAGAACTGAAAAGGTTGTTTAACAGCGCTTATTACAAGAAAAAGTACTTTTTTGTAAGGCCGAATTGCATAAATTAGTGTTAAATAGTTGTTTAAATTCATGTTTAATAGTAGATTATTTCGTATTATATGGTTATTTATTCTTAGTTAATGATGAAAAGTAGGATTGTTATTAGATAAATTGGCCATTAAAAAATATTCGAATGCATATAATGCAATAACGTGTAATACTCGCGTAATTCTTTAATTTGTCACCAGTTGCATCTATGCTTCAAAATATTACAACGTGAGCGAAAAAGAGACGCTTTTCTTATTGAGCTAATATGGGGAAATACAATAATAAATATTTTATTCAATATTATACAATTCAATATTTTATACATGACGGGCATTGATAAAAAACTGGTCGTTTAAACAAAATTATCCCTCATTTCTTAGAAAGTATGTTCGCTTTAAACATATGCATAGTGTAGTGTTTGTGCAACGTTATATTTGAGCCACTAATATTCTACTGTAAATAATGATTAACCGTAACTATTGTGTAACCGTAACTACTTGTGTATGCTTATAAAAAGCCAATAATAATCTTCTTGGGCCGCCTCTTGCTATGCCGTAGCACTCAATATGTTTTGATCTTATTAAACACAATCCTACATATTTTAAACTGGCGACGAGAATCGAGGATGGCTGCTCTGGGTACAATTGAGCCCTTCGACCCCACTAATGCTGATGGTTGGGACTCCTACAAGGAACGGCTAGAATTCTTCCTGTTGGCAAACGATGTTACTGAGACTGAAAAAAAACGAGCAGTTAACCGGACGGTGTGCGGCAAAGAAACCTACGCTCTTCTAAAATCGCTCATCGCTCCAGCGTTGCCTTCGTCAAAGACGTTTCAGGAATTACTTGATGAACTTTCGAATCATTTCAAGCCGACGACGTCGGAAATCTCTAACACTGTCAAGTTCTTCCAACGCTCTCAACACTCTGGGGAAAGAGTTTCCGCATATTTAGCTGAATTAAGAAGACTAGCGGTCGATTGCAACTTCGGTGAAAACTTATCTCGTCAACTGCGTGATCGTTTTGTGAGCGGTCTTGCTGATGAAGCATGAAAACGGAGGTTGCTGACAGAGTCAACTCTGACTTTAGAAAGTGCTCTGGAAAAAGCTAAAGCATCAGAGGCAGCGGCCGAGCATCAACTGGCAATTAGAAGCAAGTTTTCCGAAGCCAATTTCACAAAGAAAGAAGGTAAACAAACGCCTATCAACCATAAACAGATGAGTCAAAAACCGCAAAAGTATTCGAACCCTCCTGTGATTTGCACTTGTCATGGATGTTGAGGTAGTCATAGAAGATCCGAATGTCGCTTTAGAGAATCTAAGTGCCGAAAATGTGGACTAAAGGGGCATATTGCTCGTGTTTGCCGTAGAAGCAAGATTGAGAAAACAATAGCCCAACGAGCAGTCCAAGAAGTTTCAAACAAGACAGACGAGTCAAGCATTTATTCAACAAGAGTGCGTTCTTCAGAAGTCAACTATACCGGCAAGGAAAAGATTTGTGTTAAGATTAACGGAAGAAATTGGGTCATGGAAGTCGATAGTGGATCCGAATACTCAATATTTTCAGAATTAACTTTCAATCGCCTATTCGTTAGCAAACCAAAGTTACACCGTGATCTAATCCGCCTTCAAGATTTTCAAAAGCGTGAAATAGTGCTGTTAGGTGCCACTTGGAATAAAGATAGTGGGTATTCACGGTGTAAATAACTTTGACCCTGTGGCTGCTCTAGTACAAGAATTTTCAGAAGTTTTTGAACCTGAATTAGGATTTTGTAGCTCTCATCCAATTAATCTTCAGGTAGACCCAACAGTTACTCCCATCCGGATGAAACCGCGTCGTGTTCCGTACGCGTTGAAACAAAAGATTGATGAAGATCTAGACCGGTTACTTCAACAAGGTGTTCTGGAGCCGATAGCTAACCCAAATTGGTCTACTCCCATAGTTCCGGTGTCGAAACCAGACGGATCAGTGCGATTGTGTGCCGATTACAAGGAAACTCTAAACCCAGCGCTACAAGGGTACTCGTATCCAATTCCAGCAATCACTGATCGGCTTGCAGAGTTAGCTGGTGGAAAGGTGTATGCCAAGATAGATCTTGTTCAAGCTTATCTGCAACTACCTGTAGATGATTCCTCAGCAGAGGCTCAAACTATCATCACACACAGAGGCGCTTTTAAAGCTAAAAGACTCCAGTTTAGCATCAAGACGGCACCAGGGATTTTCCAGGAATTCATGGAACATCTTTTAGCCGGAATAGAAGTTGTTTTCCCATACTTTGACGATATTCTTATAAGAGCCCCTTCAGTGGAGGAACTTACCAAACGAAAGCGTGAAGTTCATCAAAGACTGAAAGAGAAAAATCTTCGTGCGATAAAAGAAAAATGTGTTTTTGGTGCAAATAAAGTGGAATACATGGGTTATGTCATAAGTGAAAGCGGTATCCGTCCTAAAACTTCTCTGGTGAAAGCCATCAAGGGAGATACCCTTGAATGTTACTCCCATACCCCAGAATGTTGCCCAACTTCAAGCATTAAGTCCTGAGACGAATCTTTGCTACTCATGGAATTCCCGATTCAATTATGTCTGACAATCAAACGACCTTTACGTCAATGGAGTTTAGAGAGTTTGCAGATAGAAACCAAATCCGTTTGATTCGAGTTGCTCCCTATCATCCTTCCAGCAATGGCCAAGCTGAGAGAATGGTCCAGACAGCAAAAGAAGCATTAAAGAAGATGCCTGGTTCTGATCTCAACCAGAAGATCGCAAGTTTTGTGCTACGACAACACATTACTCCGATTACGAGCATTTCTGGAAGTCAGTCTCCAGCAGAGAAGCTTAAGGGAAGAAGGCTGAGAACATGCCTTGATCGACTTCATCCAAATTACTGCGTCACTCGACAGAATGACATCGACAGTAAAACTGAATGCAAGAAACCACGCTCATTTCAACCAGGAGCCGATGTGTTCGTCAAGAGTTTCCAAAGAGATGTGCCATGGTCAACGGGACGAGTGGAATCTGCAACTGGCCAGCTCTCATATAAAGTTCGTCTTTCGGGAGGTGGTCTAGTGCGCAGACACGTAGATCAAATGAGAAGTAGTGATGGAATTTCTAGGGAGAATCTGGAGGTTCCGAGTTCCATTCCAGAGTTTCCAAGTTCCGTTCCAGATGAAGTGGTTCCAGCTCCACCTGAGTCTTCTGAACCACTACCAGAACAGATTATAGAGCCAGCACAGGTTTTAGGGACTCCTGAGCCGAGTCCAGTTCCAGAGCCTTCACGTGTGATGCTCCGAAGATCGACTAGGACTCGTAAGAAACCAGATTACTATGGAATATAGCAACAACAGTACGATTCCTAGTTAGGGGAGGAGTGTAGTGTTTGTGCAACGTTATATTTGAGCCACTAATATTCTACTGAAAATAATGATAAACCGTAACTATTGTGTAACCGTAACTACTTGTGAATGCTTATAAAAAGCCAATAATAAACTTCTTCGGCCGCTTCTTGCTGTGCCGTAGCACTCAATATGTTTTGATCTTATTGACACGACTCCACGTATACTAAACATTACTTTTGCGTAAATTTACAAAACGTTCGCGATTTTGTAGGGCCCCTTCACTACGCAGTGCGCATTCTCAGTTGTCATTTTCAAGCGGATTTTTATTTTGTTTGTTTTTTCTGTATCCCTCTAATCTTGCTGAGTTTGTATAACACCACCATAACTCAAGCATTCCCGAATTTAAACAAGCAACCCGGAAAGGATTTTTGTTGGTACGTATGTACTATTGAAAGATCAATGACATTTGTTTTGTTGTTTTCCGAAATTTGAAAATCGGAAATTTGCTACATAGTTCAGCATCATATGTTTGGAGGATCAATATATACTAGGATAATAAATAGATAGATAAATATAGATATAGATCGGCAGAAGTTTGCATTCTAGTAGTTTTCATGCAACAGTGTATGTAAAAAAAAATAACACAAACTTGTGTGTAAATATATCATATATGTTTTAAAGTATTTAGCCAACTGTATTATTAAAGAGAAGATTTACAGAAAACTAAACATGAATTGCCGTAAAATATCCCATTTCTCAAACTTGCCTATAACTCTTATACAGTACTCACAATTCATATAAAAATATACATTCGTCTCCATAATCTTTTTGTACCATTTATTGCTGTAAAGCGCAAAAAATATGTCATATTTTAAATAATATTTTAGTTCGCAAGTATCGACTTTTTCCCAATAACTTTAAAAATGCGGCTAGTCTTCGCTTTTTCTTATCATTTATTACATTGCAGAAATGTTTAAGAATAAAAGCGTAATTAAATTAGGGAAAACACAAGGATATTGCTTAAAATAAAATTACGTGCACGAGGAATTCCAGTCCACTATTTGTTTCCTGCCAAATGATTAATTGCACAAAAGGGTCATAAAAACTTTATGGATTTTTACTTAACACAAAAGCGTGAAAGGGCATGTAGCATGGCGTCATTTTTTGTGCTGATAAAATGCGTTTCGCTTGTTTTCATTCAAATTGAAACTTACGAAAGACACGAATTTTTCTTTATTAAAAAAATATTCTTTTTTTTATTATTTATTAACCTACAACATCGTTTTTTAATTTACATATTCGGTTGACTTTCTATCGGGTTGATTGATGACGTTAGCTTGTTTAAAAATAATACGTAGCTGATATAATAAATCCTTTTCTTACGCTGTCACGTAATGTGTTTGTTTGGATTTAAAAAAAGATTCCTGGAATTTTAGGAAACAATTTCGCAACATTTTTTCTTTATTTTCGGACCTTGTTTTTTATTTGGAATGCCTGCTGTTTTTAGCGGAGATTTAGTAAAATTGTATTAATATTATTTTTAATTTAGTATATAATAAATCAAACAATGTTTAATGCTTCGATTTGTAAAATACTAAATGTAGGATCAAGGGAAAACAATAAGCGTACTACCACAGATTATTTGATCGATAATGCTCTTTGCATCTTATTTTTTAGAATCTTAAGCAACTTGAGCGATAAAGTTTTGAATTTAGCATGGGCGAATTTTGCTTTCATATTAATTTTTAGATGATACATCGAAAATTCGGACCTTTTATTTCATAAAAGGTTAATCGAACACTTTTAAATTTTACTCATAAGGCACATATTTTTGTATTATTAATATTCTCACTCTCAGAAATGAATACTCAAAAACGACGAAATTTCCCCTAGTTTTGACGATGCCGTTTACTGGCAAATGCTCCGAGTTTTTCTTTCCTCAAGGTGAGGAAATTTGATACGTCATTTTTATGAGGATTCCAATTTCGTCTAATCTAAAGAAATATTTTTTTTCATTTTTGAGCATTTGAGTGCAGTAATGAGGTTCAGTTTCCTCAAAATCAAGGTACAGAATCGTCAAATCTAGTCCCTTGATAGTTTTACGAAATAATCCTCAAAATTAACGAAATGAGGCTTGAGGATTAATGAATCGTCAAAAATGAAAGTGTTATTTCTGAGAGTGCTCTGAACCGTATATTTAATCTAACAGTTGCATCAAATTTTTGAGCTTAGGTGCTCTATATTCTGCAATGGCAATTGAAATAAATGGATTAAATTAAAATAATAATATAATTTATCTAACCAATTATAAAACAATACATATAATTAAAATAATTTTTAAACGTTATTTGCGCTTTAAAAATAACACCACATACTTTTCTTAGAAAATTTCCAATTATGTTAAATTGTAACCGAACGCAGGCCTTTTTCGGTTCGGCTTTCAAGCGTTCTAAAAGTAATTGAATTATTCCTTGATGCTGACAAAAGCCATGTCCTTATAAAACATTGAATTTTCTGACGTCTTCTTTCCTTACTACGGAAGTTTTTAAGTATTTTTATGGAGCTCATAAATCTTCTACGAAAATACGGCTATCAAACTAAGTGCAGATTAACATAAAAACTGGTAGCAGAGTTACTTTATACATATTAGAGTTTAATGAAGAATGAATTTCGCATTAGACGGCAAATAACTTTATATTTTTTTGCTATATTTTTAAGACGCTCTATCATATGTTGATTTATTTTAAGCATCGTGAATTTACAGAGAAGTTTTTCTATATTACAGGGAATTAATTTGAAAAGGCAATATCGATTGAATATTCCATTTTTAATATATTAAAATCAATGTAATTATAAAGTATTCAGTTTATATTTTTTTAAAATTATTCAGTTTATATTTTTTGAAAAGTATTCAGTTTATATTTTTTGAAAAGTATTCAGTTTACATTTTTTTGAAATGTTTAGTAAGTTAACTTCCTTACATTGAAAACTGTGAATTATGTATTAAGATTGAATTTAGAACATGGTGAAAAATAAGGTTTTTTTCATATCGAGGTCTACGATTTCAATAATTTTGTTTATATACCGTAAATGCAAAACTTTGGTATAACATTACTCCAGCTTCAAGAAGTAACGTTAAATCAAATTTTTGGAGTAACGTTGAGCAAATAAGGAATTCACTCCATAAAGTCGCTTGCGTTAATGCTTACTACATATTTAAAGACATTTAACTTTATACTAAATTTGGGAAGTAACATTTCACTGCAAAATTACGGTAAACTTTTTATCTTGAGTAACCTTACTCCATAAATGTGGTGTAAGATTACTTTATAAAACTGGAGGAATAATGATTTTACTAGTCTTAAGGAGTAATGTTAACCAGCGCAGTTTTACAGTTAACCCTCTAATGCATGAATTTTTATTTTCATCCCAAAAAAATATATATGATCTTCAATGCTCATACATTATGGGAAAAATACTGAAAAAAATTTAACTGCATTAGGTTTTAAATAATTTCAATTTAAAAAAAAATTTCCATGTGACAAAAACCAACTAAAAAATTCCAATTTTGATAATAATGACTAGAAAACTACTAAATATATTTTAAAATAACCCTTTTTAACTCTATATATGTTTTCAAAACAATTTATTTGTATTTAGTACTAAAATTATTATACTTTGACTTACGCCAGAAAACGTAATTTCACAACAGTTAATAACCTCTCTCTTTAATTTTGAATACACTTTTACTACTGTCATTTATGAGTTTTATTATTAACTAAAACTTCAGAATGGAATGTAATAGATGAAAAAAACACAAATTTGTCAAGATTGAGGTCTACTTTAATAGAATAAAGTGGATTATGTAACTTGTTACCAAACGGTAACAGTATGCATTAGAGGGTTAAAAGCTTAAGTCAACTGTGTCCGTCCACGGACACATATTATGAAAATTAATTGGCAAATCATCTAACTATATTACAGATAAAAAAAAAACGTATTGAGAACAATGTCGCAAAAACGTTCATATACTGTATGGTATGGTATGACAGCTTGTGTGTTTGTTCTCATATACTGTAAAACCTTGCTGTGTTGTTGTTGTAAAGTGGGGCATCGAATTGTTAACGTGCCACTAATAGAGGCACACTTGTCTGATATGGTGACAAGCTTCGATAAATAACCCCCGATTGTTCTTTAATGAGTTACTACAATTTTCACTAGCACAGTCAGTGGTTATAAAAGCAGCCAGCGTCTGACCCAATATGAACTAAAACATACTTAGTTTGGGGAAATTGAAATTTTCTAAATATGTTTTAGAAGTTAAGGACAAAAAATATTTAAAAAAAACTTTAAAAACACAAACAATTTCCTAAGTTTTTATTTTACTCCTTTACAAAACAGAAATCTATTAATGTAAGCTGACAAAACCCAAGTTTACTTTGCCATACAGCAATTTTATACAAAACAGAAACTGGATGTCTTGAGCTTGTTGAAATTCAATTAACGCGGTTGAAATGTGTTCGCTTTTGTGTGTGAGATATAATAAATTTAATTTTCAGATATTTTTTGTTTGTATAAAGAGATTCAGCTTTAAAGATTAAATACGTACTCTATCAGTTAAACAAAATGGCATTTTTTAAAAAATTAGTTGTGTCTAGTTATTATCTATTTAAAACAATTTTAATTTTTTTAAGAGAAAAAAAGTGCACCAAAATAATAAAAAAAAAGTTTTGTTCTGAAGCCAGTACAAAGGGAAATTAAAATAAAAATTATTAAAATTAAATTTAAATGCGTCACATCACTGTAGTTTTTGGCTCAAACAAAATGTAAGCATTTTTAAAAAGAAAGTTTTATTTATAATTTATTTAAGATAATTTACACAATTAGTAAATTAAATAAAATATATTTATTTTGTAAAATATAATAAATACCATATGCACGAAATTGTTTATATGAGTTGTTATGATCGAGCCAATAGCAATACTTTCCGAAATACAGAAATCGTCGCAGTTTCTCTTATTTCTCGCAATGAGAAAATAAAAACGTTCTTGGTAAGAAAATACCATAATGGCAAAAACGTGACTTACTAAAACAAAATGTCATAAGTTTCGGCAGTTTGGAGTAATTTTCACGTCATTGGCACGTTCTCAAAATAAAATTGAAAATACAAATATGAAGAAAAGATTTTATAATAAGTCTTTTTCTTCGCATCTTTTCGCGAAATATAATGTAATTTAAAGCGTTTTTTCTCAGACGCGTGCTCCACTATCGAAATTAAGTTTATTTCGCATCGTTCGGAAATAAGCTGTCGTGTTTTATGAAAATTTATCGCAGTTTCTTGAAGGAAACGCAGTTGAAGACTTGTTAGAGAAAGACAAAATAAGTGGCATTGGGAAGTTGATGATTTCTTTTTTTGTGTTTGTTTATTTCATTTCAAATTGAAAGAGCTGTTTATGTGTGAAAAATATTTAAGTAATAAACATAAAAATTGTTTTTCACTTCGTATGGTTTTGTTTGTGCTAAAACGGGTTAAGTTCATTTTCGACCTGTAAAACTCCTAAATTCCTTTTCTGGGAGCATTTTTAGCAAATACCAATGAATTTAAAATGTTTTAAATAAAGTCGTTTACTAAATTTGGTCATTCATTTTAATGAGGGTGTTTTGTTGCAAACCATGAAATTCATTGTAAAAGATTTCATTTTTTAATCAGCTAATTAATTGTTGTCTATCTGCACTGTTTCAACTGAATGTAAGGGGGCATTTTTCACCAAAGTGGTAAAACGGCGGTCCCTTTTGGAACCTCAAGGCTTTGAATCACCTTCACTCTTAAAAAAACCCGAGCGATTTTAACTCAGTCTGAGTTAATTTTCACTTCTCCAGTGTCGAAAATGCTCTTCTCCTACAGGAGTGGATTTCACTCCTTTGTTTTAAGAGTGTTGGTTCGATGAATCGTGGACTTTTGAGTCGGCTATTGTACTTCCATTCACCTCTTAGGGTAAGAAGTGTCACCTTTAATTTTAGCAGCATTTGTGATCAGGTGTTTTCTGTTATTTATTATCTTATTTAAATGTCTGCTTAATTTTATGTAGATACTTAATTCCTCAAAAATGACAACAGTAACAGGCGTACGCCCTTAAAGCTTTAAGAAAATCTTACAATTCAGAGATAAGCGTTATTTAAATAAGTAACTCAGCTACAAGTACTGCAAAACCATGATACGATTTCTTAAATGTTCTACATCGATTTTAAGTCTTAAAACGTTGCTAGCGTTTGAAAAGTTAACAATGTTAAACAATGTTACAGCTAGGGAAGATAAACATGGTTTCAGAGCCTTCAAACTCAAACTTGAATTTAGATTTGTTGGCTTACGAAATGCCAAAAACCTTTTAACTGAAAATGTAAATCATTTGGTTCTATCTTTCTACTCCATTTTATTCTTATTATTTTCTTTTAAACTGCTTGTACATGGAGTAAATTTTTGGTTCAATTTTGTGTGCGTTAATAAGATTTTAACAAACCTTAGAGGCAAAGTTCCAACTCCTTGTATAAAGATTTACGTCACTGAACACATAATTATTGCAACAACCATGTATGTTGAATGCGGAAGTTAAGCTAAATATAAAAGAAATAATGCATTTTTAGTAGTTGAAAACAGAAATAACCTTTAAAATTAAAAAAAAAATACACACGTGGTAATTAATTGAAACCATAAAAACAAGCTTTAAAAAAACATTTCGCACTTTAAGCAAATGTTATGAAAGAAAATATACCTTAAAAAAATCGCACTCCTAAATCATGTAAAAAAAATATTACTTAAAAGCATTTCTGGTTTTTTTTTCATACTTTTTTTAGAGCAAAATAAAAGGGGAATGGTATTAATTTAACTTTTTCCACTCCCACGTGTGAACACCCATTAAAACTTTTTTTTAATACAATAACATTATACTTATTAAAATAAAATTTTTAAAAAATACTTACTCATAACAAACTAGTTTTAATGGTCACTAGAAGAAAAAAAATAAATAAATATAATTAGTTGATAAAAAAAACACCCACAAAAGTACTATTTTAAAGTCCTCATTAACTCTAGATTATTTTTTTTTTTCGTTTTAATAAATCTAACAAGCGTAATAAATTCAAAACCATTTTTGCGATAGTAAAAAAATTAAAAATATTTTACTTTTATATATTTTAAACTTTAAAGTGCATTTTTTGACATTGCATTTTAAACATAAAAGCAATGCCATGCAAAAATTGAAGACTAAAAACATTATTTTGTTTAATTAATTCATCAAAAATTTTATGAATTTTAAGTTCTTAGTTCTGTGTTTTTATGAATTGAAGGCACATACAAAATAAATAAGGCTTCAGAAATAAAAAATATTTAATATCTCAGTTCAGTGTGAAATCTGGAATCATTAAGAAATGTATGCTTTACTATATCAATATTATTACGAAAGAGAAGAAAAAAGTCCATATAAACGAAAACCTAAAAGTAAAACCTCTCAAAACAGTGACAGGTCTTCTAGTTTTCACAAAGTAATTGTAATTTTTTGTTCAGGTGCACGCAATACCAATCTTTAAATTTGCTAATCAGTTGATATTATTTACATGAATGTGGAACGAGAATGGAAAATCGAAATGATAATTAAAAAAGTTATGATGTGGCACAGAAGAAAACATAGATGAATATTTAAATCTCAATATTCCCACAAAATAAAAGTAATATTACTTATCTCTAAGTCTCGCTCAAGCCAAGTATTACCTTTAAGGTAGGCGAATACCCAAAATTCTAAAATTTTTACTATTACTTTAATCTTTTCCAAATTTGGCATAGTTATTTCAAATATAATGAATAATACTATTTAGGCTTTTTTTTAAATTTAAATATAATTTATTTATTTTAAACGGTGTTTTTCTACTTAAAAAGAGGTTAACGCAAACAAGTCAACCACATTGAATTTTCATCCTATAAACATTATTTATCTGTTAAATCCTTCGTTTTGAACTGATGCATGCAATGACCCTCTAGAGTTATATACAAATTACAAGAAAAGGAGTTATTAAGAAAAATTTTATAAATTAACCACAAAAAAAGGATTTTTTTCGATTAACTTACACTTGGACATTTTTAAAAAAAAAACCTTGTATATTTACACCAGATGTTAGAGGTTCATGGCACAGATATATAGATTGAAATAACGCCTGTAAAAAATTTCAGGTCAATTAATGTAAAACTTTTTATACTAGAACTGTTGGTGTAAACCCCTTTTTTTTACGTGAAAAACACCGTTTAAAATAAATCAATTATATTTAAATAAAAAAATGCCTAAAAAGCATTGTTCCTTATATTTGAAATCACTATGCCAAATTTGGAAAAGATTAAAATAATAGTAAAAATTTTAGAATTTTGTGTATTCGCCTACCTTAAGTCATCTACGTAACTTTAACTGGGTGATAGTTTTTCTGCCTTAAATGTGTGGTTGTAGTGAAACAACTTCTACAGAACTGCAACGTAAAAAGATTATCCAGTAAAAAGACGATTGTTTAATGACATTAAAAAAAACTTTGTTATTAACAGTTTTGTAGTCCTTATAGATATAAATAATGTCGCAATTTACTTTGAGAAATATGGGTAACCTTCAAAAAATTTCGATCTTTCATGAGATTTGACCTTAGATTTGCACTTCCATTTAATTTCATTTGTGGAAAACTAGCCTTTTTCGGCTATTTGTTGAATAACGGTTGTATTCATTAATGTATTTTTGTACTTTTTGAGGAGTTTATTGGTAGTAAGTTTTTTATTTAAGAAGTTTTAGTTTAAAAAGCCAAATATGTCAATTACGTAACTCGCACATTTTCACTGGCGTTAATATTAATATTCAAAATGTGCCGAAAATCTCAAATTTTATTTTTTCGAAAATTAGCCAATTTGTGTAATTCTAAAGATATTTGGACCCGTAAAATTAGCGAAGATATATTGGCACAATCATTTCAACCACATTTTTGTCATAAAAAAAGTACTGATAAGCATATAAACATTGTTTCTCATAAAAAATACGATAGTATTCGTCAATAAACTAATGAACATCCTTCAATGAACATAAATCATTTCATTCGACTGAAACTTAATTACCTCACCTCCTTTCAAACAACCGGAAAAAATTCGTTTAATAATTAAATCCCAAATAACATAATTGCCCACAAAAAATATCCATAAATATTCAGCGCCGGTCATCCGCCAAGTAATTGTAACTATGCTTCTTTCTATTTGAGTTCAGGTGGGCAATGTCCAACCGTCCTTTTTACACTGGCAATCCGCCCCATTGCTATTCATTATCTAGCCGTAATTCGTGCGTGTGCAGTGAATGCAGTGACAAAACACAAAGGACAGCCAGTGGCCATAACATCACGTATTTCCATGAAGAAGGCCTAGCGTTAAAAAAATCACAACACGTCGTATTCTTGCGTTGCGTGACTGGAATGCTCGTGGGAGGATTGCGTTGCGGATTACGATTTCAGGAATGGATTCCGCAGGTAATATCGGTCCGTTTGTGGAAAGTGGTGCTAATGTCACGTTAGTTTAATGTGAGAAGTGTCACTTTTCCACTAGTGGTACGATGTGTTTGAGGCTTCGCGCGATAGCGTTTAATAATTTGTACAGTTCATTTGCGTGGTTTTTTAAAGTGTGAATTGAATGTTACAGGATGTTTTAAGAAATTGCTTTTTTAGCAGCGTTTTATTATTTTAATTATCTTAATGAGTGTTATAATTTAACTTAACTTTCAAAAACCGTCTTTTTTAATAATTTATTTATATAGACACACATTTTCATTGATTGAAAATCATTACTTTATTTTAAATGTCAACATTTTAACAACTTCGTTGCGGATTACTATTTCAGAAATAGATTCCGCAGGTAATATCGGGCCGTTTGTGGAAAGTGGTGCTAATGTCACGTTAGTTTAATGTGAGAAGTGTCACTTTTCCACTCGCGGTACGATGTGTTTGAGACTTCGACAGCGTTTAATAATTTGTAGAGTTCATTTGCGTGTTTTTTTAAAGTGTGAATTGAATGTTTCAGGACGTTTTAAGAAATTGCTTTTTAGCGGCGTTTTATTATTTTAATTATCTGAATGAGTGTTATAATTTAATTAACTTTCAATGAGCATCCTTTTTAATAATTTATTTATATGGACACACATTTTCATTGATTGAAAATCATTACTTTATTTTAAATGTCAACATTTTAACAATTTCGTTGCAGATTACTATTTCAGGAATGGATTCCGCAGAGTGGAAAGTGGTGCTAATGTCACGTTAGTTTAATGCGAGAAGTGTCACATTTCCACTCGTGGTACGATGTGTTTGAGGCTTCGACAGCGTTAAATAATTTGTAGAGTTCATTTGCGTGTTTTTTTAAAGTGTGAATTGAATGTTTCAGGACGTTTTAAGAAATTGCTTTTTAGCGGCGTTTTATTATTTTAATTATCTGAATGAGTGTTATAATTTAATTAACTTTCAATGAGCATCCTTTTTAATAATTTATTTATATGGACACACATTTTCATTGATTGAAAATCTTTACTTTATTTTAAATGTCAACATTTTAACAATTTCGTTGCAGATTACTATTTCAGGAATGGATTCCGCAGAGTGGAAAGTGGTGCTAATGTCACGTTAGTTTAATGCGAGAAGTGTCACATTTCCACTCGTGGTACGATGTGTTTGAGGCTTCGACAGCGTTAAATAATTTGTACAATTCATTTGCGTGGTTTTTTAAAGTGTGAATTGAATGTTTTGGGATGTTTTAAGAGATTGCTTTTCAGACTGTATTATATTTTAATTATCTTGAGGATAGCAATAATTTAATTAACTTGAAATAAAAATAAATTTAAATACTTTGTTTCTTGTGGACCATATATTTCCACTGTTTAAAATTCATTACTTTATTTCAATCATGTCAACATTTCAACAATTTCGCTGCGTATTATGATTTCAGGAATGGATTTCGCAGGTGAAATCGGACCGTTTGTGAAAGTGGTTCTAATGTCACATTAGTTAAAAGTAAGGCATCCTTTTCCTTAACGTCGCGATGTGTTTGAAGCTTCGATAGATGTTTAATAATTTATGTACAGTTACTGTATTTAATGTACAGTTCTTTTGACTGATATTTTTGTTTAATATTTGAAGTGTGAATTAAACGTGTAAAGATGTTTTAAGAGATTTTTTTAAGCAGCATTACAATTGTTAATTCTCTTTGATGATATTAACATTTCAATTAATTTTCATAAAAATTTAATTTTATAATTTATTTGTATAACATATGTTAACAATGATTAAAAATCATTACTTTTAGGTCAACTTTTTAAAAATTTCGTTGCTAATTAAGATTTAATAATTAATGGACTGAGCAGGTAATGTCTGGCCGGTTTGTGGAAAGTGGCGCTAATATCGAGTTAGTTTAAGGTGAAAAGTGTCACTTTCGCACTAGCGGTGCGATATGTTTGAGGCTTTGTGACATACTTTGTACAGTTCATTTGTGTGGTTTTTTAAAGTGTGAATTGATTGTTTTGGGATGTTTTAGGAGAATGCTTTTCAGACTGTGTTTTATTTTAATTATCTTGAGGATAGCAATAATTCATTTAACTTGAAATAAAAATACATTTTAATACTTTGTTTTTTGTGGACCATATATTTCCATTGATTAAAATTCTTTACTTTATTTCAAATGTCAACATTTCAACAATTTCGCTGCGGATTGTGATTTCAGGAATGGATTTCGCAGGTAATATTGGACCGTTTGTGAAAGTGGGGCTAATGTCACATTAGTTAAATGTAAGGTGTCGCTTTTTCACTCACGGTGCGATGTGTTTGAAGCTTCGACAGACGTTTATTAATTTGTACAATTCATTTGCGTGATATTTTTTTTAAATATTTGAAACGTGGATTGAATGTTTTATGATTTTTAAGAGATCATTTTTAAGTAGCGTTTTATTAATGCTGATTCTCTTTGCTGATATTAACATTTCAATTAATTTTCATGAAATTTTTTTGAATGATTGAAGTGTGAATTGAATGTTTTAGGATATTTTAAGAGATTGGTCTTCAATCTGTTTTTTTTTTAATTATTTATTTTGATGATTGCAATAATTGAATTAATTTTCAAAGAAAATAATAATTTATTTCGTATATATAAATATTTCCATGGACAGAAAATCTTGTTGATATTAACCTGAAATATGTGTTTAACATTTAATACTTAAAAATTCTGATGTTGTGATGTTTTTTGTTGTTTTTCTTAATTCGTAAAAAATTGCGTCATTTTAAACTTGAAGACATGTGCTGTTTAAGTGAAAGCATCGCTGAAACTTGTCAAGTTCTACTTCAGTTAAGTTTAATTTTATTATATTTTCCCAGCCGAGTTGATCGCCATTAACATCGCAATCGATATGATTATTGAGGATAAGTGTACAATAGCCACCATAGTAAGTGATTCACAGAGCGCTATTCAGGGAATTGCCAACTATCAGTACTTTGAGAATTTGACGCTGAATATTATACAGCGTATCCTTGATCTGAAAAGTAACAATATTGAGATTAAACTTGCCTGGATCAAGGCACATGTTGGACACACAGGTAATGAAATGGCAGACCAATTAGCAAAAGATGCTACTACAAAATCTCATATTGATTGCTATACCAAAGTGCCTATTAGCCTGATCAAAAATAAACTAAAAACTTTGACTTATAAAGATTGGCAAAATATCTGGGATAACTCTGAAAAGGGTAGAAGTACCTACGCTATACTACCCAAAGTAAGGAAGAGCTCATTATATTGCTATTTCTACCTCAATCAAATAATAACAAGTCACGGAAGCATTCCAGAATATCAACTAAGATTTCATAAAAACAATAGTCTTTGTAGTTGTGGTATCGTTGGTAACAGATGGCACGTATTGTACGATTGCAGAGACTATGATCATCTTAGAGACAGACTTAAATCAAGCAATAACATTAGTGACATTATTACTAACTCGGACATTGCGAATGAAGCAAAATCTATTGTTAAGACTGCTTTGGAGAAGTATATCAAGTAAAACACTACTCTGCGAACTCTTGATTGGGGACTTATTGCCTGCTGCTCCTGTGCACCTTTTGATGTTGTTTTGTTCATACTATTATGTGATTGTTCAATTACTTTGCATTAATATTCTGTAAATTGTTACTTTGGTTCTACTAATACTTTAATATTACACTGATTTTATAATGTTTTCTATGATAAGATTTTTTACTACTATGTATTGATTTTTAAATACTGTTCTTACTATTGTATTTTTATCATATCTTAAGTGTCTTTTAAATAGTGACTTTTTAATATGAACTCCAAACTGAAAATTAGATGAAATTGATTTCCCGTATGAGCCTTAGGGCTCGGGCCGGGTACGAAACTTTATTATATTTTCCCATATATTCATCTAATATCATTTATGTAACTATTATAATATTCCTTTTAATAAATCTATTAATTTTTCGCTCATCGACACCAAAAATACATCTTAGCGTGAGAATTGACAGTCCCCACCCTGGAAGAATGTAGTATAAGTTACATCCCCCAAGGAATTCATTCAACTCGGATATCATGAACGTAGCGTGTCCCATATCATTTGGTTACTTTGATGCGTAAGTTGGTCATTTCCGAATACCAACCGATAATAGAGGACTATAGAATAGTGAGGAATGATCACCCAATTGCGTTTGATAGAGAGAGATGGTTGACACACTATCGCACTGTACACGGTCTAATGGCGCAACTCTCATTGCGTTAGCTTTTGATAAAATCCACTTTTCTACGATCCGTGATATGTGTCATAGTTTCATTAGTGATTTAATTTTTACCGCTAATTGAAGGATCTAGTTTTAGAACTTCATTCTAAAAGTTATGACGATGATATAGAATCCGATCCATTCACTGGCGACTATTGACTATAGTAAATTCAATTGGATTAGTTAGAAGTTAGTAAGCATTTTTGTAAATTTAAATGACGAATATCTCAATTAAACCGTGGACAAGTTGAAGAAACCTACATCTCTTTTATATTAAGTTTTTTTTAACTATATTTTTTATATTGCTGCTTCAATAATTCATTTGAAGACCAGTAAACAAAATAAATGTTACCAAAAATATTAAAGATTAACAATTTATCATTGTTATATTTTTAACAATGTAAATAATCAGAAAACTATATTTTCTTCGATTAAAACCTAACAATTAAGTGTTCATGAACTTATTTTCGTCATTGAATGTCCAAAGCCGTTTCGTTACTTCATGCTCAAGCTGGCTGCCGACGTAGCTCGATCCACAATGGTAGAGAATAATGGTCATTGAATTCCGTTTGATTGTTTCAGACGGTTGACATGTTGTCCCCCACAATCGCTTGATGGATGGTATAAGAGAAGAAAGATTGATGTGTGGTGAAAGGAAATTTTTCGTCTACGGTTCCACTACTCTGGAGATAAAAGTTACCACTCTTGGATACAATGTAAAAGTTTTAAATAATGTGGAAAACGAAATATTTGAGACAATTTAGCAAGACATTTGCTTATATTTCTTAAAGTTAAAACTTATATTTATTTTCTGATAATTCTAAACAATTAAAATATTCCCAGGCACTTTTAATAGCCAGGCTAAAAATTACAAATGCTCATTATATTTAAAAGCAATCATACAAAAATTGAAATAAATACTTTATAAATCTAACAAACTGTAAAATAAAATAAATTAATGACGCTGGTGTAATCCAGAACAATGCCAGTCAAAGGAAAAAAAAGATTCAAAGGCATTTTGACAATTAAAGGGACAATAAATTTTCAGTTGTGCAGTGTAAAGCTTTTATAGCCTTATTTATTTTCAATTGGATACATTCAATAAAATGTTGGCTTTCCTATCTCGCATTTCTATGGAGAATATCTTCTAAATAACCGAAAAGTATTTCATATAAACGAAGATGCATTCCAACAACCTAAGCAATGAATTAAAACACCAAAAAACACCCTCTTTTCACAGCTACTTAACGAAATCCCTTCCAATCGTTTCTATTGAGCGTAAAGCCATTTCTTCCCAATCTCCAAGCAAATGCAAGGCTACTGAAGTGAGAAATCGAAATTCGCTGGCACGTTTAACCGAATGTTTAACTGCCGGCATTTAACTAACTGCCTTTGGTCGATCCCTATTCCTTGCCATACAAGCAGAGACGACCGGAATCCATATTTTGTTTAAATCTTAAATACTGATTCAACCATTGATTTAAGATTACTCACTGTTCATGTAAAAATAAATATAATGCAATTTATTTTAAATAAACCTAATACAATTTATTTTAAATAAACCTAAAACAATTTTTTTAGTGCACAATATGTGCACTAAACTATTCACAATTTTACGTTCTATCAAAAATAGGAAATATGAACTAAATTTGTAGATTAAAATGTTTTGCACTATAAGCAGATTTGTATTTCTCTACATATAGACTTATTCGTCTGATTTTTTTTTCATTCCGATACGTGGTTTTAGCCGAATATACCGAATATATCTACTGAATTATTCATATACCGAATTATTTTTTTGTTTCGAACTATCTTAAGAATATTATTTAATTTAGTATTTGACCAACTAACACGTATAGAGACAACTACTTTGATATGTTTTTCCTGATGTTTGTATGGTTTAAATAGTTAAAATTAGATATTATTATTTGGTAAAATTTTGCATTTCTGTTTTAATCCATTTTTTGGAAAAGTCGCATATCTTCTTTAATTAGCTCTAATACATTCTCTTCAAATGAAAACATTTAAAACAACAGTTAGGTAATTTTCCCTCAAAAATAAAATACCTCTCCCATTACATCTAAACTGAAAATTACACATTGAATTAAAACTTCTGCATTAATTTTCTGCTTATTTTTAAGTTGCAAGTAATGAAATATTCATGTAAAAAATTTTTTAAGTAAATATATGCTTAATGAAACCTTCAGAAACCCAAATAAAAAATTTCACACAATCAAACGTTTCAAAGAAAAGTATCTTAATGCTTCAGATTAACTATTTAATTATAATAATAACATTTTAAAACGAACGTCTTTGTTCTCGTTTTGTTTTTTGTAGTTCTAATTATTTTAATATAATTCTATTAACTAATTACAAATTGCCTAACAAATGTCTGGGGAACAATAAATCCAATGAATTCAAAGACAGTAAAGCATTGCTACTAGAAAGCATTATTTTGTTCAAATTGTTCCTTTTATTTAGTTTATAAGTTTACTTTTATTTGCAGCGTTTGATAGTACAGTTTTGTTTTGTCTGTACACAGTGTTTGTTTTCTTAGTAACCAGTTGGAAATAGCACTCTAATTTTTTACCATCAAATACTAAATTTAAAAATCCGTTCAAGTATGAGTTTTGTAATGCCCACGAACCCTCGTTATCTCCTTAAAAATATGTTTTATTATAAGGCTTCTTGTGAACAAACACACTGAAAAAAAAATAGTAAATAAAAGTAAAAAGTTAGTAAATAAGTCGGGTTGTGAGTTCTATTTAATGCAAATTTGAGCTAAATGTATGGTGTAATGTTACTTCATTATTTTGGAGTCAATCTGCCAACAGTTTTATAGCGTAACTAATTTTTTTTTACAGTGTTTGTAGTTATATAGTAAAAGTTGGCATTTAAAAAAAATTAGAGAGATAAATAACATCAAGAAGAAAATTACTGAATATTTGTTAAATATAAATGACAAAAAATAGCGTCATTCATTTGCTGTCAAATTAAAACGCACCCGATTATATAGCCTGTATTTTTCTAATATGAATGTTTATAAAAATGTATAGTAAATAATGAAAATGCATAAAAGAGATCACGTCAAGAGTTGCACTTTGAATTTACTTTAACTCTAAAATAAGTTCATTTAAATGTTTTGTCGGACTCCATAGTAGGATTATAGTTTATGCCATCCGTCAAATCCTCAGAGAGAATACCAGGCCGAGTTATACATCATCATTAGGCAGGGCAGCCCAAAACGGAATTTAACTGCCGAGGACTGGAAATTAATTTTGGTAAATTAGCAACGGGATGGGAAGGCAATTATCTTTGTGGGCCCGCTAAAAACGTTACGTGTTTAACTCTGACAGGGCAGTTGACGCGGACAAAAAGTGGTTTGCTGGTCGTAAGGATTGACAATGACATTACTCTATATGATAAGTAATATGAACGGGGAAGACTTGTGGAATTGACATTTTTCAATGATGGGTATACCAGGAAGTAGATGGTGTATATTATTTCTTTTATTTTAATTTGCTTATTATTTAAATTGCTGTTATGTCTAATTTATCAAAACTTAAAAGTAAATGCACATTTTAATGACTTTTGAAAATCGTAGTTTATGATTGATTAGTTAAATAATAATCGCAAATAATGACATAAAAGTTATTGCAGCTAACTTACATTGCAATAATTAAGTATCTGTAACTACATACAATTTTATGGAATATAAGAAAATAAAAATTTATGTTTTTAACAGAGTGGCAGCTTATTTGACACATGAAAAGAATTTTAAGTAAGTTGTAAGGCTTGACAGCAACTTAAATTGGGGGGGGGGAGAGAAAACTGATTGCTGTGGTCATTTTTTTGTGTTAATTTGTTGAGTTTTGTTTAACAATTTTTTAATATTTTTCAATCAAACTTCTTTTTTATAAAGAAAATTATTGTATAATTGTTCAGTTACAAAGAAGAAAACAATTTGTGTTTTTTGACACATGTCTAAGTCACGTTAACTATTAAGTAAAAAATATATTTTTACAAACTACTTAAAACAAATATTATAATATATCGTGCCAGACACATGTTTTCGCAATTCAAAATCATTTGCTTGCCTTCAACGAATGATGTTGTCATTTTCCAACTTCAACTCTAGCAAGCAGACGTTCTGATTTTATCAGATTCAAATTATCTATATTTTATACGTGTTTTATTCTGTCTGCGTTGTGTATCTATAAATATACCGGAAAATCCGAACAAGGTAGTTTTATGAAGTTGATTTATAGATTTTTTGGAATGTGACATTTTAGGCAAACAATTATTTTATGCTCCATGTAACCTGTCAACAGCAATATTAAAAAAAAAAAGACCCGGATGTAAACTTGGTTTTCAATTTATTCAAAATATTTCATTTGTGAAAGATTTTTGATATCTGATTGGTATCTTTTCTCAAATTTCGTTTAGAAATTCATATTCTAGGGAATTTTTAAGTAGAATAAAAAATTATTTATCTTTTTAAGATATACTATTCTAAAAAAATAGTGAAAACTCATCAGATAAGGCACTGTTTTAAGTTTTATAGTAGCCTTTATATTTCTCTAGCGTGGTACCTAATTGTTTAATGAAATAAATATTTCCTGCTCCTTATTATTTCCAAGGTTAGTTAGACTATTGTTGTCAATGATATAACTGTTTTTAATTTACTACAGTTTTAACTCAAGTAATTTATTCTCCATAATCATATGCATTAACATTTTCATAATTTATCAAAAATACATACAAAATTATATATTTTTTTATAAAGTTTGGTTCTTAACAATTGTGTTTGCATTCAAAAAGTCTTCAATCTGTTGCTAAGCTCCAAAACTAAACTGATAACAAATAAATTGTGTTTGTAAAATTTTATATCTTCTCAAAATGTTCCTTTTAACTTTTTTTTTTTACACATGGAAGCACTATTTAGATACTAATAAAAAAACTATTAGTTTTATGCTTAGTTTTTTCATAAATTTTAAAACTACATAGAAAGAATAGAAAATATGCTCCGAATAAATGTAGGCCTTTTTTTTACTTATACGAATTTCCCAATTCATTGAATGATATCAAAGAAAGTAAAAATATAACTCGACCAATGATAATAAAATGACCGGATGTTTCAAAAATACAGTTATAAAAACACATTTTAATATTTTTTTTTTTAAATTAAGTAATGAAAAATGTAAGCTAAAAAAATCCAACACACCTTAAACTGTTACGTTGTAAAACATGAATAAACAAAGTATTACAAGAGAACAAATATGCAGACATTCTCCGATCGATTTAGCCGTATCCATGCACTTACTTGAAATTCTTCTTCTATTCAAGGAAATCTTTGAGGCGGCGGCCGTTCAATACAAGTAACAAAAAAATATTAATCCACTACCTGTGGGAATCCTCGGAGATTTAAGTTTACGCCATTACGTGATCAGAACTCAGCGTTTAGTCACGTTGCGTACGTGGATGCAAACGCTTTTTTTTTTATTTTACTATAGTGGTTTGAAAATATTTTAACTTATTCTTCATTGATAACACTGCATGAAGTTATTAATCTCATAGTTACCAAAGGAAAGCTATAACCATTCCATAGCTGTGAGTATTTTTTGTGATGTACTCTGCTTTTAACCGAAAATGATTTTTCAAGCAAACACCCGACACATTTTTTCGTAACCTTCTTTGGGTGGTCCTCTCTACCTATTGGAATGCTCAGATTACAATTTACCTGACCTTTCTGTGGATATCAAAATAGGTCGAAAGTCTTTAATTTAACTAATACAGGCTTCTAAAAGTTGATACTCGAATTAAGTTTTACTTGCCACATAATCAGGTGACATGTATGTATCCTTTTATGGTAGGCGAATACCCAAAATTCTAAAATTTTTACTATTACTTTAATCTTTTCCAAATTTGGCATAGTGATTTCAAATATAACGAACAATGCCATTTAGGCATTTTTTAATTTAAATATAATTGATTAATTTTAAACGGCGTTTTTCACCTAAAAAAAGGGGTTTACTCAAACATTTCTAATATAAAAAGTTTGACATTAATTTCCCTGTAATTTTTTACAGATGCTATTTCAATCTATATCTGTGCTATAAGCTAAATCATAACATTTTTCTTAATAACTTCTTTTCTTGCAATTTGTATGTAACTCTAGAGGATCATTGTATGTATCAGTTCAAAACGGAGAATTTAACACATAATTAATATTTATAGGAGGAAAATTCAATGTGGTAGACGTAAACCTCTTTTCTTAGTTAAAAAACACCATTTAAAATAAATAAATTGTATTTAAATTTTTTTTAAAAAATACTTAAATTGCATAGTTCATTATATTTGAAATCACTATGCCAAATTTGGTAAATATTAAAGCAATAGTAAAAATTTTAGAATTTTGGGTATTCGCCTACCTTAAGTTTTCCCTATAATGGAAATGGGATGTTAAATATTTATATCATAACCATATGAAGAGTACACGGGAAAAACCGATTGATATTGTAGAGAAGTTTCCTTAGCAGGCCACTTTGACGATGATAGCGAGCAATCGCCTAAACTTGTGTAAGGAAACCAGCTCCTACCACAGAGATCATAGTTAAAGTAATAGAGTGGAAGATCCCGTGACCTCCAATGCTAACGACGGGACGTGCAAGGAGCTCCCAGAAGAGCCCCAATGAAGACAGTGTTGTAGGTCACGTGATCTTCCACTCTAATACTTTAACTACTATCTCTGTAGTTCCTAGCTACCAAGATTCAGGCGATTGGCGATTCCGACGCTTGAACCAAGTGAAGAAGCAAGAGAAAAACCGGTTTTCTGCTGCCAATGTCCGCCAAGCAAACAATTGCTGGCGTCCGCCTAATAAATCTATCGGTTCTTCCCGTGTACTCTTCATATAGTTACAGCTGTGTCAGACCGAAACTTCTATATGAAGAATTTTTTTTTCGATGGATCTTTGAGTATCTACACTTTATTCGCTGCTGTGTTTCTTACCTATAGATTTATTTATTTACTTACGGCGCTTCTTCTTTGCTTCTACGGAGTATGAAATCAGATTTTCGATAGTTCTTTCCCATCGTAGGGAAAATGGCAATATAAAAAAAGCTGCGGCAGAAACACCTCAACGTTCCTTCGATATTCTATTTTAGCCAACAGAGTGTTCCCCTTGGCTGAAGCATTGCAGGAATTCTGGAACATGGTAACTTTTTTATCCTTGTATCCTGGTATGAGGATCCTAAAAGTGCGAGAATTTTTCAGGAACATTTGTTTCTTGTTCCAATACATTTGATGTCATAAAATTCAAGCATTTAAGTAAAATAGCAATTTTTAAATGATAAAAAATATTTATTTGATGCAATTAGAAACATTTAATTAAAAAAACTAAATGAATAAATTTTTATTTGAATTTTTTCAGGCTAAAACCTACAGTTTAAAATAAATTATGTTTATTACAGAGTAAATATAAATCAAATGAATTAATCTCAAGTTTTTACTAATTTAATAATAATATTTATAAAGTAATTAAATTTTGTTAATGTTTGAGTTAGTAATCTTCAAAAGTAGTAATATTTCAATCACACATTACTGAAAACTTTACAACAAATGAAATTAAGTACAACAATATCAAAACATCTGAATGAGTTTTTCGAGTACGACTAAGTTTAAGTGAGCAAGTGAAATGGAAGTAAATTTTCTGGCATTTAACATCTATACTTTGGCTTCAAGGAGTATTTTTTTTTTTTGTATTTTCACTTCCTGTATGAGTATTTTTATTTGCCTCTTTTCGCTTGGTATTAGGGTCCGATCCGTGATTCTTCCTAAGGAACAACCGCGGTATCCCCCGTATCCCGGTATCTTCTATGTTTTTGTTTTATTTCGCCCCTGCATCGGAAAACAGACGTGGTTTTTGTAAGTTATGTGCTTTTTTGGATAACTCACGGATATGAAAAGATGGAACGGGTGTAATATAGGTCCCCTCGCGTTATGGCGATTTGCCGTGTTGTAATATGTAAATTACTAGTTGGACAAGGAGTGTGATAAGACGGCTTATGGGTTTTTAGTTTGGGGGATAATTTTGATTATCATGCAATAGTCTCGCTGTTCTTAAACACATCGTGAACTGACGTAAATGAGTAGTTATTTTACATAATTTACTTACCATTTTTTTTTCTCTGCTACTGCCAACACAGGTAATAAGCCTGTCAAATACCCATACATTTAATATTTACCTATTGTACATACAATTATGTTGTAACCCGAAAACTACCTACACTTTGCTTTAAAACCTTACTAATATTGTAAATACTATAAGTGAAGTTTTTAAAATTACAATTATAGGATGGTTGGGTTTTGATCAGAGAAGAAGTTCTAGCAACTCGGAGATCGTGACGTAACTTCACTTCGATAGATTTAAATATGTATATTTTTGTTTATTAATAATGGACAATCTCACTAAAGGTCAATCTCAGAAAATCCCGTAGCCACACAACCTTTACTAGAAAATCATATTAGGGCAAATATTTCAATGAATTTTATTTATTAAAGAAACCAAGGGAATGTAATCCCAGTTGTCATTGCTATGAAATGCAATAATCGCATTAAAAATACGTTTTGCTTGTCTTATAGCTTGAAAAAATGTACTTACTTCATTTTTAAACGGGGATAGTAGGTAAATTAACGATTTTCAATTTAAGTTTTCAGTATATGTAATGAAAAAATCTTAGTAAAATAAACCACACTTTCATATTTTTTTTTAAACTTTTCAATTATGTTTTTTTTACCTTTCATTAAATATATAAGCTCCAAAAGCTAGTACACTAACCACTGCGCCGGCGGGCCGGCATGGATAAGATTTAATTGTTGCAAAACTTTTTAGTCTTTCAAGTTATTGAAACTATCTTATAGGTCAGATAAACACCTTTAAAAGTTTTGATCTGTTGATTGGTAATTGAAAGTCACGATGTGTCGCACTAACCTAGTTTTTATTTAGAAGAAAGGGGAGAAAATTAAAAATTGTCATCAATTTTTTTTTAAATCATACACAACATTTTAATTAAACAAAACTATAGTTTTATTTATAAAAAAAAGAATAAATTATTTATTTATTTTTGTCTGTACACAAAAATATTTAATAATTAATTTTGAACGAAATGCAAAAAGCATAAAATATTGATATTAAACATACAAATTATTTTTTTGCTATACAAATACTGAGTTTTTAAACTTTACTCAAAAACCTATTTTATTATGCAAATTCAATTGTTACTAAAACCTAACATAAAAGTAAGAAAAACATGTTTTAATTTATTCATTTTTTTTTTTCATTTTCAAAAATATTTTTCTTTTAATTCAGTTAGATGATTTTAATATATATTCTTAAAACTACAATTGATATTTCTTTCAAAATAGTTTAACTTAATAAAAATGAATGGGAATAAATTATTTTCATATTAAAATATTATATAATTTGACATTTAGACAATTCATACTAACGGTGTTCCATATACGGAATAATATTTTTATAATATTATGTATTTTATGTTTACATGCCTTTTAAATAAAAAATAAAGTCAAAAGTTAAGAATTTTTTTAACTGAGAAATCTGTCTAAATTATTTTGCTTTATATATTGAATTGTGTTTAAAGTGCTACTTTCTGTTTTTTTTTCTTAAAAATTATTACTTATTGAGCCGTTAAGTTTTAAAATTAAATAACGATATGAAAATTTAAAAAAATAATAAAAAAACCAGTTATTCCTTTACAAAATAGTTATCAATTTGCGTGTCGGAATCAAATTTTTAATAGCGATATGCCGCCCCGGTGGCGCAATCGTTAGGATGCAAGCCTTTTGAGCTGCTGGGGTCGGGTTTGAATCCCGGTAAGGCATGGATGTTTGTGACCGTCAATAAATGTTGTGATTTATCTATGTGTTTGTGTTTTCATTTCTTTGTGTGTCTCTTGGGCTTGTAAAAACTCTTTCTGTGTCTGTCCCACTTGGCGAAAGCTTATAAGCGGTTCTCTAAACAAGCACACAAGCTGAAGCATGTATGTACCATACCAATAGTAATATTATCATTTCTGAAAAGTATTCAACAAAATTTTTTTTAAATTTTAAATAATTAATTTTAAAAACAGAGAAACAATGGAATAAAACACAATAACCTCCCCAAAAATTGCCTCTAAACCTGATCCCGAGAGTGCCTTGAGCTATGTATATCAAAAAGTTACCTAATTTAAAAGAACAAAACTGCAAAAATAATTTACTAGCTGATAACAGTTCTTTTAGAAAGTTAAAAAGAAAATAATTGTTTCTTGACTGTCGATGGAATGAGAATGTTTAAATGCTTAACTCAAGATAACATTTACTTCCGTACTACCCACAATCCTAATTTCAAATATTCTGGTTTAACCGTCAGTTAGTCCTATTTGTTAGTTCATTACAGTCAATTAGAGATAATCCGGTTTCAGTGTTTGAAATGCGAAACAAATTCTATCCTATTTCAATTTAAGTTAATGGCTCCAGTGAATTGTGCTAAATGTTACAAAACATTTCACTTTCACAGTCGTGTCGACGTTTAAATTGAAACAGAGTATTTTGTGGAAGTGTAGAAAAGTCTACTAAAATACTGTTCAAAAAGTATATATACTTTTTTCAAATAGATTTTAGAGAATTAAAGTTGTTACTAATTTGTGCAATTACAAGGAATCCGTTAAATATGAAAATATTTTGCTTTTTTAAATATAACTATTATTTTCTATGCACATTCTATTAATGTCTTAACACTTATTTTCTCGATCCGTAAACAATAAATACTCAAGGTTTTTAGTGAAATCAAAAATGGGTAGGGAAGGTACTTATATATTCCTTCTTTTTCGCTTGATAAAAGACCCGCTTATAAGCCTCCGTCAAGTAAGACAACACACAAGCCTGAAAATATATGTATATCAACCAACCAACCAACCAAGTAAGACAGACTCACAAAGAATTTTTACTGTCACAGATAAAGGAAGTACACCCAGGGCGAAGGCGGGATTTGAACCTGCACCCGTTATAGCGAATAAATTGCTAGAGTAATGTTCCAATTCACTCGGCCATCCGGGCCCCAAAAACGAAAGCGACCATTCTTCAAAATATGCGAGAGCAGTAAATTGTTCGGGTTCAATCATATATGTAAATCAATCGGAAAAGGACTGTTGACCTGTTATTGTAACAAAAAGTACCAGGAAAATAAATTATTAGAAGGTCTTCAGAGCCACTTTGTATTCTAAAAAAAGCAATTTTTCGATCTGGGAGCATTTTAATGATTTTATTTCAAATAGTTTTATATAAAAATATACTTATACAAGATCTATACAAAAAATATACAAGAACATATACATTAAAATATACTGCTTTTCTTGTGTAATTTGAATGTATCACGTATTTCAGACAATAATAGTTTAAGAACGAATAAGAAAAAAAATAAAATATATGTTTTCCTTGTTTAATAATTAGGACACACTTTTACGGCAGCGTAATTTTACATAAAACCCTAAGCACCATATAAATATTTCTTTTTCCACCAAGTATACTTTAACTTCATTAGATCCCACATTTTGTCTAAATGTGTTGATACCCCATGAAAAACTGCTCATTTGTGCTTTCTCCCTAATTAACTCTTAATGGCAAAACTGACTACTACAAATAACGTGGTCCGTCGTTAGGTGCATTTCGGAGACTGTTTCCACTGATAATTGAATATCTGATAGAAATAATTGCACTTCGATGGCTCGACCACGGCGATGCAAATGTATGTTAAGTTTGACTTACTTGTAACTGCTACAAGGAGGAATTTGATTAAATTTAATTTTAAATTGGATTGGTTGACATATATTTTCTGGCTTGTGCGCTTGGTCGCAAGGACCCGCTTATAAACCATCGTCAAGTAGGACAACACAAGACACACACAAACACATATGACAGATGTTGCCATCTGTCGCCACCTCCACAATTTAGACATGTCCCTGAAGGGGAGGGAAATTTTCTCCAGGAACCTGTACCCATGGTGAACTGCGCAATGACCGACCACATGACTTTCGGACCCAACAGATTTTACGAGCACGTACTCCGCATATACTCCGGAAGTCTTCAGTGGCACCGGGTCTCGAACTCTCAACCTTCCGATCTCAAGTCCGAGATCGTGACCACTAGGCTCCTTACAGCCCAATTTTAAAATATGATTGTAACGGAAGAATATGGTGGAGAAGTAACAGCTTTTGTTATGTTATTCTTTAAAAATATCACGACTGTCTGTGGGAGTGTTGTCGATCTTTAACTTTTGGCTCACTGATTATTTTCGTAACAAAGTAACTAATAAAATCGTTTCATAGGTTTTAAACTAATGAATACAAACTAAAATTGAAACGGGTGTGAAAGTTGCTAAATTGGAATTTATTTTTGTATATAAAACGTATTGCACGCCGCCTCAATAAAACTTTGTATTTTATGATACCGTCATTAGAATTTAATTTCAATACTAAGGCTATCATGGAAATAAAATATGTTAGTATATTTAACACGATTCACGGAAAAAGTTTAATGTTTCTAAGGTAATATTGATAACTATATTATTCAAAACCATACTAGTTTCCGTTAATATTTGACATCATTTTTATATTATATAGATTCACAAAGTAAGTTATCTCTAATTATACTCTCTAAATTACACTCTATACTAAGGAAACATTGTGCACTATGTACATTTGAGGCTATAATTATAAGTTAATGGCTAAATAAAAAACAAATTATATTTATCGGTGTTAAAGTCCGTTAAATACAAAAATGTAGTTATCAGAAGTATTATCAAACAGAATTCCATCCAAAAAAACGAGTTATAACTTTTTTAACCCAGGGTATCCAAGTATAAATAAATACAAAGAGAGGTCAAAGAAAAAACATGGCATCTCACTAATTGCCTTGTAGGTATTAGCGACTTCGCTCGTTAGATGAGCGTTTTTGCACAGCTATAACTCCTTATAATTAACGGGGGGTCAGGGCGACTGGAAGAAATAATTGATCATCAAGACAGTTTGGGATATCGAACAGAGTTTATTTAAATTGGGGATTAATTTCGGGATTCAGTTTGTGTTGGCGGTGTTAGATTAATTTATGATGGAAATGGGCTTCTGATTTTAATGGTTTTCGCAGCTAATAAACAAGGGGTGCTTTGTTTGGGTTGGGTGATTAAATCTGGTTTAATAAATGAAGTTATCTGATTTGGAAGAAATAAAGGATCGTTAATTGTTATTACATTTCCTTTCAGTTATCCTTTTTTTAATTAAATCTTACAGAATAAAAATAAATGAATAAAAACAGAATAAAAATAAATGTGATTAAATCAGCGATAAAGACTATCAGCGTTTGAATTAATACTCTTGCATAGTGAATTCTGATTTTAAAGAATCTAGTTGCATTGTATGGATAACACTTATGCTAGACCATATTGCTTAACCATAACATGCTACTAAAAATTTAAAAATAAACCAACAATAATTGCCAACAAATTAAAGTTTTGTACTTTATTTTTCCGTCACTCAACTAGGGCTTATTATCCAGTTTTTCAACAACAAAATATAGAAATATAATTTCTATTGCGTCTGATTTTTTTCATTAAGTTTTTAACTTTTAATTATATTGTAAACAAGAATACATATGTCCATTTTTCCTTTATTAAAATTTTGCCTTACACCAAAGCGCATTTAAAAGCATAATTAAATCATGATGTCCAAGGAATCACATCTAGTGGAATTTATATAAATGGAGTTATTTAAAGAAATACAAGTCATTTTAATTTTCTCATTTCAATTAAATGTTCAGAACACTCATTTTTTTTTACTTTCCACATCATTAAAATTTCCTATATTGAAATTCTAAATTAGCATCGACAAGTTAATGAACCTATTTTTTTCGGAGATTTTACTTGAATGTTTCAATTTAGAGAGTTAAATTTAGCAATCCTAAGAATTGAAAAAAATATTGTATAACTGAAAATTTAATTGAATATAAATTAATAATAATTACTGTAATTGAAAATACATTGCTGTATCTGTATAAAAATATTTATTCATCTTGATGATGTGTAATATAAATATGTGTTATATAAATGTTCATACGTGTGTTCTTTTTAAAATATATTTTCTGTCTTTTAATCCTTTGCAGTGCGAAAAAGTGTAGTTTTGGTTGCAAACTATATAAAAAAATAGTTTCAAGAATCATTATCTCGATATTTATTTTAAATGGCTAAACTTTTTTTTTATTTTCCACCATAGAAACATTATTTTGAGAGAAAAGCAATTGAAAAATAAGTTTAGATAAATACTGTTAAGAAAAATTACCTGTAACCATAAACACTGGTCAACATTATAGCCAACAGGTAACATACACATACGAGAACAACAAAAAATATTTTATTATGTCCTGCTCTTAATTCTAAGTTGTTGTTTATTAATGAAACCTTTGTAAATTAAGTATATCATATTATGATACCTACCCTGGAAGCTTACTCACTTAAACAAAAGTAGTATTAACTATTAAAGTCAAATTTATAAAATTGTAGCATGTTTTGAAAAGGTTAAATATAATTTAAAAAAAAAAACGTTTGGTAATCAGTAAATTGGAAGGACTATTATTTTGCAAAATGATTCATACTTAAGTTTTGATGCATACATAATATTTCTCCGTGTGGTGCCTGCATCAAATTTGAGTACACGGTTAAAACTGAAGTTGACACTGTTTGCACCCCTGGGTAAATAGATGTCAGGGGTGCCAAAATAACACTCCGAGACAATTTAAAGCCTTGAAGCGCCAAATCGGATCTTTTCACACCGTGGTGAAAAATGGCACCCATTTCTCATCTTCAGTTTTGGCAGTGTATTAAGTTTAATTTTAGGACAACAATTGAAAATAGATTTTAAAGGTTTCATTAAAAATAACGCACTATATTTTAATGCTCACAAGCATGAAAGAGTATTACAGTATCCCAGTGGGTAAAGTATATTTTATTATACGTAAATATTTCGTTTTTAGTATATTATTAAGTAACTGCTTTTTGTAATACTTTTGAACAAGTGGGCCAAATTGTATGAATGTTTCGTGAGTAGAAAAAAAAATATTATTTTCTTGTTTACGTTATCTGGGTTACAACATTGAATTTTCAATCAAACGAATGAAAACTTACTAGTCAATCGTCTAAGCGTGTTTGTTTTTACTTACTCAATTCAAATAGTGTAATTCAATTGTTGGTTCTTTGTATAATGAAACTGAACCCCTCAAAAAACTCCCAAAAGAAATGTCTTACATAACAAGAGTACCCCATAATTTTACTTACCAATGAAATCCCTAACAGCCTACCAAAGAGGCCCACAAAAGCAATTAATGCGAGCCGCTTAATATTATGCAAACAAAATGCAAACCAAATTCAAACTAAATGCAAACGAATTTCCCCGTCTTTCTTTTTTCACGCGGACAAATGATAATTGCCTCTCAGCAATTCAAATTCATGTCGCGGATAAAGAAGCAGCACTTGAGCAGCGGTTTTCATTAAATTTGCGGAAGAGAGAAAATTTCAAATCTTCAAGGTAATGAGATGCATCGATTTAAAAATAGAATTTTCGGTAATAGAAAATAGAAAATTAGATTTTTGTCAGCCATGGTTTCGGGAATGGTTTGGAACTGAATTTATGAATTTTAAATGTATTGGAAGTAAAATTAAGTTACGTAAGGAACATTTGTATTTTGTTGAAATTATGTTTCTTTAAATGATATATAACCGTTTCATTTCCATAACATATTATGTTTAATTAAGTGCCATAACCCTTTTAAATTCTAAAAAAAATATAATGTCATGGATATAACACAATTTATATTTATAAATGGAAACTGTTTCGTAACTAGTAATGTGTTTTTTCTAATATAAATTATCTAATTATGTAATATAAATATTAGATAATTTAATTATCTATTATAAATATTAGGTAATAAAAGAAATATTAGGTAATAAAAGTTTTGCAATAGGACCAGTGCAAAGTGTAGCCGTCCTAATATGGCTTTTTAGGTTTTAAAAAACTATTGAAATTACCATATAGGATATAAAATTACTTTTAAATGCATTTAATAAGTAGTAGCTGAAAGCTGCTGTAGTGGTAGCTGTAGGAAGTGTAATGTTTCAAATCCTAGATTTTTTTAATTTATATTATTTACTTATGTTTATAAATATTTTCAGTAAAACAACGATTCTCTTAAAAAGCTTGTATTTTATTGAATCTAATTTTTTATACGTTTTCAAAATATGCGTCAAATTCGTTAAACATTGTTATTTTTTTAATGCAGTCGTTGAAAATACCAAAAAAAAACCACTCAAAAGTAACCTTGATTAAAGAAACATTTTAAATTTCAAAACCTCATGATAGAGTAACATATGAACACTTTTTAATTTTCCAGATCAATTTGGTCGGTATTATTTCGAGGTAAATTACTCAAAATATTGCAGCATACCCTAGATTAATAAATTTTATTATGAATATGCAAAAGAAAAAGATAATAAAGCTTAATTAAAGTTTTCTGGAAATATTTTTTTATTTTAAATATTGTAATATTACAATTATAAGCTTATTTTTAATCCAAGGTGCAAAAAAAAGCATTATAAAAACTCCTATTTTTCGTCATAACGTCCTCCATGCGTTTTAATATAATAAAGCCTTATAAATGCAGAGCTGTAGTATTAAAAGTAGTTATTAAAGCTAATGAAAAAGTCACGAATAAAATTTAAGCCATTGTTTATTATATAAAAAAAATCTTTGTATAAAACATGTCATTAATTCCCCTGGGAAGGAATTAAAAATATAAAAATTATTTAGTGATTACCAAAAAAAATACTTAACAGAGAATAATTAAAATGCAAAATAATTTCCTCTAAATTAACTTCCAGTTAATGGATGCAAAAAGTTTAAAAGCTCAGTCGCGCTTTAGATTTTTTTTCTTTCACTAAGTGATACAATAAAATTGTAGAGGGGAAAAAAACTAAGTATGGCTTTCAAATATCTAATGGGAAATATTATGGATCCAGTTTAAAGATAATTTTATATTGTTATATCATAAACATGCGGGGGGCTGGGAGCCCAGTCGGTAGGTATTCGCCTAGCATGCGAAAGGTCCCAAGTTCATGCCGGGCATCGCCAAAATAACTGCCGATCTATAAACGACATGCACAGCCAAATATGTCCGACGAATAATACCCCGTATAGAGTAAGGGCACATGAAATAGCCTTCGAAGTCCTAACGCTGCGCACTATGTCGCCCTTAAAGATTACGCTGGGTTCCTACTCAGGTGTCAGCTCGTCACTTGACTATTGTTCTAAAATGGTAATGGGACAAAATATCGCGGCCGAAATATCGCCGGCCGAAATATCGTGCGCCCAAAATATGCACGATATTTCGGCCGGCGATATTTTGGCCGCGATATTTCGGCCGCGATATGCGCACATGTGCAAAGGGCACCTATCATGTGACTTTTTAGGTTATAAAGTTATTGAGATTAGCCAAGCACGAATGACTTTCTGACTTTTTCTTCTGCAAAGTCGGCAGTCCAAACCGGACGATTAGCATAGCGTCAGGAAGAGCTTTTGTGGTTTTAAAGTTGAGTTGGTCATTCCTTTGATAATCTTAACAAAATGTTTAAAACAAATCCTTTCTAGTAAGCATCTTGTTGGAAATCTTCATTTCTTTAATTCTGCAAAAAAATGTCAACTTCGTCAGCCTAAGCAGGAACTGCTGTCAAACTGTCTCAAAAACAAACATGACAGTGAAAAATATTCTCAACGGTCATAGCTACATCCGATACTTGAATTCGTTGGAACACGATCGAACCAAGTCAACTCCTGACTTAACCTTTTTCATGTTCTAGACTAGTTAAAAATTATACCAGAGTATAGCATAGAAATGAAAAGTTGTGCTTTCGAGGAACTTTTCTTTGAACATGAGTGGACTTAGACTTTTGTTGCTCTGTCATATTATTATTTATAAGGTCACTGTTTGTTCAACAAAGTCGAACAGGGATGTCATCTAGAAATGTATCCTTGTTATTTTAATAATGACATAAAATGTTACAAATGAGACTTTAAAGATTGTTTTTGTTGTTGTTTGTAGTATAAAGCTTATTATTGTCAACTAAAAACGTAAAATGCTACTTGCTTATTTGAAGTCAAATATTTATGGATTCTTATTTCTCGTCAACCATAAGTTTAAGTACCTATAATCATGTAATGAAATGCAGATTGAAGGTACTAAGTGTTATTTTTTCTCTAAATGATTAAATTTTTATTCCCTATGATTTATCCGATAATTTATGTACTGGTCACACCAATTGTTTAATACAATGTGTATTGAAACAGTTTCAAACGAAATACATTTTGAAAATGCTAAAGGATTTTAATAGTTAAGCAAACATAAATGTATAGTTTGCTTTATTTTCGATGATGGATTGAAAATATAACCTTCTCTCTTTTATTAATATATTACTTATATAATAGTAATGGTAAAATTTTCCACTATTATTTATCAATAAACAGAAATAGCTAGAACAACCTTCTCGGAAGTCAATTTAACAACACATTGGACTAGTACTGCCACCTATTAGTGATCAAACGTAATGTACAACGATGAATAATTCTGCATTTGACACTTTTTCTCAACATTGAGAGGTAAAAAGGACTTTTTTCCTTCTTTTAAATAATTATCTAGCATCTCTACTACACGAATACATCAAAACATGAAATTCGAAGAAAAAAATACTTTTTCTTACATTATATGTGTTTCTCCCGTAGTTTTTGAAGCTGAACACTTATACTTTTTTCCCTACCTCTAATGGCTCTGTTATAATTTGACTTTTTGATGTGGGAAAAAAAATGCATCTTCCATTTTTTTGCGGTGAAAAGATAAGTAATATTTTTTTCTTTAAAAAAATCCTAGGCTGGGGATCCCAGTCGGTTAGGCCCTCGCCTAGCATGCGAGAGTCCCACGTTCGGATACGGGTATCGCCAGAATATCTGCCGACCTATCAACGGCCCGCGCAGCCAAAAATGTCCGTCGAATAATGCCCCGTGTAAGGGAGTGCATGTTCAATATCCCTCAAAGTCCTAACTATACCTACGATGTCGCCCTTAACGGTTGCGTCGGGTGCCTATTCAGGTGTCAACTCATCACTTGATTGTGATTCGAAAATACGACGCCCGTCGCCAATAGCCCCCGTGCAGCTTTAGTGCGACGATAATTCAAACCTAACCTAATCTTTAAAAAATCAGATATGGTAACAAAAGTGAAATTCTTAATTCATATGTGTTCCTTTAATTTTCCTACCCCCAGACCGGTTGAATCGCTAAATACATTTTTTTTCAACGAATATTGATAAATATAAGCGTATCTTACTTTTAAAATATTCATACTTCTTGCAGTAAAGGAGAAAACCCAAAATTGATTACCATTTTTAGACAAAAATATGTCATACAAAACCATTAAAAGTACAAAAATGACGAACACCAGATTCAGGTTCTGAATTAAAAATGACGTAAGAAGCGCCTATTAATTTAAAAAAAAAAATCAAAATACAGAGTTGGGTGTTTTGACTTGAAATTTATTTTGAACACATTTTTGGCTAATAGTGTTAACAAGACTCAAATGGATTTTATAGTAACTTGCATATATAGGATATATTCCTTCTGATACATAGCTTTTCCACATGTAAAATTTAGTGCTGCCATCTACATAATTTTTAAAGACCTAGTCATATTAAATTTGTGAAATTAAGTTACAGTACACATTAAATTTTTTAAACGAATTTAAAAACATAATTTGTGTCAATGAAAATACAAATTATATAAATTACTGTTTGCAAATACAAATTATGTTTTTTATTTCTAATAAATATAAGTTATTATTGATAATTTATAAGAATATTTGGAGAAGAATATGTACTATATTTTTGCTGTTTTATTTTTAATTAAAACTCCAATTTACAGTTTAGTTAATGTAGTTACCGTTTCATATAAAATAGTAGATACAGATTGTGAGTATATCAGTAGGTTTTGGTGATTTTTTTTATTCTTGAACTTTTGATATGAAGACATATATAAATGCTACTTTGACGCGAAGTAAAACAATACTTTCAGTAATACTAATAATAACTAATGCTAACAAAAATAAAAATAATCGTACTAGTAATACTAATACAAACAACAATAATGATAATTATATTAATGATTTTCATGATGGTGATTACATTTAATTAAACTGAAAATATTAATTAGAATAAAAATGCATTTTTTGGAATGTTTTTGTTTTTCAACGGGGTTCGGATGTTTGAATGGATATTTGATTGAATCGTATACACGGTTACAATCTAATATGATGTGAATTACTGACATACATTATCCTATTTTGTTCGAATGTAATGATCAATACACTTTTTAATAACATTGTTTCCAAAAAGTTTCTGTTGGTAGTTGCAAACATTCATTTCTAAACTTTAAGCATCATCATTAAATATTGTAAGTGAAACTGGTTTTTATTTCAAAATAAACATATCATGCAAAAACTAACCTATATTTTGTAGAAATTTCGAAAACCAAATTTTAATAAATTATTATTTTTCCCTAATAAGGCTGTAAACAATAGTGGTCTGCTAAATTTCTAATAATATTATTATCACTATTATTATAATTACCATTATCATCATCATTATTATTAACCTTAATTTTATCATTATTGTAAAAATTGCTATTATTACTAGCACTATTTGTTCTATTATTGATAGCATTATTTATTAGTATTACGAAAAATATTACTTTACTTCACTAAAAATTAGCCTTTATAATTCTCCATGACATAAGTTCAAGAACAAAAATCTGTTAACGGTCGTGCTGCCATCTATGAGCATTAAACTGCAACGCAATGTTCCGTGATTTAAACAAAAATATTAATGTAAAATGTTATACTAAGATTAACTGTCCTTTAATAATTAACTCTTATAAGAAGTTCTTATGTAACTTAAATATCTAAAAAAATACTCTAACAATCACAGAAACTCTTATAGAATATGTGAGTAAGTTTGATACAGTATAACTGTCACCTAAAATCGCTTCTACACAATACTATGTGCACCTCAGACACCAATTACGGCATTACAGTAATCTGAACTTTTGATAGAAAAAATGGCTATTTTCCTTCGCATATTAAATTAATATTCTTTATCGTTTGCTTAATTTATTTGAAGTTTGAAGCATTTGTAAAATTGCATTGAAGTGGACTACTTCTGGTGATATTGGCAACAAATTTGAAGGCAGATTTTAAAGTCTCGTACAATTTTTAGTTGTTCCTTTTATCTCACCAAATTACTAGTGATCTATTTTTTTAAATATAATTTCTTTATTAATATGAAGGTTGATAGTGATTTCAGAAAAAAAATCTAGTGCTTTTAAGCGTTGCCGACAATTTCAAAACGATCTAAATTTGCCGGAACAGATACTATAGGATTTGTGTCCTACTTACTATAAAAATGGAAGCACAACTTATCCTAGCTTTAATTCAATGCGCATTTATAATTTTCATTCAATATATTTATCTTTACTTATCTCGTATTTATAGATGCTAAAAACATACATGAGATTGCATAGATTCATTGGCTTAAAGTCGTTTCACACTTGTAGGTTGGCTAAAAAAGGCCACTCAAAAATATACTGTTTATCTAGCTAAATAAACTATACGACGCATGAAGAAAATTGTCCCGGGAAATTTATGTGACCAAACGCAGTTAAACCAACAAAAAAAAATTCAAATACTTAAACGTTATTTTTTTCTTCGACAATAAAGGTGTTAATAGAGTTCGTCGTTAATGTGCTAAAGATTAAGTGGCAAGCTGGATCGCGGGTCTCCAAAGCAAAGTACATCAGTGTTAATCCAATGAAGAAAAAAATATTTTCTCCGACACATTTTTTCCGGCTGTATTGAATATTTTTACAGACGGATTTTTTATGTGATAAATGTAGCTGGCGTGCAAGTCCAGGTTTGGTTTGATTTCAAATGGTTTGATTTTTTTTTAAATTTTGAATAAATAATTTCACAAAAATTTTTAAAAAGCAAATTAAAAAAGTGGTATTATAGAGACCTGTAAATTACCTACATTTACAGGTACCATAAATTATCTACATGTTTAAGTACTAAATGCTGAAAAAGAGATACAACAGTTTAAAGAAAATCGAAACTAAATCCAATTTTAAACTGAGTTGAGTAAAGTAAGAGTTACATATGGTATTTGTTTACCATTGACATACTTTCTGTTCAAATTTTCTAATGAATTTTTGAATAAATCACATACACATATAATTTTATATATAAAATTTTCCAGTTTTTATATGTTATTAAACATAGTGAGGAAGAGAGCAAATCCAATATAAAGGTAATTTCATAAGTAAGTCGTGCTGCCATCTATGAATCAAAATAAAAAGATACTTTTATTTCATTTAAAATGTAATTATATTTACATTTGTACTATTTTATATTATCAAAAATTGGATTTGGCAGTTAAAAAGGGTTAATAAGATACTAAAGACACGAACAGAAACAGTAAAACGGATTTATTTGCTTCAAACAATTTTAACGAATAGTATTAGTTCACTAGTATGTTATTCATCATTTCAATTTATGAACCAAGCCATAGTTGTAAGTGGTTTATGTTTTTTTATAAGATCTTTTGAGAAATAAAATATTTTAAAAAATCTTATCATATTCCCTTATTAATCTTATTCCTTACTCCTGCAGCCAATTTTATTTTTTCTTCTGATATATATTTAGGATCCAAGTGATATCTACTAGGAAACGAAAAATACGAACTTTTCGCTGAGCTTGACTAGAATAGTTAATATATCGTCAATAAGTTCCCACATGTGCTGTCTAATTCTTGTGAAAGGATCAGATTTACTATACGGAAACCCTTGGCGCACTTTTTTCGGATTCGGCGATTTTTTTTTTTTTTTTTTTTTTTTTTGTGGCGACCGTCTCTTATTTCGACTGATGATTTGAATTATTTGACTTCGCAACGATGACGTTTTTCGGACAGCCAGTGTTAAATGAACAGGCACGCGTTTTTCGGCTCACATTCGTGTAGCTCTAATGCGACGATGATTCAAACCTATTCTAACCTATCCTATCATTTCGGTTGGGTTTTCAGAAGACTTTTGGAGCGATTTTGGAAAGTTCGCCAAGGGTTACCGTTCAATAAACTTCTACCGTTTTGCAAAGTTAGATAGCACATGTGGGAACTTAAGTGACGATATTAGTGAATATAAATTAAAAATAATTTTTCATTACTTTCTGTTTGTCAGGAAGTCTTAATTTCAGGGATAATTTAGCTCTAAAACCGACATTTGCCTAAGCTAAGTTTTTTTTAAAAATTTAATTGATAATTATTTAGTATCTAGAATTTTCGATAATCCACTTTACCTCAAGTTCCGATTAAATCGGAAAATCGAGGTTCTACTGTATATAATTCTTGGTGGAAAAATTAATTCAATAATAATGAACATTAAACATATTGTTTACTTTAAAAAAAAACTAGTTATTTTACTCTTTATAGGATTGAATCGATAGTATATCGCTTTACAGGTTTATAAGTTGCTATTTCAAAGTTAACAATTGAAAAAAATTGAAGGTAACTATCAATCAAGTATTTTATAATGAGTTAAGTAGGTTGTCGAAAAATCAATATAACGTTTAACTATTATGCTGTGATTCTTTTTTAAAAGGTATCAAATAATAAATTAAATACAAATCTATTGATTATAACTGTTTAATAAACATAAAATACGAAATGTATATATTTAAGTATGTTTCCTTTTAAGCTGACAAAAAAGGAAATCAAATTAACAATTATGAAAGATAACAATCCTTTTATGCTATTATGCATAATTTGTTCTAAAATTAAATCCAATAACAAAGTATAAAAATTACTTGTTTTTTATAACCCAAAATATTAAAAAGCGACAATTCAATAAAATAAAATAAACTATGAACACTCAAAACAAGACAATATTTTATTTCTAACAAAAAAAGTTATTGAAAAGATTAAAGCATCATACTGCTACAAAAAACAGTGTTTGGAAATAAACTTATTAAGTTTAAAGGCTTGACAGGACGAAGTACGAAATAAATTTTTGAAGTGAATCTGACGTAATCTCTGAAATAAGCTTAACTTGGCAGTAAAGAACAAACAGGATTTCTTAAAATAGCATTGATACTGAAAATATTGTTTTTTGGAAAGGAAAAAAAAAAATAGATACTCTAGAATTATTTTTTATTCGAAGAGCGAAACTATCCATAATTTTATCGAAACTTCGAGTTTAATCGAAATGTATATTTTTAGTTACTTTTCTGATTGCCGAAATCTTGAATCTGATTGTTGAGCTTTTGTATTCGACAACATAAAACCGTTTAAGTTTTATTATTTACCAATGCATACCTAAGTAAGCTCCAAGATTTTGATCCAATTTAATTTGTTTCAAATGTATAGATTGTATTAGTGAGATGTATACTATAAAAAGTTCCGAGGAAATTTCTAGAAAAATCTGTGCTTTTGTGATTGATTATTTTTAGTGAGTTTTTAGTGATCCTCCGATTGATCCTTTTTGTAAGATCTTTTAGACAGAAGATTGTAGAACATATATATTGTTGAATATTTAAAAGTGCTGTACGACCAAATAAATGTACCGTATATCCGTAAATCCTGAATGCTTCAACGGGTGGTAGATATTTACAATACCATTGAAGTTTGGATGATGTTCTTCAAAGCTTTGGTGCTAGTGTAAAAAATAACTGTTTTACGAGAGTGGAGTAAACACAAGAGTGGAACTAAACACAAAAATATTCATGATATAAAAATAACCAGTATATGAGACTTAAATGCAAGAAATATATTAACTCTAGATAGATGGTATATGTAATATTTATAGAAATAGATATTTATTATTATCTCATAAGAGATAACATTAATGTTATCTCTTATGAGATAATAATAAATATCTATTTCTATAAATATTACATATACCATCTTCTGATTAATTTTTATAACATCAATAGAGCCCAACTTAATCGTTTCCACGGCTGTTCCAGAATGATTTTTGTGTATGTTCTATTGAAAATATGATTATTTAAACTAAAAAAGGGCGTTTTTTTCAGAAATAAATTAATAATACCTTGAATAAGCAGAAGTAAAAAAAATCTAATGAAATAAAGTCTCATTTAATTTAACGTAAGTGAACCGTGATTTGATTAATTTGCCTGATACATCATAATTAACTGGATGCATTTTTTTTCTTTTCGCGAGTTTCGTTTCTTTTAAAAAAGAAATCAAGACAAAATACTATTTTTATTCATCTAATAATACTCAAAAGAAAACTTACAAAAACGACTTAATCCTAATTTGAGCATTCACGGCGTAAAACTTTTATATGTACTTTGCTCATTTTTTTCTCTCTTAATTCACCTTCAAATAACTGTAAAGATCTAAATTGAAGAATTTGAGGCTTTCACTGATCGACCAAATTCGTTTACAAATAATAAAATAAAGCAAAGCGATCTCGTAAATGTTCTCCGAGGTAACTGTCGTCAACAGTTTCAGGATATGGCGACAACCTGTCGCCTGGGTAGGTGACTTCTTTTTTGAATGTCGTTTAGGATAGATGATTGCTAATCCGACCTTATAGTATCGACAAATGTTTGATAAAAATGAAATGGGATTTCCGGCTGCTCTTAGACTGTTAATACAAACGACCGATTTTAACTCGGTTTGAGTTAATTTTCACTTCACCAAGTGTCGAAAATGCACTTCTCTTACAGGAGTGGATCCTTTGTTTGGTGAATTTGCTACAAAATCACTCCAAACGAGGGGTTTTAACTCAGTCTGAGTTAATATTCACTCCTTTCCAGTGTCGAAAATGCACTTCTCCCACAGGAGTGAATTTCACTCCTTTGTTTTAAGAGTGTATATCTGGCTTTCCCTTAGGAGTTTATACGCAGTCAATTAAGCCTCGTAAATTAGAGCTCCCAGGTGACGAGGTGACGAGGTTGACACCAATGCTGTCACCCAACGGAACTTCGAGCTGCATCGTATGTTAACGCCGTCGGGACTTTCAACTCCACAGGCTTAACGAGCACGTATATTGCACTGTACTTTTGCACCCCGGTGGTTTTTAGATGATATTTTTTCAACATCACGCTTACATCTATAGTATGGCAAGGACAAGGACAGAACCAAGAACCTTCTCGGTGAGAAACTCGTCACATACACCTCTTGGCCACCGGGGGCCTGATGTTCGTCATTCTAGATGTTGGTCCAGATTTGTTTTTTTTTTTGGGGGGGGGGACTAACATAAATGCTGTGCAACTGTGCATATTCTTCCACCATCCACAAATTCCTATCAGAAATGCTCAGAAATAAATTGATTTCCAAAAGCGATGACTTCGTAATCTAATTACGTTCTTGTAATCGATAGATTGCAACCTATAGTAATAGCTTTCCTTATTGATAACTTTGACTTTGGTATAAAACTGCGAAAAAAGTAACAGCAACATGTCGCTGCAGTATGTGAAGTTTGTGTAATACAATACTATATTAAAAAGTTAAGTCACCATAACGCGTTGGATGTAGCTTTGTTGAAAATCGTTTATTTACTTATTTATCTAGCATAACTTACTACGTTTTTATAGTGTAACAAAAGATACAAATTGAGTTTTCCATTGTGAACTTGCTTCTTTTTCTTGTCAGTTCTGCTGGAGGTTTGGTTTTTGTATTTTACACTCTTAAAACAAATTAGTGAATTCCACTCCAGTTGGAGAAGTGCATTTTCGACACTGGAGAAAGGAGTGAATTTTATCTCAGACTGAGTTAAAATCACTCGTTTGGAGTGATCATTAATGCTCTAGACTGGGAATTTTTAATAGTAGCCAGTGGCTACCAGAGTTTAAAAAATGGTAGCCACATTTCGATTTTTAGTAGCCAGTTTTAAATTTCCGTTTATACGACAAAAAGAAGGTGCGATTTTCCACAAAAGAAAATTTTATTAATGACATTTTTGATTAGATTGATATAAAAAAACATTATGATAAGATTGACAGTAAAAATTGTATTATGCAAAATATGTAGTATTATGTGATTGGCTATTATTGTTAGGAGAAAAATATTTTATGTACAATCAGTTCAACTACTATTAGTTTCGGAGAAATCTTGACGTCGCTCACGACCCACGATTGTTCATGAAATTTTCTCATATCAAAATTGTTCAAATGAATAGTTGAGATCTTAATCAGATGTAAATTAATCACCCGTAGATTGCCGAAATCGTAAAGTAAAATTTAAACATCACATTTGCATTTAAGATTTTCATCGCCCAGCTCCATTTACGTCACGCGGAGGAGGAGGGAAAATTTCACCGATGAGCAAAAACTGTCATCAAGTCTTTCTTTCCGACAGAATCGAATCGGAGCGTTTCATTATTTTAGAAATGCAGCTTCTGCATTAATTATTTGTTGAACAAAAAGGAAAAATTATGATCGCCACATTTGGAGACTGGGGTTCGATTTTTAGGTAGCCACTTTCGATGTAATAGTCTCCAGTTGGCGACTGGCGACCGCTAATCTAGAGCTTTAGTGATCATGTCGGAGGTTTAACACACAAAGGGTCCATTCTAAAAGGAGAAATGCATTTTCCAGACTGGAGGAGTGAAAATCAATCAGACTGAGTTAAAATCGCTCGTTCGTTTTAAGAGTGTAGGTGTAACTTTACACGACTCGTTTTACAGCGAAACCTCGGATATATAAACATCAGAAATGATCCCGGCGCATTTCGGAGTTGGATCAGCTTCTATACTTTTGAGTCTTAAAAATCTTTGTAGAGAAGTATTGATCATTTGAACCTTACATCGATTCGAATTGTGCTGACGAATGGATCTTAAAACATTTCTTTCAATGGGTCGCTGGGTTTTTCCTTCGGTCCTTTATACACATCTAGTAAAATGTTTCAAATTGTATAGAAAAGTTTTTTGAACTGGAACATCGGAAAAAAATAGATTAAAGTGTTTGGTGAGATTTATTGGCAGGTGTATGTGATTTTGTTTGTTGGATTTTGAGATTGAGTAATTGGTTGATGAAATATGTATTTTAAGTTAATGTGTAAAGATTGTGTAGCTATTAAAGTAGTGTTGTAGGATGATACTATATTACTGAAGATTTTTATAGTGTAAGTCTCAAGTAAATAAAAGCTTTTTTAAATTTAAAAAAAATAATATATTAACTAAAACAGGCTATACTATTTAGTTGCAGCAAGTTAAAATCAGCTCTTCTGCTATTTTGTTTATCATTTAATATATAATGTTGAAGTAAAAATCTCTTTGTAACACATGTGAGTTAGAAAACAAAATTAGTAATTTTTCCACGCCCACCATTATTCTATATTACTATCCTAAAAAGTTGTTTTCGTAATTAAATGATGCGTTTGAAACTAAATATTTAACTAAAAGTAACAAGAATGTATTGTAATAATATAAATATATAGTAGTGTTTAGCAAAACAAAAAATACCAAAACTAAATGGCCCTTTAATACAAAATGTTGACACAAAAGCAATTAGCATTGTAAATATAAATGTTTGCTATGTTTAGCATGCAAAATATAATTTAAAAATTAGTGAACTGAAAAAGTTATTAAGAGTTGAATAGCATAAAAATCCATCTCCAACTGTAAAAAAATAGGTTTGTAAATAAAAAAGAATTATATTGCCTTTTCCAAAAGTAAATAATAAAAAAACTGAGGTCTTTATTTTTCGAAATCTTAATGCATAACAAATTAGTTTAGTAAAAAAAAAGCAGTTTTCTATGTTTCACTATTTAATAAATTGATAGCTAAATAGGGCAATGAAAAAAGCTATAATCATATAAAGATTGCACTATATTGGTACTTAATCCATACTACTTATTTTACAAAGGTTTTATTACTACAGCAGTTAACTCAATTTTATGAAGTAAAATACACATAAAATATTTTATGTATGGGTGAAAATGCCCAAGATTGAAAAATAAGAATAGCTTTTTTTATATAAAAAAATCCAACTATCGCAGAAGAAAAGAGTCCAACATGAGAGGGATTGCTACAAGAAAATAGTTTAGATTATCTTTCCATACGAACTATAATAACAACAGATTTCGAGATTTCGTATAAACAACTATAGAACTGTACACGAAAATTGAATTTAAAAAAATACAACGATTTTTTGAGAGAATAGTAAGAAGGTTTGCACCTCTACTGAATTTTTAACTGTGGTAAGGTAGTTTGAGGTCGTTTTTCTAATTTTGCAAAGTTCGAGAAATATTTGTATATCACTAATATTTATTCAGCTGATGAAATGACACTACTCCGAAGTAAAATTTATTTTATTTAAAATTATTTTACTTTATATGCTTAAATTTAGATTTTCTATGCAATTTTCTGAACATCGTAGTTCAATCGAAATTTTTTGACGTTAGTTTGTAAATAAATTTCAATAAAATTATTTTTTGTAAGTTCTCTAGTGCTGTAGATATTAACCCAAAACTGTATGTGCAATATTCTATGTTTCACTTCAAAAATAGAAACGTTAAACCAGTAAAACTACCAGTACTACCATTTCTTGAACCTACCATTACTATGAAAATAAGGAACTTATGAATAAGAAACACTTTGTTTAAATCCAAAACATCTGTAACCTAATGCAAATATGTGATTTCCATTGTAAACTGCTGCTCTTTCTTCAAACCTAAGGGAAGCCTTTTTTATCATATTCCATATACAAATTTGCAACCATCTATCAACAAAACTTGACCGCGCCAAAAGACGGTAGACAAGATGGCATCGCACAAAAGAAAAACTCTATTTGATCACTTTTATCGAAATATGGTTTCTCAGCAGGGGACCACTCTCTATCAAAGAATCTGCCTTTTTCAAGAAGTCGAATTCCTCGACAATGCGCCAGAACCTCGGAAGTCGGATCTTCTCGTTGTGTTTATTGAAGTTTCCGGAGCACATCGAAACGTGAGTGTGATTTGCAATAGGGTTTAGGCGTGATTTTTTTTTTCCGTTAAAAAAGTAAGTAAAGAAAGCCCACAGAAAAGGTCAAAAGAAACTGCGGAAGAGAGTTGAATCCAAGAAAAGGCCAAAGAAATTCTTGGAGTGTTTGGTGCAGAAATCTGGGGCTCTTTATTATAAGTGAAAGGACTGGGTGTGGGTTCTGATTCATTTCTCTTGGTATGCGTTTTTTTGCCTTTGATGTTTTTTTATCTACCAGCTTCTGAGATGTATGTGAATGTGATTTATTTAGAAAACTTTCGTTTGCTTACATTTCTTTAGATGTATGTACGTTAGAGGTTTCAAGAAAAGAGAATAATTTATGGTAACAGTATCCAATACTTATTTATTTTGAATGAGTTTCTATTTGTAATAAAATTATTTTTGGAAATTCGGTTACCTTCCGTTTCACTAATAATACTTATTTCAACAATATCCATTTTTATCCATTCAAATTTTTATTCATAACATTTTCGATATTCTTAAATGTAACGAACGTGTACAGTAAACACAATTAAAACTATCAATGTTTATTTATATATTTTTTTTATGAAAAGTATTTTTACCTTGTTGGAAATATTTTAGTTATGATATCAGTTAAGTTTCAATAATTTGTACATTTCATTCAAATAAATATCATTCAAGAAATCGATTGTTTTTGTACGTAACCTAGTTTAAATTAACAGCTACGATGCATAAAACTTTACATTACATTTATTTTTGGCAAATCTAAAACTGACTTTCATTATTAAAAAAATATTACATATTTACTGGCTTTTAAGGAATGAGGTATTTACCCCAATAGAAGCAGGAAACATTATGGCATCATTTTCATTTAAGTATGTAACAAGGTACAATCCTTTTAGTGAAAATTTTTAAAAATGCATCTTTTCGTAATTCACGCCATCATACTATTTTTTTTTATTTTTTTCCAAACGGTTCATGATACAAAACAAAATGTTTTATATTTTGAAAGTGTATAAAACAGTGTATCCTTTTGTAGTGTCATGTACGTGTGATGTTGATAAGGTTAAAAGAAAATTGGGGTGGCCCATTTGCCCCGCGTTTGGGGTCAGTGGGCCACCAAAATGGTGCGGTAAGTGGGCCAGGGGTGGTCCACTTGCCCCAACTCTTTAATGTACTTAAGAAAAAGTCATATTCACTGATTCATAGGGTTAGTCATATTCACTATTCATGGTCCTATTCATTGACATAGGCCAGTTTAAAATCTGTAGCACTAACATTTTTTTTACACTACATGCAAAAATGACAAGATGAAAAATTAACGCATTTTTTCTCTTAGTAAGCTTACATGCCAGAAAAAGTTGCTATGGGGGAACTATTAAAGATACATCATTACTTTTTTTTAAAACACTCAAAAAATCATGTAGATTATTCCATTTCCCCCACCATATCTCTACCAGTTATACAGGGTGAGGCAAACAAAACCGGCCCCGAGATGGAGATTAGAATACGACAGAAATGTTGCCAAGTCTAAAACCAATACAAAAACAGACTTACTCACTGAAGCTATTGATCGCTTCAATATTAAGCCCAAGCAAACGCTTGGCGACTTATTTGCCGGCAACTACGCTACGCTTTTAAGGGGTCATAGGAGTCTTAAAAATGTGCAAAGAAGGTACTACAAAGCATAGTTTGATCTTTCATGTAATTTTTTAACTACTCAATTTATAAGTATATTTTTTATATGTAATTCTATAAGCTTTATTTAATATAAAGCAAATTTTAAAATTTATGATACTTTAGCCAAAACTAAAATAAATGATATTAAACATAAAGCTATTTGAACACATTGTGATTAGGCTTGCGCGGCAAATTTTGAGGTCAAAATTGAAAAAATGACCTAGAAAATGACTTTATATTGTACAAATATGTACAAACAAAGACTTATACCTAAATTCTCAGCTCAATTTTAATTGGAAATTATTTTAAGAACTTTTTCTAAAAAAAATAATAAAAATTTTAAAATTTTGATTTTAATTTTTTTAAATAATTTCTTATTAAAATTGAGCTTAGAATTTAGGTATAAGTCTTTGTTTATACATATTTGTACAATATAAAGTCATTTTCTTGGTCATTTTTTCAATTTTGACCTCAAAATTTGCCGCGCAAGCCTAATCACAATGTGTTCAAATAGCTTTATGTTTAATATCATTTATTTTAGTTTTGGCTAAAGTTTCATAAATTTTACAATTTGTCTTATATTAAATAAATCTTATAGAGTTACATATAAAAAATTATGGTACTTATATATTGAGTAGTTAAAAAATTACATGAAAGATCAAGCTATACTTTGTAGTACAGCTGGGGAAAAAAAAAAGCTCCACCCTTCGTTTCTCGGCTGCTATTGGTCAAGGAACTTTATGAAAGGTGTCATTTTTCAGGAAATAGCGTAAGTAATTCAGAACTGGCAACCAAAATTGCATAAGGGGTCATCTACATATTAAAATGGGTACCAACTTTGAAAATTCCAATGGCGATACCCAATTTTTTTTACATAAAAATGTTCAGCACCTTCAAAATACCCCATGTATAAAAAATTATGATCTAGTTCGCATTATTTGCTGAGATATTAAAGCATTAATTTTGAACTCGTTTAGGGGGACATCTCTAAAGTGAAAACAGTAATATTTGGATTGCGTCTTTTCAAAACAACAAACTAACTGGGTTAACATAATCTCGCCAACAGATGCTAGAATTTAACTTTTTTCACTAATATTGTGATTTTTTAATGTTTTTTTTTTTATTTTGAAATTTTAAATTCAGAAATAAAACAGACTAGAAGATAAAAAGTTTTAATTTTAATTTAATAGTCCGGTCAAAATAGACCAAAAAATAGGGGTAGGTTTGCAAAAATTCGCACCCAGCTAAATTTTGGTATAGATCCTTGGTACACTATTATAAGTAAAATATCAGAAGTCCCCATCGATCCCATATCTGCGTTTTCCGCCATCTTGAAAAAACGTTCGAAATTTCGCCCATTTTCCATTTTTTGCCCTATAACTTTTTTCCTTAGCATTTTTGAATATAACTTTTCGACAAAAAGTGATAATAGTGAACCAAAGATCTATACCAAAATTTAGCTGGGTGCGAATTTTTGTTAATTGAATGTCTATTTTGACTGGACTATTAAGTCGCATATACGGTTATTTATAACGAACAGATTTTCAAATGCGATTAGTTATAATAACATTGACTAACATGATTATTGCATTAATGTTTCACATTTTTATGCAAATTTTTGTTTCATTAATATTGCTGCAAAAAGTTAGTTAAAAATTTGTCGCCCTTTATCGGTAATATAAACCACGCATTTTAAAAAGAGGGTTATAACCTTAACACGATATTTAAGGAAAGCAAAATAAAATTATTCAGAATGATTGGGCAATGATTTATAATCAAGGAAAGTGGGCACTAATAATTTTAAATAAGCAATGTGGTAACAATAAATTGTACTGAAAACCGAATTCCAATTATATTTTAGCATATTTATTTTTGATACTCACTTCTTGAAATTGTATTGGAAATAACACATATTTAAAAACATAGTAATCGATATAATTTAAAGTTAATTCGACAAACAAAATACATTGCATGCACTTGAAATAAGAAAAGATTTTTAGATTTTTTTCAGACATCAATAATTTGAATAAACATTTATCAACAAATGCTTTTCAATCACCAAACGATAATGCAAGTTAGGATCAAATTCGCCAAGTAATTTTTTACACGATCCCTAAAATTCGTCTTTTTCAGTTTTTTTACAATAACTCGGCAAATAATTGCTTTTGAATTAAAAAAAATTGGGATTTTGGTTCTACTTGATCTATTTTATCGATTTATGTAAAAAAAATTTGGGGTTGCTATTGATGTTTTATTTTTTATTATTTAAATTTAAATAAAAAATTATTAAAACTGAAAAATTGATGAAAAAACTTGTTATGATTTGTTTTTGGAAGATTAAGAAGTATACAATGAAAAAAAAACTTTCTTTAATTCCTTTTATTTGTGGAGATATGAATAAAAGTTTATGAAACTTTTTTAACATTATGGGCGTTCAACTTTGAATGCTTATAGCTCAGCAAATAATGCAAAGTAAATAATTCTTTTTTACAGATGGGGTATTTTGAAAGTGCTAAACATTTTTATGTAAAAACAAATTGGGTGTTGCCATTGGAATTTTCAAAGTTGGTACACATTTTAATATGTAGACGATCCCTTATACAATTTTTGTTGCCAGTTCTCAGTTCCTTACGCTATTTCCTGAAAAATGACACCTTTCACAAAGTTCCTTGCCCAATAGCAGCTGAGAAACGTGGGGTGGAGCGTTTTTTTTTCCCCAGCTGTACCTTCTTTGCACATTTTTAAGACTCCTATGACCCCTTAAAAGCTAGTTGAAATGGAATATAAACAAGGTTAGTAGAGCTGATCAAGATTTGGTGATTATTTGATTGTTTCGATCGTTATTTATCCTAGAGAATCGGACCTTTTTGTATTTGGTAATACAAAACATTCTAAATTGATTGCAAGACCCTAAATTTGCATTATGGGACGTCATCATACAATACGAACTAAGATCTGAATTCGCCACTAGTCTATGGGTAGTTCTAATGTGAAGCTAATCCGATCCAACCAATGCAAAAACAGGTTTCAGGCGGCTTCAAGAGTTTTTCTCGCCAAGCACTTTAACGTATTCCCATCTCTAGCTCGGGGCCGGTTTTGTTTGCCTCACCCTGTATGTAAAAATATATTGGGTGGGTTGCCTACTTACCCCACCTTGCGGGGCAAGTGGGCCACCCAGATGACCAAAAAGATAAACATATTTTTTAAATTTATTATTTGCCAATTTGTGTTAAGGTTGCCGTGGGTACAGTAATAACATATGAGAGAATGGACCAAACAAAAAAATAAGTTGTAAGGTTGATTATATCCAGCGGTATGAGGGTCTAAAGTCGAATTATGCCTAAAAGGGGCCCCACATACCCCACCTTACCCTATATTAAATAACTGCTTCTGACTATATTTTTCAATAATAATCAGGAAAACCGATAAATTGTAAATTGAGGCGTTGGATTTATAAATATATTACTTTTGATATTAATTTGACATTAGTCATGATATATTATGTATCAATGTATCATATTACTAACTTTTATGATTAAAAAAATATGACATATTTACTGGCTTTTAAAGCATGAAGTTTAAGCGGATCCATTTAATAATTAGTGTTATATGCACTATATTAAATAGCTGCTTCTGACTATAGTTATCAGTCAAAATAAGGAAAGCCGATAATATGTGAATTGAGGCGTTAAATTTATAAATATATTAACTAAGATATTAATTTGACATTAGTCATATTATATTATGTATCAATGTATCATATTACGTATGCATAAAATGATAGATATCAGTTATGCAAACCCTAATTAATATCTGAATTGATTCTATCAATTCCAGTCTTTCGAAGATAGTTAATGATAAAAACAATTTCTTATTAATTAAATTTAAATTATTATTAGTGAAAATTGATATTATGGGCTTTCTAAATTAACGAAAGGGTACCAAAAAATTAATAAACGTTTATATTGTGTTGATTGGATCAAAATGAGTTTTTTTTAAGTAATTACTATTAAAGTATTACAAACATATGAAATGACCACATACCATTCAAAGTAATAGCTTTGCTTCACCATTACATCAACATTAACACAATCTTAATACCAACCAAATTATTTATTGCTTTTTTTTATATATTATGTTTCCATGGTGCATTTTGAAGTATCACCTGTTTGCTAATTATTAAAAATAGAATTACTTATTTGTTATAAAATAGCATCATAAATCCTTTGTTTATTATCAACATAGAGTATAATACAACTTCCGTTCTTTGAAATTATTCCATTTTGTACATACCCTCTAAACCCCTTTGCAACAACGCACCACAACTGTCTTAATTCCCAAACACGACTGATTCCCAAAGACGCATTCCATGCATAATTTACTTACATCCCTTTTAATAATAGCTCTCTTGGGACTCAAAATGCATATGGTTTATTTTTAACCTCTCTGGGTGTGGTGCAAATTAAAGGGCCCGGCCCTCTTCCAGAAATGCGTGGACATGACAACACCCTCTTTGCTATCTTCTTGGAGAGAATCCCTGGATACATTAGTATTGCTTGAGACAGATCGACTGGGAGAGACATTCTAAAGATGCGGTGTTGTATTTATTGGGAAGTTGTATTGCTATAGTGGTTTGAATTTTGGAGAAGTATGGGCAATAAGGTTGCGACGTTTACTGAGCAACAGCTGGAAGATTATCAAGTAAGTTGGGTTTTTGTAGGAATATGTGGATATAATATAATTCAGTAGTGAAGGTAGAATTTTTAATGTGTCACAATACAATTCATTAGTGAAGGTAAAATTTTTAATGTGTCACAATATCATTCATTAGTGAAGGTAGAATTTTTAATGTGTCGCAACATCATTCATTAGTGAAGGTATATTTTTTTAATGTGTCACAATATAATTCTTTAGTGAAATAGAACTTTTAATGTGTTTGGGGATTATATTTCAATATATGTTTGATTTGGTCGTATAAATAGCATGATTTTAGTGTTTAATGGATTAGAGAAATATATTTTAACCCTTTTACTTCTAGAATTGCCAATTCGACTTTAAAAATAAGAATTCGGGTATATTAATATAGCATATTATTCAAAAACGAATATCCTGCGCAACGAAAGTGCTTTACAATGTGCATCTCCAATAGTGAAGACATTTTTTTTAAAACAATTTTAGAATAAATATTTGCATAATTGTAAGGTTACAATTAAATTATTAATTGCACAATTAATTTAAATAAGTTAACTGTTTCATTATTGTTATGAATTTAAATCAATCAACTGAAACAAAACAAAAACTTCACATTTTACCCCCATGGAATAGATCTTGAAATGTAATCTAGAAAACTAAACACATGTTAAGTTTATCATGTTAGTAAATCCCGTGTTTAGGTACGATAAAAGTCATTCGAAACCCAACTTATGATCCAAAGGGTTTAGTGGTAAAAATATAATTTGAAACGGAATTGAGTTGGATTTCCAAAAAAATTAAATTGTTTAATAAAACATTAAAACAATTACAATAAACATTTGTTACATAATAAACATTTGTTTCATAAAACTATTATAGAAAAGTTATTTATTTGTCATTGTGTGTGTCAGGTTTCTTTTAAATTTTAAATTTTAATAGTCAACCAAATGATGCAAATAGTAAATCTAGCATTAACTTCCAGATATTACTTATAATAGCTTGTACTAATTTTTAAATCTAAATCAAAATTCAATGTGTTTTTAGAAAATTTTCTTTGCGTTTTTAAGCATATAATTAATTGTCTGTACATAGTATGCATATTATAAATAATGGTAAAACAAACTGTTATTTTTATAGGACTGCACTTTTTTTACAAGGAAAGAAATACTGACGTAAGAGTATTTGTATATTTTTTAAGTATACATTTTCTTTAAAAGTTAATTAGTCAATTAATTAATGATAAATAAACTGTTTGCTTATTCAAATATATGCTCTTTAAATTTATGCAAACGTATCAGAACTATTTACCCTAAGAGTATGAAATTTGATTTACTGAATAGTTAAAGAGGATTATTTCTTGTCTCGTAGACTTCATCACTCATTCCCTAACATTAGTTAGCTTTAATCATGGAAGATAAGCTTATGAATGACTCAGATGACATTCACTCATTCATCTAACTTTTAGAAATATTAATTGTATAGTAGGGCTTAGGATTAACTTTAAGTTGAGGTTGACTTAAATAATGTATCAAGTGAATATTATTGGATGAAATTTCTTTCTTAAGTGATTATTTACATTGCAAAATTTTTGCTTTGGATTTTTTTATTTATTAATGTTTAAGAAAGTGTTTAAACGTTATGTATTTATTTTGAAAACATAAAAATACATTCAGAGTTTCGTATGTTAATTAAGAACACACGCGTATGTGTGTGTATTTTACACATTCATATACTTTATTGCCAACAAGAATTGCTATTAAAATCCTTGCTATTCAAACTGAAGAAATTGATTTTTACTCCTCCTTACACATTCTTTATTCCAATATTTTAATATTTTTATTTAAATTACAATCTAATTAAAAAATGATATTAAAATATGTATATTACTTATTTAAAATCCATTACATTTTTAATTGGAACTAAGATTGCTTTCTTAACCAAATATGGTCTAAAAACTTTTTATCGTAGAAAATGGTAGTAAACTATAAAACATAAATGGATTTTTTGTGCAATACGAAATTTAAATGCGCCCTTCTATAAATTGCCTTCATTCAGAAAAAAATACAAGTGCACGAACTTTTATTCAAATTTTTACGAGTGCTACTCTTCTTTTCTGAATACCCCGAGCATATTTTTATTATTTCGAAACTACAACAAAGTTCTTTGCGTAAAGGCGTGTTGCATGTGTTCTTCTGTTTCCTTTGAGCACCAATTTACTGCGTTGCCCTTTTATTGCTTTTGATCGAAAATTCAGAATTTTGTTTCAATATTTTTGATTCAGTTTTACATCCTTATCTCGTAAAAGTGTTTTCCTGTCTGAGAAAATCTCAAAAAAATAAATTTTTCAGCCAGGTGAGACTTGGGGAGGATATACGATTATATCCGTAGCATTAAAGCTTTCGCATATTTTAAAAGCTGTTAAATCCAAAAAGCTTAGGTGAATTATTTGGAAAAATAAAGTAAATGGCGCATGTCGTTTGTGTTTCGTCGTGTTTGGGCTGTTTTGCGTGTCACTTAGGTTTCAGGAAAACTCTTATTGCTCATTTTATTGCATTTGACACTTAAATAACAAACAAAAGTAGTAAAGAGGTAAAATGACACATGACTGTGTTTGTGATAGCATTAAATCGATAGTTCGAAATATATTTGTACAGAAAACAATAATCTAAGTTTCCTAGAATATACTCAAGTACAGTTTGTAAATCTTTAATAAATTCAGAAACTTTACCGTTTATTTAATTTCAGGGTAATTCCCATTATATTCAGAAATTTTCCGTTATTTGCCTTCATTTATTTTTGAAATATGTATTTTACCAAGCACAGATTCAAAACAAATGAGAGAAAATATTTTTCACATTTAAAATAGACACTAAAAACACTTGAACATAAACGTTATTCATTCATCAACTGTTCAAAGGTCACTAAATATATTTTACAATCCATATCTATCTTATGATACGTAAAGTGTGCATGTGTTATTTATCGTACACATTTATCAATTTATATATTTTGTAGCGTGTTCAAGAGGTACCGTGAGTTGGATCCTCACAAAGTACCGCAGGTGATGACTGGTGATGAAGCTCACACGGTCGCCGTAATGATGGAGAAAGTGGAAAAGATGCCGGAACTAAAGGTTTAATTCCTTTAAAATTATAACGGTTGCGTTGGGTGCCTATTGCCTATTCAGGTGTCGGCTCGTCACTTGAATGTGGCTCTAAAATACAACGCCCGTCGCCAATAGCCCTCGTGTATCTCTAGTGCGACTATAATTCAAACCTAACCTAACTTACCTTTAAAATTATATTGTAACTTATTTTAAATGCATATAGGGGTAGACCGGGGAAATGGCGTCATATTAACTGAAATTGAATTTTCATACAGTGCTGTGTAAATATACATTGTAACAAACTTAGCATACTGCATTTCATAAACTATCTTGTAGTGATTTTTTTTAACTTGAAATCGTTAATGAAACTGAATAAAAATGGTTTTTCTAAAAGCTTGCAGAGTAGTGGACTGGACAGTTTTTCGAAGTGTCTTTGGTCTATTTGGTCTAAAACAGTTATTCTTTTCCGGATACGTGACATTTGGAAATTAATAGGTTGTAGGCCAATATGTTACACGAAATTTATATTTTATGGGTTATGCCGCCATCATTTGGTTTGTAGCGGCATAACCCAGGAGTAATGTGGCGGCATGGATGGCTTGTTTAGAAGAATGTAGATAGCCTAGCTACTAACAGCGGGATAACATAGCAGAATAATTATTCTCTTCAATGATATGTAATTGATCTATCTAACTTATAATAGTCAATTATCTCTTAGTTTCAGAAGGCTCACAATTAGATGAAACTCACTAAAAACCGTATTTTTTAAATAAAGTTACACCAACACACCTCACAGCTATAAGCGTCTCTACTACGGCTATAAGCGTCTATCTGAATTACAGTGTTTCCCGCTACAGGTCAGCGCTCTAAGCCCCCATCCCCCCCCCCACACACACCACTTGCGAGATTCAAGGGGTGGTGGCATTGCCCAGGGTGGCGGGATTCTCCCAGTCTCGACTAAACCAAAAAAATAAAAAAATTCAATTGTTAAATTGAAATGCCCCTAAATAAGTTTCTTAAATTAATTACTCTTAAATTAACATGGTTGAGATATGTTGTTAAAAATCAAATGCTTTTAGTTCAACAAAGTACAAATGCCAAATTTGTTTTTTTACCTCACAATTTATAGTATAAAAGGAATTAGGTCTCATACGAGCATATAAGTACAAATATATTAATTGCAATTCAAACTTATTAAGAGTAAGTAATTACAATGTAGAGCATACATCGTGTTTGTCGATGTCGTTCAAAAATTGTCTCGGCCTAAATCGGTTGGTTTTATATTAGCACGCATATATATTTTCTGTCGGGAATACAGTTAATTGATTATAAGTTAAATTATAATTTCAAAAGTTGATGTTAGAGGATGAATTATTCATCAATTTAAAAAAAAATTACAATAACTCGTTCATTCTTGTAGTTACAAAATATATACTATTATTAGTCCGGAAGTGGAATCTTAATAGTATCTGAATATATTTTGAGTAGCTTGGAAAACTTATATATGTAATATAAACACCAACATTTTAAATAAACAGTTGTCAGATTAATTTCCTCAAAATTTAACTATACACATTTTTTTAAAATTAATATTGCACTTATCCAAATAATTAAATTATTTCAATATTTTTATTGTTGTTCAATTTTCTGTAACACACACAGAATTAACATTAAATTCAAACTTTTTAAATAAGCCAAGCAAATCTTATAAAAATCTGGAAACCATTTGCAGAGCTTTTACTATCTGTAATGACGATCCATTTCTTTCAATGTGACACGTGTATTTTGTGTATTTTTTGTTGTTGGAATAAGGGAAACCTCTTCTCTGCCTACAGGAAAACCCTTTTCGACAACGGATTTGCAAAGTGTTCTCAAACGACGGGAGTGGAAACTTGACATTTGACGATTTTCTTGACATGTTCTCTGTTTTCAGCGAGCAGGCGCCTCGCAATGTCAAGCAAGTTTATGCATTCAAAATATATGGTAACTATGTGATATCAAAGATGTGGTGATCATAAATAAATTTAGATTTAATTATTTTTTTAAATAAAACATTATTTCATTTAAAAAAATTAAATATTATTTTTTAAAATTGATGAATTTTAATACGAATGAAGAACATTTTTTGTATTGTAAGGTTTTTTTACTCGTATTTAATTCACTTTTATCTGTTTTTGGAAGCATTTTTTTTCATTTAACAACTTAAAAGTATTTTTTAATAAGTGAATGCCAGCACTTTGTCCTGGATTTTTTTTCATATATTTTGTTTAAAATATTAAATTTATTGAAAAATAAATTATGCGAGTGGATTATCAAAATAAGAACTGAATATTGTTTATTCAAGCTATATATTCTATTGTATGAAGAAGTTTGAAGTAGTTTCAATTTAAATTAATAACATATTTGATAAAAACTTTGAGTTTTTTTATTTAAAAAATATTGCCCTTATTTAAAAATATAATAGTATTTGGTGTAGTTTTATCTATTTTTACAAATACTTCTGAAAGTGGCATTTCTGCCACTTAATTCAATGAGAATACCAACACACTTCATTTTACATTGCAAATTTAAACGAAGCTAAATTTATCTATAGCAAATTTTAATGGAAACTAATTGTTAGAAATTCAGTAGAAACTGCAAGAGTAAAAAAAGGTTAATATTTTTAGTTTAATTTTAAGACTTTGTATTTTAAATTTCATTCCAAATTTTTGATAATGAACTGGTTTTTTATACAATTATTAAAAAAAATTACTAGTTTGCAAAAACTAGATCCTAAAATATATATTCGAGTTTTTTGGAAAAACAAAAAAAAATAGTTATACTTAGGTTATTAATTTTTGCAATTTTCTTATTTAAATTTCAGATTACGACAACGATCAATTTATCGGACCTAAAGACCTCGAACAAGCCGTGACAGCTCTCACTCGTTCGGAATTAACTGAAGACGAGGTACAGCTGGTGGTGGAAAAAGTTTTGGACGAGGGAGATTTAGACGATGACGGAAAACTGTCCTATGTTGAATTCGAAACGGTTATTTCAAAAGCTCCGGATTTCTTAGGGTAATATAAAAATAATTTTTATTTTTACTTTGGGAGTTAGGGTCAGTTTAAATTATCGCCGCTCTTGAGTTACACGAGGGCTATTAGTGAAGTTCTTCATAACTTAGGACCACAGTCAATTGACGTGCCGAAACTCAATACAACTTTTAAGAACGACATCTTTCGCAGCGTATGGACTTTGGAGGATATTTGACGTGCACTTCTTCTTAAAGTTGTATCTTTTGAAGGATATTTGTTGGCTGTACGGACCTTTTATAGTTAATTTGGTAGGGACTGGGGAGCCCAGTCGGGTCCAGGCAACGTCAAAATAACTGCCGACACTATCAACGGTCCGTGCAGCCAAAAATGTCCGACGAATGTCCCGGGAGTGCACGTTAAATGTCCTTCAAAGTCCTAACGATGCATACGATGTCGCCCTTAACGGTTGCGTTGGGTGCATTCTCAGGTGACTTCGGCTCGTCACTTGACTGTGGTTCTTAAGTACGACGCCCGTCACCTATAGCCCTCGTGTAGCTCTAGTGCGACGATAATTCTAACCTATCTACAGTTGTTATTTTGGCGATGGCTGGACCTAAACTTGGAGTCTTTCGAATAGAATTCTGTCGATTTAATCAACTAGTCTCAACAAATTAATTTTTTGCTTTAGCTTTGGCGTACAGTTATGAATTGGTACAAATAATACACCTTAGCTTAGCTTACCTTATACCTATACTTAATATATGTGTATCAAAGCCAACCCACATCAATCTGAACAACACGTCGTTGGAAAATAAGTGCACAAAAAGATCATGGTGCCATCCCGTGTATACTTTTTATCGTCAGTAACTCGCTTGTATTTTAATGAAAACTTTTTGTTTTGTTCCGTGAGGTTCCGTCATTTTCCAAGAAGGTTATGAAAAAACTGAGCAGCACATCTTTCACGTTTTTTAAGCAGACTTCTGGAATTTTTTTTTTTTTAACAATGTAAGCTTAGAAGAGGAGCAAATTGATTAAAAGTGACATTGTTTTCCTAAAACACATTTTGTTCTTTATTCAACAACAATATTTTGTGTAAGGTTCTGGGATTAAATTTACTAAAAAATATCAGATTTTTAGTATTTAACAAAGAAATAGTAGACTGAAATTGTATAAAGTTTCATACATACTGACTAACAATTAATAAAATTATGTAGAAACTGTAAAATATTTTGGTTATTGTGGCTTAATATTATTATGCATTATATTCATTATTTAACATTCAAAAATTTAGTATGCTCTAAAAATAAGTATGTATTTATTTTTAAATAAGCATTTCTTTTTTAATTTCAGCAATGTTAGTTACTTTATATTTATCTTTAACAATACCGCATGTCGTACTTGTACATTTCTTCTTTTTTTCATGTGACGAATATTTTTTTTCTTAAATGTCCATTATGTAATAACTGCATTAAATTAAGTTGAATTAAAATAACTTAATGGTTTAATAAGTATACACCTCCTTTAGTAAAAAGCCAACTTTTTTTTTTAAATAATGAAGTATGTAGAAATTTATTAATATAATTACTGCTCTATTAGACATATTCTTATTTTTAATTCAACCATCGGGTGACCGAGCTCTGCTCGGAGAAAATAGGTATCGAAGCTAACTCGAAGATTTAAATTTTCAATTGTGATTTATCAAAACAATCATACCATAAGAAAATTTGTGAAACCATTGGTGAAAAGATAACCGGTTAAAGTTAATGTGACCAGATTTTCAAAAAAATCAAAAAGTGGACACCCCCCCCCCCCCCCCCCCCAGTGTATTTTTTAAGTATTTTTTTAAGCACATAATAGTCCCTTCACACAATGACACACTTGGTATAAGAAAGATAAGGAAGGCGCGTTCAACAGCAGCAGTGGCTCCAGGCAAACAGAAACCATACTCCACCAATTTGTTGATGACTTTAGCTTCATTTAACAATTTCTAAAGACGTCATAGCGTTTTACAACGATTATTCATAAAAAAAAGTCTATTTTATTTATAATTTCCTCGTTTTTCGGGACTTTGCGGGACTTTTACAAAAAAGCGGGACTGTCCAGCCAAAAGCGGGACGTCTGGTCACATTAGTTAAAGTGCACCGTTGTAAACAAAGTTAGAGTTTGGAAAGGGAACTATTCTATATAAAGGTAAAGTTTTAAAAGTCATAGGAAATGAAATGTGATTGATAATTGGCGTTTCATTGAAAAGCAACAAAAATGTCGAAATGTGGTAAACATTCCATTTCATACTTCATTCAACTCGATAGGTATAGCAACCATACGTTAAATTTTCAAGATCGCCAAAAATCGCCAATGAACAGAATAGAACTGAAATCGTCTGCTGATTGGAACTAAAAAAAATATTCATGTTACCATTTCTGTAAAACTCAATAAAGTTTAAAGCAAGGTTGAATTTATTTAAATTTGAAAAATTAAAATCTTAACTAAACATTTGTAGCTTAAGAAGAGGCTTATAGCTTTAGCAGATGGCATCAGGAAAGTAGCCATTATGGCGAACTAAGTTTGAAAATATCATATCTGTAACTCCGAACTGCTTGACCGTAGCGCTTCAAAACCTGTGCCCAGGGCCGTGTGGTGTGTTTTTTACATATGATGCAAATCGTTAAAATGCCGCTCTTGATTTTAAAGTTTTTAAAGTTTTCATACTAAATATATTTTAACTAAAAAAACTGAAAAAATTTCTATCCATCACCCATATGAAAAAAAAAAAAAAATACCGGCTCAGTCTTCGATTAATTGGTATTTGAAAAAATATGATCCTAGTTACACATCATATATAATCCTAATATATATTTCAAAGCCTGTAATTGACAAGGAGTACTTTAAATTTTATAAAGGAATAAAATGAAATATTCATATGGTAATAAATTATTTGTGGAATAATATCTTAAATAAAATGCTTGTGTTTAATTTTTTATAGAATTAGAATATTTCAATGTATTGGATATTTTAGTGTCGTACGGGAAACACTAAATCAGTATATTATAGGAACTACACAACAAGGCAATATTTTTATAGGAATATCAATTAACAACTAAAAAATATATAAAAAATTATATTAATACTTCTTCAAGCTGTATTAGTACATCATATTTGTTACTTCAACTTTTTAATGTTTCATCAATAATTTGGAGTAAATAAATATTTCACACATCTGCTCCTTTTTAATCCTCAAAAGTTAATACCACTTTTAAGCACCAAAATTGGAGATAAATACATTTATAAAACAAATATATAAAAATCATAACGACGTACCTATGAACAGAAATACCCATCATACGACGAAAGGCTAGATTTAAGTGAAAATAAGATTGGAGCAAAATTTTTTGGGTGTTTACTTCGAAAGTAAATGTTATACAATGACATATCAATAAAAATCTACTAACCACCTATCCTCAGTTGACCATTTCCATGTTCCCAAGCTTTTCGAGTGACTTTGAACGATGTTTTCCCATAGCGCAAGCTACAGATTGTTGCTGTGATCCGCCTTCCGCATTTCGTAGAAAATCCCATTTGCTTTTGTACTCAGCCAATTAAAAAAGCAAGGCAAGACGGCAATAAAATACGAAGTTTTTTTTTCAAAAAGCATCGTCCCTTACCCCCAGCTGCTTGATCTAAGTTTGGGAGGGCGAGTGGCGACTAATGCCTTATCTTTTAAAGCAATAAATTTCCCACTATCAGGACAAATGTCCGAGGCCGGGCACATGAACGAACCCAGACTGAAGGAAAGGGGGGGGGGGATTGTGGGGGAGCGCACAAGACAAGGAGGAGAACCCCCGTGGTAACTCGAAACGTTTTAGTTTAAGTCCCACAGGGTTGAAACGATTGCGCGATACTTGTTAAACAACAATTGGCTACAACTTGCCCATTTTTTTTAATTCAAATGCTTTTTTTTGCAATATACAATTTATGATAAATAGGACGAGAGTTTTAAGAAATTACGGACTTTATTAATGTCGACCAGTGATTTGATTTTCATATAACAAGGCAACATTTTTCTTTCACTGGACGACATTAGTGTCGCCCAGTCACTATGTTAAAAAATTCACTGAGTTAGCAAAATCTAGTTAAAAGTATTTAATTTTGCAGTGCAGCTCTAGGTTGATATTGCAATACATTGTTTAATTACAAAACTTAGTGGTAAAATTATAACGTTAGGAATAAATCAGTTTTAATTAAAAATTAGATTTTTAAAGAACTTCATTTTCTTATTACACATTACTCATTCGTAAGATGGCTAAATCTTAATTTAAAAATATTTTTTAAGAAAAATACATTCATATATATCTGATACAAAATTACTGAATTTAATTAAATAGAAGTAAAATAATCAAACCCTACTTTTTAAACAGCTGTTATATAAAACATTTAACTGATTGTTTTATATAATATAAATGCTTTAGATCTTTTGCAACTGCTTTAAGAATATATTTGTAACACAAGTCAAACTTGTTGCTTGGGACCAGGTTTAAACTCAATTATTATTTTTTTTTAAGTACAATTTCCTAACGCTTATTTTTACAGAAGAAATCAAAGTACATATCGAACTCTTGTAAGTTTTGTTATATCTTAATTGTACATAAACTCTCCCTATTCCCCTTAAAAAACCAACTGCTATGTAGTTCTCCAAATAGTAAAATAACTGAAGGACTGAAGGTCGAATATAAATGAAAGACAGCAGACCGGAAACACTTCCAGTGTTTTGGTGTTGCGTTACAAGTTGTGTACAAGTGCGATGCTATACTTTCATCTTCGGCTATAAATTTCGTCGCCCTCCCACATTCCCTAAAAAGGGATGGGGGGTCTCCTAGAAGTGCCTTTTTTGTAGAACGCCCTCTCTCTGTTGAAGATAAGAAACCGATAGAAAGAGCGCATGGGGATTAATACCCCAATTCCCGCTCAACCCGGCCTTTCCCCCAGCCCAGATCGGGAATGGCTTAGATCCATTTTTCCTCTCACTATTTTGGATATTCATTAGAATTGCCGCTCTTTTTCTTCCTATATTTGAACATTTAGAAGTATTTATTTTACACAGATTTAGTAAATACTAAGAATTTTTGGAACCAGTATTTATAAAAAAAAATGGAGTTTAGAATCTCGAATTTTGCCGCCCCCTACTCAATTGCCGCCTGATGCGGCCGCCTCTCTGCATCATAGCACCACACGGCCCTGCCTGTGCCAATCGATTCGTCGTGGCCAAAACCCCCAGACCCCCAAGTTTACCGGAGTTTATTAATTCTGGGATGATTTTCGACTTGGCACCAATTCCTCGTATTATAGTATAAGATAAAATTAACCCCATTTTATATAAGACCTAAAATATAAATAATATACGCAATATATATTGATGCTTATAATTTGATGGAACCCCCATACATTATTATGTATATTTTATTAATACTTCATTCTTTTTTTCAGAACGTTTCACATAAGAATATAAGGTTTATTCACATCTTATAAATTATTGAGAGAAGCTTGAACTCATTTATTGACACCTTAAAAGTTTGTTGTTAAAGAAAAGCAAATGAACCATGATGTAAACAATTCGTTTATTCAACAATTTTACCACTTGGGAATGGAATTAATTAAAAAATTTAGCACAGAACTGTGAGATTGTTGTAGATAATAAATATTTATCGAATTTGTGTAACTGGTGAATTATTTATTTTACTTTTTAAACACAAATATCACCTCACGATTAGAATGAAGAGCGTCTAGAACCCGCAATTAAAAATTAACAAATAAACTAATCACTGCCATTTATTTATCTTATGAGTTGTTTATAGAGATATTAAAATCTTTTGAGTATTTGAAAAGTAGTGATAAACAATTTAGGGGAGAAGGGGAGCTTGCGAATAGGGGAGAATAATTTGAGTGAATAACATTTTGAATTAAACAAATATGGATTCTTAGGTGTTGTTGTTTTTTAAATCAACTAGTATTATAATTCAGTAATCTTTAAATTTCTTGAATATCGGCTATTCAGAATTTTCGAACATCAATTTATATGGTCAATTAACTTCAAAATTGTGAGTCATTTATCAGCACTAAAATTGGTTTTTTTTCCCTTGGTTACCAATTAGTATTTAAACCAGGTACTGTATCTAAATTCCTAAAAGATAAAAAAAAATCGCATTAAAATATAACACAATAAATAATACACTCTTATTGAAATTAAGTTCAATTTATTGGACGTCAACAATTCTCTTAATTGATTCTTTTGAACATCATTCAGACAATTTTCCTAAATGTGTGCGCAAGTTTAAGGTGTTGCCTTTCAGCAGAAGTTCCTGACATTCGAAAAGGAACGGATTTGTTCTGCATCAGATTCCCTCCAATCTTTGTTACGACGAACAGAAACAACATAGAATTTCGAACAGTTTCAGTTTGATTTATCTATAGTAACCTGACAGCTGACACTTCTCTTTTCTGTTTCAGAGAACATTAACTTTTGAATTTATCAGGGTCTAAAATCTAAAGACAAACCTTTTTTTTTCAGTAAGCGAGGTAAGGTAGCTAGTTTTTTATCTGGATGAAAGTAGATAATGTAAAAAAAAAAGACTTTTGATGATAATAGTGTCTTTGGTTGTAAAGTGATTTTATTCTTTTGAATTTCGTGTTCTGAAACTTAAATTTTTAAAACAATTATATAGCTATTGAAGGAAATTCAAATGTACTTGCATAATTTCTATGTATGTAATGCATATATCCCTGTTAGTTAAATAACGTTAATGGGTCCTTTGTCATTTGTAGAGCTGTAATTGATTTATCGATAAACAATTATTAATGGCTAGTAGATATTTATATTTAATCTTTCCACGTTCATTGCAATATAATGCTAAACCTTACTTTTATAAATATCTATATTTTTGAATAAAAATATGATTTATAATTCAAAACTGTCTAAATAGCAATATTATTTTGAATGTTGTAACACAATTTGTAACTATTGTGGCATATACTATTTTTTTAAAAAATTATTTACCTTCAATTTTCAACCGAAGTGCAAGGTTTAAACAAGATTATGGAAGAATTGCATGTAATTATTTTAATTAAGCAATTTACACGACAAACTGCATGTTATCTAGAGTATATACCCGTTTTCTTAATAACTTTATAAAATATTGCTTAAATATCGAATAACTATAAAAAAAATCTACAGTTTCCACTTTAAGGTTTTGTAACTGAGTTACAAGTTTCAAGATACATCTAAATGCAGCAATATAGCACAGCATAAAAAATTCTAACTCTACATCGCACAAAAAAAGCATCGTATCGTCAGAATGAGATTCTTCTCTTCCGCGATAAACTTAGGACTAAAACTAATGAATGTTGTTTGCTCTAGGGAATGCTACTCTTTCCGAAGTGGATCTATCGTTATTTTTCTATAAGGGTAATGAGCCCATTTATATTCGTACCCTGTTACCATTTACTATTCTTCTGTGTCAGCCAAAGCAAGAAAGCTGACAAATCAAAACCGTGTTAGCCTTGTTTAATGAAGAGCCACTCAAACTGTGTTAATGTTGTTTCTTCACACTTCTAAAATGTGACTGCTAATTTAAGTTTCTTGCAATTTGTTTTAGCAAAAGATTTTTTTTATCCGTTTGCAATTTGCATGTTTTTGAGAAGTGATGAAGGTTTAGGAATCAAATTGCGAAGCATTGGTAAAGCTTTTGCTTTAATTTATTCAACTGGAATGCAGTTCATACTTTGAATGCATCGTTTAATGTTTTGCATTAAATTATCTTTTATTTATCGATTGATGACAATACTTCACATTGAAGATCAAGACCCACTTTTCTAAATTCAGCTTACAATAGTTGGAACAATGGTGCATTGTACAAGAGTTACAGTGGTTTTAAGACACTATATACCATTTGAGAGAACAATCTAACTTATTCCTTATTTTATCAATTTGTGAAAATACTAAATGCTAATTGAGCCTTGACAATCACGTTGAAATTCACCTCCAATAATTTATATAGTCCTGTTTAGCTGATAAGCTTTGAAGTAATCATTTATCTTTGCTCCAATAGTCACGTATAATTCCTCATTACCTTAAGACTTAGCGTGTATATAGTTAATTAGAATTTCATTGCAATAGAATAAAATTGTCTTATATTGAAAATTGCTAGAATTTATTAACAAAACATTCAACTTTCATCTTTAACTTTCCTTCTGTACACACAACTAAAGCTTCAAAAAATATTTGTTCAAAAAAGTGCCCTAAAAATTTTTAAACAAAAACCTACCTTGTGCAATTAAAAATAAGCATTTAGCAACAGATTTAAACTAGCCAAATTTTTTTTTAAAGTTTAGCACTTAAATAACTCTTAAAAAGTAAATGCTATTATTATTATGGTAGTTAGTTAAGAAATGCTTATTAAGAAGAGAAAGTAAAACTACTAGTATATATTTACGGATTAAAAAAAATCTTTAATCCTACGAATATAAATTCACGAAAGAAACAAAATATCCTCTGAAAGCAACTTTAATCGAGGAAAGTATGAAGGTAGTTTATAGGTAATATTTCTAGTCATTTTGGGTGCATTTTTTTAAACGTGAAACTGACTTAATTGTTATTATTTAATGGTTGGTAGACATATACTATTTTAATTTTTGTGTTCTTTTTCAGAGACTCGCTTATAAACATTCGTCAAGTAGGACAGATACAACACGCACGCACACACACAACACACACATGACTGATGCTTTTATCTATCGAGCCCTCCGCAATTTAGACATGACCCTGAAGGAAATTATTCTACTTTAAATATTAATTTTATTTATCATAAAAAATATTTTTAACTAGATATTTTATGAAGTTTTGCACAAGAAAAACACGAGTAAAATTGTCATTAGAAAATGTTTGTAAAATGCAATAAAAAATACTGTTGAAAACCACATCAATTTATTGCTTCCCACTTACACAAGGTAGAAATACAATATTTAGTGATATTTATTCAAAAATACATTCTATGTCCCAAACTTCAGTTATACAGCATTGTACAGCGTATGATGTCCAGCATTCACAACTTTGACACTTTCTTTGTAAATTTCTTTCAAATTTTCCAACAACTTTAATTTTTGTTTTGTATTTACAAAGGGATATAGATCTGCACATAAGGAGATTTACATAAAACTTGGGGGGCAGTAACATTGACATAAAGCTCAATATCATGTATAACAATATTCAACTTTTCCTGGTCGTAATTAAAAGTTTGTAACATATTTTATACATTTTCATCAAGATGGAAATATTGGCATCTATATGTTTGGTATAGTTATTAGTATGTACACCTACACTTAACACATTTAAAAGAACTTGGCGTGAACATGTATGGATACATTTAAAAGGATGGATGAGGAAGTTATTGGTATACAATGTGAACAAATTGATTATTTTATGTCATGAGTTTGAACTGATTTGAACAAAGATTATTATTATGCTAACCATTAAACAGCTTCTCTTGAAGGTAGTCAATCAAGTAAAAGTGAAAAAAAGATTGAAACATTACTTTGGAGTCAGTCGATTGTTTTGAATCTTACATGGAAGGTAGTGAAAGTTTACACATTTAAACAATTTATGAAACACGATTAACATAAAAAAAACAATGACATTCGAATGCTTGAGTGATAAAAAAGATGATTGTACACATTTACGAAACTCCCAACTGTTAAATTCCCGATATAAAAACACAACGTTTACTTTAAAATGCAATTAAGTTACATTTGAAATAAATATTATAAGATTTTTCAATTCACAATATAATTACTATGATATGAAATTAAAAATTCAATTATTTTCATATAAAACTCACTTAACAATTGACTATGAGTAAAAAAAAATCAAATGTTTTTGCTCTTAGGAACAACTATAAGTATTTGACAAATGGATGAAGTTTAGCGCAAGTAATAAAAAACAATCGCCTCATAATATTTAATTGCTCAAACGTTAATTATATATGTATTTTTATTTAACTGTGGTACTTTTTGAGCTATTTTAGCTGATCATCAGAGCATATTTTGGTTTTTGAATTAGTTATAATTACATGATGATCGTTGTCTCACTAATAAATTATGTTTCTATAATTATAATATTTAATTATAGAAAAATGAAATTTTCATAATAATGATATAATTCATGAAAATTAAAATCCTTTCACGATAAATATATTAACACGTAATTAAAATTCTATGATAATGTACATTTCATTATTAGTAAATGGATTTTAATCAAACAATAATAATCAATAGCACCTCATTTTTTTTCAATATACATTTACTCATTTTTTCATTTGTTTGAGCTCTTCTTCAATTTTGAGATAATCATTTTTATTTTAAAAACAAAATTTGTTTTAGAAAAAAATAAGTAATCAGTAGTAAATATTTATATTAAACACGAAATATTTCAGTTATGAGTACAAAAAATTATCCTTTGAGTTGTTTATTTTAAACACAATGATTCGACACAAATTTAAAATATTAAAGGTATGACACACGATTAGGAGTGAAAAATTAACGCCTCTGATTGTTAAACCAATGGAAGAAACACTACTTTTGCACATACTGTGAAACATGTATTATGATTTATACTTATTTTTTCCATTTTCAATAAATCTTTGAAATAGAGGAAACAACACTCTAGAAACTGAATGTTCACAATTGGGTTTTCATGCCTTTTGAATAATGTAGTTCTTGCCTATTGAGCAGTTCTACGCATACACCATTCCAGCTTTGATGGCTCACAAAAGAAAGATAATACACAGAAACAAAGCAATTAAAATCTTTGAAGATTTGTGTGCTTCAGAGTTGTCCTGAATGGTATCTGTAATTAAAATATGTTTTTAATCATTGAACGAAATCGCGTGTATTTATTAAGAACATAAGGTTGCATACTTAAAAAATTCTAAAGACCCATTAGGCATGGTGACGAAATTTGGAACCACTTGCAAACCCACTAAAATCTAGATATTTTACTTTGAACAAAGAAAATATTTTATATAAACATTGGCTGTTGAAACAAAAGATAATTTCAACAAATATCTATAACTCTTAGTTTAAAAAAAAATAGATAATTTCTAGAAGAATCTATTTCAATCTTGTAGCTCTTCAACAGCAGTAATAAAATATTTTAAAATCGCATCAATCTTTAGATCTAAAAGCTTTGAATATTTTAGTGACAGCAAATTGAAATTTTTTCACAGTTACCTATATTTTTCGTACATAATAGCATATTAGAGTAATGATTTGGTGATTTCAAAGATGTTTTTATATATGTAGAAAAGTAAAGAATTTCACAAAATACAACTAAAATTATGATTATTATTGGGTAAAAAGTCTTGTTTTTCATTAATCAATAAATAATGATTTCTCTTTGGGGGCAAAAATCATCTATATTCAAATAGAATTAAAGGCAAACCAAAATGATCTGCTTATTATTACATTGTAAAACGTGATGTTGTTGTGATCGATGTCATTTGTTGTGAAAAAAAAACTAACTTCAACTTTTATATGCTATGTGGGCCAAAATAAAAGCACCGAAATAAATTTGTAGTTTGTTAAATGTAAATATATATATATATAATATATATAATATATTTTATATATATATATAAAATATGTATATATATATATATATATATATATATATATATATATATTTAGGGTGGTCCTTAAAAACGAAATTTCGATTTCAAAAAGTCTCACCACAAAACCCTCTAATTTGTTCATTCATATGAAAAAATAATTCCTGCGAATTTTAGCCAAATTAATTAATAATAACACGTGCCCCACGGGGCTCAAAGTTTTAAAAAACGCAAAATTGTTGGGGCGGTTTTTTTAAAAATTCCGTTATAAATCAATACCTATGCCAACTAACGAAAAACTGCTCAAATACAAATGTTAAAGAACATAAAATTTCCTACAACTTTGTAATATACAATTTTGATCTATGAGCAACAGGTTAAGAGTTATAGAGAAAAGAACTAGCGATATTTTACGAAATTTCAAATCATGGCCACACTACACAAATGCTATCCATCACAATGGTGCTACCCTAAAACTGATTATTTAGTTAACTTTTAATCTTTTCTGCCTAAAAATCTCTAAATGGAACAGATTTAAATATTTATATAAAAAAAACCATTTAAAATGCACCACAATCTAAAGAGTGTCAGGGGCCGTCGCGTGGGTAAGTGGGGGGGGGGGGGCTGCTTTCGCAATGAATTAGCTTTTTTAATTAGAAAAGCGATACACCAGGAGTCATACAGGGGACCACACGTGTTTCTCAACCTTCTCTCCTGTAATTATTAATGATTATTGTATCTAGTTAAAGCAAATAAAAAAAACATTTTCTTTCATATGGGTAATGGCAGAAAAGATGTTAAGAAAGAGACTTTTGTTGCATTATTTTAAGAAACCTAATGCGTTATATTTGAAAATTGATGGAAAAACAACTTCGTTTATGAGTTTTAGTCCATTTGTTCAATGGTGCATCTGAAGTTGGTTTTACTAAATTATGAATCGAAAAAAAAACAGATATTTCTTATTGCTTCACTGGGTGATGGGGCCGTCACTTGGATTAGGCACTTTTGCAAATTAAATAAAATATTACCTACCGAACAATTTGTGGTAGCTAATAAGCAAAACGACATTCTTAGAAATTTAAAGATCACAGCACAATGTCCCAAATCAAAGCCTGTTTGCTGGCACAATATGTGCGTTGAGGGGAAGGGAAGGGGGCATTGGCTTATAAATCTTAATTTTAATATTAATAAAAAAAATAAATTACCATTTACTAATATTTATTACAGTATGTATGACTTTAGTACAGTTTTTTAATCGCCAGGGATGTTGTATTTTTTGTGACAGTCTTGCGCAGTCAGTAAATTATAAATTGTTTTGGATTCATTCTTTGTAAATTGATAGTTGAATTCTTCAATTAACCATCACAACCTCTTTAAGCGGCCAAATTTACGAATTTTAAAGATCTTGTATTTCCCCTTGCCTTATAAATTATTTTCTTAATTACTCCCATTATAATGGATCTAACTCCTTGAAATTTTTCAATAATATGAAAATTTCTGTAATGGAATAAGTATTATAATTAATTCTTGCGTTAGTTGTTTCTTTCGTAGGCAAGAATACATGCTTTTCTCCTAAAATTTGAGATCTTCAAGCCGGCTCCCTTCTCCCATTAAAAAGGAACCACTTGTGTAAATTTAGGTTTTACTTCACCCATATTTAAAAGAATATGAGTAGCAAATCTCCACGAGATAGCAATTTGGCACCCTCAACTTGGTTTTTCATTGAAGCAATAACAAATATCTGTTTTCCGAGACATAGTTTAGTAAAACGAAACTTCAGTATGCCACCATTAAACAAATGAGCTGAAACTCACTACAAAGTTGTTTTTTTTCCATCAATTGTTCAAAATAACGCATTAGGTTATCTTTAAAAAAAAATTCACAGAAAGTCTCTTGAGCAGTTACAAAGGGTTAACATCTTTTTTATGGTCAAGTACTCATATGCAAAGAAGTATTTTTTAATTATATATTGCTTTATACTAGGGCTATTAATACCATTAATAAATACAGGGGAGAGGGTTTGAGAAGAAACAAGTGGGTCCCTGTTATAAACCTCATGGTGTATCAGCATTTTTCCATTTAAAAAAAGCTAACTTCATTACGAAAGCACCCCCTCCCCTTACCCACCGCGACGCCCTGACAGTCTTTAAATTGTGGTGTAATTTTTAAACGTTTTTTTTTTATTAAATACTTAAATTCTGTCCCTTTTTAGGTTAATAACTTTTAAACTTTCCTGTCTAAAAATCATCTAAATAATCAGTTTTTATGTTCCGCACCAATTGTGATGGACAGCGATTTGCATAGAGTGGCCATGATTTGCAATCTCGTTAAAAATATCGCTCGTTTCTTTTCCCTATAACTCGAAAACCTGTTGCCTCATAGATCAAAATTGGTAAATTAACAAAGTTGTAGGAAATTTTATGTTTTCTATTAACATTTGTTTTGAGTAGTTTTTCAGTAGTTGGCATAAGATATTGATTTTATAACGGAAATTGTAAAAAAACACCGCCAAAATTTTGCGTTTTTTTAAAACTTTAAGCCCCGTGGGGCACGTGTTTATTTGTAATTATCTAGGCTCAAAAATTTTGCAGGAATTATTTTTTCATATTAACGAAAACCAAATTTGGAGAGGGGGTGAGACTTTTTGAAATCGAAAAATTTATTTTTTCCCCATGTTAATAAGGACCACCCTAATGTAATTATTTATATATATAAATATTTATATATAATATATATATATATATATATATATATATTATATATATAAATGATATATATTATCATATATTATATATATAAATTTATATATATATTATATATCTACAATATATATATATATATATATTTATATAAAAATATAAATTATATGTCAATTTACCTTAACTAGCGTAGCTGGCTGGATCAAGTGCAGGTGATTGATTTGGAAAGTTTCGCTCACGGCTTAGGGAATCATCGAGCATCTGTAGCCTTTCATCTAAATAATAAATCAGTACAATATTGTCATTTGTATAAATAATATATAATGTATAATAAATATTTAAATAATAAATATTCTGATAATAAATATTTACAGCATTCAACATTTATTTTACAGGTTATTAAAAACAATTGATACAGTTGGAAGCAACTTTAGTTATTATTTGAATATTTTCTCTGATGTAAAATTGTTTAAAGTTTGATCTCACTTATTATTACTAAAGTGTTGACAATAAAGTGTTTTATAAGTAGTTTCATAACAAATAGCATTTTTTTTCAGCACATCTATATTATACTCTTTCTCAATGACATGTTTATCAAAACAGCAATAAAAGCTTTTTATTGTGCATCAATTAAAATTTAAGTATTCGGAAGTCGTAAAAATGATTAGGTATTAAACATTTCCCAGAATTAAATCTTGGAAATAATAAAATTTATACTCAGAAAAAAGTAAAGATATTAAATACACTTTACGACTATGATGAAGATATTATATCCTGAAATCAAACCGTTTACGACTACAAGCTACGCTCTGTAATGACCATGTTAATTTACTGAGGAAGTAATAATATCAGGAGTGTCAGTTTGTTAACAAGCTATTTTAATGAGCTTCATGAAGAAATGCTTTTGAAGCAACAGTGACAGAACACACATAATAGTTAAATAGTTTAAAAATTAAAATAATTGAAATTAAAATATTTTTTCGACCTAAAGATATCAAACAAATTAAGCGTTAAAAATAAACTTCAAATATTCACTTTAGCTATTCAAATTATATTGTTACTTAAATAATCCTTTTAAGATTGACAATGCTTTTAAAAATAAAATATAAATACGATCATTATTTTTGTAGAACTTACCTTCAACATAATCTGATTTGGCAGTACTTGAACTAAATGGATCAACAGTTTCTGAAAAATAAAATGATAATACTTTTTTATTGCTATTTTCAAGATTATGCATGGATCACAAACTTAAGTGTTATATAAATTAGTAATAATATTTTTAAGGTAAGAATAGAAAACACTCTTATACTTTATAGTTATTGTAAAAAAAAAGAAATTGAAGTTTTTATATCGCAGTTTTCTGGAATTGTGAAAAATAACCTTTTCCCAGATATAAATTTTGTGGAAAATTCTGATTACATATCCCTCAGCATGAAAAATGTAATCTGTATTTCATCTTAATAATTCATCGATTAAATGCTAAAATATTTAAACAAATAACCCTTTAATAATTCAAGTTAATTAAAATTTTATTACCATAACCTTTACCACGATTATATTTCCAATGAGTCCAACCAAAACTCTAATCTAACTTTGTTAGGGTTACGTTTCCTCGTAATTCCAGAATTCATTCGATACAATCAAATAGAGATTTCCGTTTCCACTTTGGAATCCGGTCCGTCCCTTCAGCGGTCATTTATCACCCAGATCCTAATTGAGGACTTCAGGCACTCGTGATGAATGAGAATTTAAAGGGTAGGGTTGTACAAAACAGATTGATAAAAGTGGTGTATGACAAAAGCGTGTAAACGAAGAAAAAATTAATGATGGTTTTGGACTTCTGTAAGAATCTGTAAGGATTAGTTAAAACGTACTGAATGGCTATCGGTATGACATGAAACGATATTTGTTCGAAGTGTACGGTTATAGTGTGTATATATAAGTAGCATTTCGCTGCACAATTTTGCCGAATAGTCTTAAACTATGCTATTTTTTTTACCATATTTCAAAGTAAACAATGATAATTTAACCGGCTTTGAACTTATCCTCAGGAATAATTTAACAAGTATTGACTGGCTACACGGAAACGTTATTTGTTCGAAGTGTACTGTAATAGTATGTTTAGATAATTAGGATTTCACAGCATTCGGCAGTAGAATTTTGCCAAATAGTAGCATTTAACTATGTTATTTTATTTTTTACTAATACTCTATTTCAACGTAAACAATGATAATTTAGTTCATGTATAATACTTTTAAAAACCTTATAAGAATATTTACTCTTTTTTTAATTGCAACACTGTTTCTCAACTAGATGGTAAGTTGCCAAGTCTGATACTATCTCTTTGTCTATCACGTGATTCATATTAACTTTTTTCTCGCGTGGATTGAATGAGGTAGTAGCCTCATATCTTATCTCAGTTACATGTAAATTGTAGTTGTGCCAGAATAGAATATTTCCACAATAATTTTGAATACACTTAAATTGAATCTGATTTAAAGCAGAAAAACATATTTGCGAGTAAGCTTTAAATTCCTATTTTTCTTAACTGTATTGTACAACTAGTAGAAATTTTAATTGAAATTTTAACAAGCACTAAACTAGAAAAAATGAAAGTGATGCATACACTAACAAAAAAAATGAGGGATTGAATGCGGTAACGATCCATTCTGAGATTATCAGGGCAAACCTGAACTCTACCTAGTAAGATGCTGAACTAAGTAAGCCCCACAAAAAACTTACTTTAAAGGTTTACCATAAATGTTCAACATGTTCTACATTTTATAGAACGTTTTTCATAAGCGACTAAAACCACGATATTTTTTTTTTAAATAAATCCTTCCGCCAAAATTAAAATAAGTCGGGCCTCATACCAGTAATTCACAAACTAATTCTTACAACAGTTTTTTTTCTAAAACGTAGGGCGTAGGTCCCATGTTTTCGCTACTGGATTTCACGACTCGCAACCAAACTACGACTGCTGACTTGTTCTTGTATGCTGGTACTTTCCTCTCCGGCTGGGGCCATTTGTCCCCCACTTCGCTATTAATTGAATTATATATTTAAATTTTAATATTAAGTTATTATTATTTTGTTTTCTCTATATGTAATTGTTTTTTTTAATTACTATTAGACTTATATCTCGATAACCACAACGCTTTTAAATAAGTTTTAACTGTAATGATTTTAATTTAACTTTCGGATCCGCGAGTGAACATCATCATCAATGTAAAACTATTAATTTATCTAGTCGGCAAGCTATAATCAGCAAGCATTTTGGTCTAAGGCTAACCCAGTCGTTTGAATTTCCATTGTATAGAACACATTGAGTATTGAATTTCTATTTGTGATCCTTTCTATGAGAACAGTAATATTGTCATCAAATGCATATAGAAATATATTTTTTTAGAGTTTTCGTACTGTGTTTTTGGGATTTATTTTCACTTGCTCCTTGTAAAATATTTAACATTTGTATCATGCAATCTAGATTATTTTCTAAACCTTTTAATGTTTTTATAGCTAATGAGTGTCATATATATTTTTCATTGCAATGTTGTTTTGTACTTTTATTGTTCTTATTTTATGCATTTCATAATGTGCATTGTAATTTGATTTTGCTGTAATGTGCATCAAAAACGATTAAATAAATGAATATCAACCGTACAATTCTACTCGTATCTAAAAATTCTAACGACCATTTTTAAGGAAAACTTTAATTTATAAATGCTTATTAATTTATATATTAATGTTCCAATTCCATAATTATACACTGTAAAAGAAAAAAGAAATTATCCAACAAACACAAATTATACCATTTCTCTCAATAATGAAACACATATTCACACTATATTCCGTTTAATATTTAAAGCCAAGCCGAATATTTCTGCATCAAAGTGTAGATTTTCAGCTAATTTAATTTTATCCCGTGCTTGGGATAATTTTCAACTGCTAATTTATGGGATACGGTTACTCGAGCTTCAAATTAATCTCTTCCCATTAATTTCACGAAGCTCATTCAATGCATCAAGTATTTAGCAGGATGGTGCAATTATTGTCTACATTACAGCAGTTTCGTAAACAATGCGGTTTTCTGTCGTCGCCAGGATTTATTATTATATCACTAACCATGATTCATTTGTTTAATTGTGAAAGTTATATTTAGGAATAAATTATAAGAGTTGCATATTTGAACGTGCGAAACTTGTATATCATTTGCCTTGATGCATAACTATTAAGAAGGGATATATTAAATGATACATAGTGTAAAAGTTTGTTTTACTAATAAAATAAATTGTATAAATTGTGCTTGTTGAAATATTCATTTTGCCTTTTACTTTTAATTAGCTAAGATAAGTTACACTAGATTAGAATATTTTGTAATGTGTATAATGTATTGAAATATAGTGTGTCTTTATGTAATAATGTATAATTATTTCATAAAGACACCTTATATGTTACCAAAAATTCAGGAATCAAAATGCAGACAGAAGAAATTTTGAAGGGCGTACTTTTAAGAAGGATGGACAATTAAATTTTTAAAAACTTTATTTTTCTTTATTTCGCCTTTTTTTTTTGCTTATGAAACAAAGCCTATTAACGATAGTTTCATGCTGAAAACTTATTTTTACAAGTAATATACGGCTACTTCCAATTAAAATTTTCATGTTTCTAAGATGCGTGAATCAAGATTTTTTATTATATTCTTGTAAATCTTACTTTATTGATTTTTCTAAGAACCACATGTAAAGCGTAAAAGTTCAAATCTAACTTAATCTAAAGTACACCTAGTTCAATACAAACAAGGAATACATTTATTCTGATGAGTTTCTTATTACTTACCATAAAGTCTGATAGTCCCTTCCGTCGTGCCCAGCGAATTCCTAGCAAGACAAGTATAAGTCCCGAAGTCGGTTTTCGCCAGTCTCCGGATGGTGAGCTTCATGTGCATTTTGTACGTGTTTTCCTGTACGGTGACGGCGTGCCTCTCCCCCGATATGAGCAGCGTGCCGTCCTGCCTCGTCCAGTAGTTGAGGGACTTGGGGAAAGCTTCCACCAGACACTCAAGTACGACGGTGCTACTGACGGCGCCTCCGATTAACTGGTTCGGAATCCACAGCATTGGCGGGACTGGAAATGGTATAGGTAACTTTTTAATGTTAGGTAAATTTATAAAACTTCTGTATGGTTTATATCTATTATGTCATTATCTATATGGCTTATAAGCTTCCACTAGACACTCAAGTACGACGGTGCTACTGACGGCGCCTCCGATTAACTGGTTTGGAATCCACAGCATTGGCGGGACTGGAAATGGTATATGTAACTTTTTAATGTTAGGTAAATTTATAAAACTTCTGTATGGTTTATATCTATTATGTCATTATCTATATGGCTTATAAGCTTCCACTAGACACTCAAGTACGACGGTGCTACTGACGGCGCCTCCGATTAACTGGTTTGGAATCCACAGCATTGGCGGGACTGGAAATGGTATATGTAACTTTTTAATGTTAGGTAAATTTATAAAACTTCTGTATGGTTTATATCTATTATGTCATTATCTATATGGCTTATAAGCTTCCACTAGACACTCAAGTACGACGGTGCTACTGACGGCGCCTCCGATTAACTGGTTTGGAATCCACAGCATTGGCGGGGCTGGAAATGGTATATGTAACTTTTTAATGTTAGGTAAATTTATAAAACTTCTGTATGGTTTATATATATTATGTCATTATCTATATGGCTTATAAGCTTCCACTAGACACTCAAGTACGACGGTGCTACTGACGGCGCCTCCGATTAACTGGTTTGGAATCCACAGCATTGGCGGGACTGGAAATAGTATAGGTAACTTTTAAGAATTAGGTAAATTTATAAAACTTCTGTATGGTTTATATCTATTATGTCATTATCTATATGGCTTATAAGCTTCCACTAGACACTCAAGTACGACTGTGCTACTGACGGCGCCTCCGATTAACTGGTTTGGAATCCACAGCATTGGCGGGACTGGAAATAACATATGTAACTTTTTAATGATAGGTAAATTTTTAAAATTTCTGTATGGTTTATATCTATTATGTCATTATCTATATGGCTTATAAGCTTCCACTAGACACTCAAGTACGACGGTGCTACTGACGGCGCCTCCGATTAACTGGTTCGGAATCCACAGCATTGGCGGGACTGGAAATAGTATATGTAACTTTTTAATGTTAGGTAAATTTATAAAACTTCTGTATGGTTTATATCTATTATGTCATTATCTATATGGCTTATAAGCTTCCACTAGACACTCAAGTACGACGGTGCTACTGACGGCGCCTCCGATTAACTGGTTTGGAATCCACAGCATTGGCGGGACTGGAAATGGTATATGTAACTTTTTAATGTTAGGTAAATTTATAAAATGTCTGTATGGTTTATATCTATTATGTCATTATCTATATGGCTTATAAGCTTCCACTAGACACTCAAGTACGACGGTGCTACTGACGGCGCCTCCGATTAACTGGTTTGGAATCCACAGCATTGGCGGGACTGGAAATAGTATATGTAACTTTTTAATGTTAGGTAAATTTATAAAACTTCTGTATGGTTTATATCTATTATGTCATTATATATGGCTTATTAATCTATGGCTTATCATTTCTATATGGTTTATGTTTATATAATATGTTTTTATTCATGTCGAACTAAACATGTTATTCTATTTATTATGAGTTTTTGTAAGTGCGAGTGTTTGTAAGAAATTGCATAGCTAAGCTCCACGACGTTGGTGTTCTTCGAATACAGTTCAGTCGTTAAATGAACAATCTGTTAACTTCTTTATGTTTTTACCATAAAAACATACATGAAACATTAAATAATTTATTATTAAATTTGAAATTTGCGTAAAAACTGGTAAAATTTTTCAATACTATTCCAATTATTATTGGTATTTTTTAACACATTTCATTTTATTAAAATAACGTAAATTAAATATACGAAGTCAGATTTAGACTGTCATATTATTATTGTACTTACAATGTACATATAGCTGTGTTCTCCTTGCCATAGATGGAGGTACACCATTTTCTGCTGTACAAATATAGGTACCCATATGTAAACGACTAACTTTATGTATAACTAACTCTTCTCCTTCGTAAGTCATTTCTGAAACACACAAGTTAAATATTTAAAATACTTGAAATTAAAAACAAATTCATAAGCTAACTTTATTCTACTCCAATCAAATACTATGCTTGTGATGCCTTAAATAAAATATAAATTAAGAGAAAATGAGCACGCTGGACAGCGGGTCCTTTACTCAAGTGCCTCAGTGTTAATCTAATGGGAATAAAACTATTTTCTTGCCCCTTTCTCCGGCTGTATTGAATATTTTTAAACCTTTTTTAAACAATAAATGTAGATAACTTACAGTTCTCTATAATACCACGTTTTAAATTGCTTCTAATACTTTTTGTAAAATTATTTATTGAAAGTTAAAAAAATATCGAACTAATTTCAAAAAGTGGGATTATCGGGTCAGCTACATGTATCACTTAAAAAACCTACTTGTAAAAATATTCAATACAGCCGGTAGAATGTGACATAGACTTTTTTTCTCCATTGGATTAACACTGAGGCACTTTGCTTTGGTGACCCGCAGTAAAACACACCCATTCCCTCTTAATGGTCGAAAATGGGTTCTCAATTCTGAGAATACTGATTATTTTAGAGATTCAATTTTTTTAATAGCTCCAAACTCATTGTTCTTATTTTAAGGACACACATGCCCTTAGTTTGGAGAATGATTATTTTTTTACCTCTGACTCGGGCTACAATCCCCGATATGAGGAACCCCCTCTTACCCGAGATCATTGATAATACATCTGATCTTTCAGGCCACTAACAAAGAGATTGTGTTTAGGCTATTTGAATATGTTCTATTTACCATATATGGTCTCAAATTTGAAATTAAAAAAGTATATTTTGTTTTAAGTAGTTCGATTTTTAACAGTGTGCAGGTGAATACACTAAAAAATATTATTAAGCTTACAGTTTTTTTAGATGCTTCTATTTAAAATAATAGCTTAACAATCTGTTAAAGTGTGCGTATTTTACAAATAAAAAAAATCTTAAAAAGGTGAATGAAAAAAATCCACAGAATTAATAAATGAAACACTGAATTTTTGAATTTAAAAACCTGTGCATGTGAGTTAAACCATATTTATAGTCGAATGGTATTTGAACTATATATTTATAAGGATTTAAGCATACGGTTTTCGAAAGTGCAGTTCATACGGTAACAATAGACTCTCCTTGACATTTCGAAATTCCTTAATCGTTATTGATGGGAATACTATTCATGTATGAAAGGAAATATGATATATAGTCTACAATTTATGAATAGGGAAATATTATGTGACAAATAAATAATGATTTATGGGGATTTTCGAGCAACCGTTGTGAATTAACATCAATGTAAACTAACCGTAGAATATATTTTAAACTATTCAATGGATTTAATAACACTGTAATGTATTAATATATTATATAATATGGTATAGCTAATCATTTTATAGCAAAAAAATATATATTTTAAATAAACAGGATCCTCACTATACAAAATAAGGGAAATTTTAATAAGCAGCATTTTTCCTAAAAATTATAATTTGAAGTTATGGTTTGCTATACAATCGAATTTATAATTGCTTCATAATCGCAATATCTAAAAAAGTATATTATCGCCTTATTTTTTAAAAATAATTTGTTCATTAGACCTGTAGAAGGGTTGTAGGCGAAAAAACGAAACTTCTGAAACTACTTCTTCGTAGCCGTGTAGAAAACACAAATCGCCATTTAGGATGTCCGACCCCATCGCAATATTTTCATTACCTTATATTTCATATTATGTAAGTTGAAAGTAAAAAAATCGTCACCTAAGTTCGTCCCTTAAATCGTCATCCACATGTGCTATCTCCCTTCGCACAACGGATCAGATTTACAGTACGGTAAAATTTGGCGAACTTTCCAAAATCGCTCCAAAATTCTTTATTCTGGTGACTTGTGACGTCACGCTCTCTATACTGCGCTAATGAATAATGGTCAGATAGGGTTGCCAGGAAACGTCATAATTTCGAAGTCAAAGAATTCGAATCATCAGTCGAGGTCAGACAGGTTGCCTCAATAAACTATTTATCGCCATATCCGAAAAAAAAATCGAGCCAAGGGTACCGTACAGTAAATCTTATGTGAAGTGCAGAGTAAGATAGCACAAGTGGGAGTTTAAGTGACGAAATGTCCCTTACTTTTGATTCTGTTGTGCGCTTGCCCTGCAAGAAACGACTGTCCGTCCTCCCTTTGCCACGTGACGCTGGGGTGGGGGTGTCCAGTGACGGCACAGCTCAGCGACACGTTGTTCCCTTCTCGGGCCAGAACTTCGGAGCTGCGGTCGGATTGGTTGAACTGGGGAGGCACTGCGGAACAATTGGATCATTACAATTCATAGATACTCAGATTATAGTTAGTGCATAGTATTCGAGCTTCAGCAGGTCATAATCAAAAAGAGCACATTAATGAAGTGGATGTTATGTGTGTGCTAGTTGAATTAGGGAAAATTAAAAAAAAAAAAAAAGTATCACACTAAAGTGGTATCGTTTAATATAGGGTATTATTATATTAGGTTAATTATAATATTAGCGTTTTATTTTATATTTGTTTAATGTTTGTTCATGTTACGAATTTTTTTTTATATAAATGGACTAAAGACATTCTGAAATAAGCTACATTTTTAACATATACTTTATATTACATTTAAAGTTTTAAATACTGCGCCTAAAATCTTAAAACTACGAGTTTTCGACAAAAAAAATACGGAAATATTAAACCGTCAATTTTTAAATAGATATATCCACTAATAAATGTCAAGATTTTTTTTTTTTAATTTTAGTTCAGAAAACATTGTAGGAAAAAGGTTAAACATGAGTGCAGTAACAAATTTTACATAATTTGTTATAAATATGAAAAAAAAAATTGTTAAACGCGGTTAAGAAACTGTATTTTTTTATAAATTATCAAGCATAAGGATACAATAAATATGTTTAAAAACTTTAAAATGATAACAAACTGATGTTATATATCCAAATTTACGATTCTCACGTTTTTCAATAAACCTTTACAAGATTTTTGCTCCCGTCATATTTCTGCACGATTCTTGCAAGAGCCGATGCTCATGCCCATTTCTTATTCAAACCCAACTAACTTTACCTCAAATAAAATACGACCTTAAAGCAAACGTTATTTCTCCCAGAGGAGTTTCCTCCGTACAGCAAAAGGACACTATGTTTGCAGAAAATGGCTTAAGTAAAGGTATAAAAAAGGAAAAGTAATCTTGAAGAAAAATATAGAAAAATGACTTTCCAGGCGGCAGGACATTAGTGTCAAATTTAACGTCTTTTTCTTAGTCCTGTCCTATCCACTGTAAAATAACAGTCATTTCGTTTGGTAGAAAGTTGGACAGAGGGCCATTTCAATCGGACTCCTTTTGGAGAGCTTAACCATTGTCATGATCGTACAGAGAATAAAAAGTTTATTGAATTGAAACATTGTTGTTTGAGTTTTTGCTTTTATAAATAAATTGCTGGGGTAATTCATGTTGCTTAAGACAAAGATCTTATTATTAATCTATTTTATTAATTAAACACGCAGTCATAAGAAAAATATATAAATTAAAAAAAAACATACATTGTGCATAGGTAGAGTTTAAAGGGAAAGTAATTGAAGTTTTTTTTTAAAGTTTTATGCTTGCTCATAAAAATTTTTGGAAGCGGAGATTTTTTAATTAATGTTTTTGGATATACGTTTGTTAGCAGCATATCTAAAGAAACCCCACACTTTATTCGATCAATTATAAAATTATTCATTTTGGTAAGAAAGGAGCCAAGGCTGTATACTTTTAATGTGACACTTTCTGGTAAGCGCAACGTTATAGACTTACTAAGAATAAAACGAACCATTGAAACATAAAGTTCTATATTTAGTTAAAGAAAAATGCATGATTGCACTAAATTAAAAAACGTATATCCATAACATCTACACACATATTAATTTGAAATCCTAAATATTAGGGGAAACGCATATTATAATCATTTAAACTTTTTGTTTAAAGTAATAATTATAATAACAATAATTATAATAAAAATAACAATTTCTTTAAATAGAAATATAGATCTCTTACTTGCGAGAAGCATTGCCTTGGCAATCAAAACAAACATTACTCTTCTGAAAAATGTTTTTCGAAACGAATTGCTATAAATGTTTCTGTCACAATTTACGTTTTCAAATCCTTCAAAAAATATAAATAGCCATTTGATGTGGTCTGGCAGTGACAGTGACAAATAGGCGTTTAAGGGAAAGGGTTGATTGGGGGAAACAAGAAGAATAGCGCCAGTAAAAGGATCTGTCAAGAAGAGGAATAGCCCCCTAGAAAGAACTCAGCTGGCGATGTCATATAAATAGGAGAACATTTTAAGAAATTACTTTTATTGTGATGTCGATAGAAATGAAACAAACGATGGGGGCGGAATGGGGGAACAGCTCGATAAACATCAAAGTGAATCTGTTTTGAATTTGAAGGAATGAGTGGCTTTATAAATGTGACCTTGGGGGATGGAGGTTGTCAGAAAAGAACTGCTTTGGGATAAATAATGCCCCATAAAAATTTAGTCTGAAATTTATTTTAAATTTTATGAGCTGAAACTGAATATACTCTTTAAAGAATTGCAATAACATAAATGTTATTTTATTTCCAAATTTGTCACGGATCAACGAGACAAATAAATTTGAGGAATGTGTTCTTACTATTGCAACTTCGTGGGGACGTGTCACTACAACTAGACTATTTTAAAGGAAGAAGCATCAATCTTCTTTTAAAAAAGTTATTTTAAAAAAAAATATTGCATTTAAAAATATTCAGAATTTATTAGTAGTTTTTACCTGTAAATGATTTTCATAACTTTTGACTTTGCAATGATATATACATTGTTAAAAATTTCGGAGATATTGCACCGGCATCCTGGAACTTTTTAGTTGTCACCCCTATTTGGAGCGTTGATTCACCACTGTTGTGGTGTGCCTAAGCTATGGTTTCACCAAAAAATGTAACTACTTATAATGAATTGAAAATAATATACTCACCCAATTTGCTTTATTTATAAATATAACTAATAAATAATAAAAAACATTATAAACAAAACATAGACTAAGAAAACTAAACATAATATTTAAGAATTAATTATTTTTAAAAAAATTACATCAGTTTTGGATATCAAATATTTTTCTTATCTTACCTACTACATCTAGATAACCGATTTGTTTCTTCATAGGCACCGTATTTATTTGACACATATAGCTGCCCCTGTCCACTTCTTGTACGTTTACAATGTGAAGATTGTAATGGCGATGATCCTTGTGATTTAGTGAGATTCTGTAATTCCGTGATATAACATTTTTATGAATTGTTAGTATGGTTTGGCTTTCGACTCGAATCCAGGCGACCTGCGGATGAAAAGTTATGTTCAAAACTACTGAAACATATAACAATATTATTATATCAGTAAAATTAGGTCACAGAAATTCAGTGATTATGCTTTATTACTCACTGTGTAGTCTTAAAAACAGTTAGAACTATAAAGCTAAAGATAACTTAAACTAATCGCAATGAAGTGTGTATTATTTGTTATGATTAATTAACGTTTTATAGCTTGTGTTTCAGTTAAAACAAATTGCAAAGTAAGTGAGACACGTGTACTCATTGTACCGTTAAAAATGTGTTTGTTAATCAAAATGAATACAGCTTAAACAACATTTTTTTTGCTATCATTGAAGTAAATATACGTAATTGTAACGTATTTATACTATCTATGGGTTAGTTTTAAGAAGAAAAAAATGATTCGTTTTCTAAATAAACTGTCTTTCTCGATTTGAAATAGCAAAAAAAAAAAAACATGAAATAAATGATGAGCTATATATAAGTTGACAATTATACAAGACAATTGACAATTATGCAATAATTGCATTATGGCCTATTTTGAAAATGTCCAAGTTTATTAGTAAATCTCTTTAATAATACACTTATACATCATTATCGTAATGTATAATTTTATTTAGGCATGTTTCTTCATTACAATGTTTGCAAGGCTAATATATCAGAATTTTGTAGCCTATCAAAAAAATTTCACATCTTAGCTGTTGCTAAAAACTATGAAAGAACAAATTTAATAAAAAAATGGGGACACTCTGAATTTGTAAAGTGTGATATTATTTTAAAACATAGCAAATAAAATTAATTTTTCTAGAGTTTAAGTGCATTGCAATTTTTGCTTAGTGAACTTTGTGTAGTTATACTAATTTGCCAACAAACTTTACATAATTAAAAATATTTTTATCACCGTGCCAACCAAAACCTCATGTTCACTCTTTTCTAAAATTTGAAATAAGTTATTGAGCAATTTAGCATAATTGCTAAAATGCGATGCTTTCTATATATATTTTTTTGGATACTCTCCTTTTTTATTTCAAAAGATTTTTTTTAAAAATTCTTTCTTTATGTGTCCACCAAAATCTGCCTACCTGTCTTTCGACAGTCGACACTTTTATTTAGCATTAGATTTTATATTTAATTCAGTTAAATCACGGATTTCACATCACTGCAATGAATATTTGAAGTAAATTTTATTTGTGTAACAAAATTCAACTTGGAATGATGTTATAAAAAGCAACACAATGGAATTCTTAATGGTCCATTATTTTTTTTATTAAGAAAGCATCACACTTCATTTTTTAGCATAAAATGTGTTGAGCATAACTTTATTTTTCTCCGTTTATTAATGTATAATTCGATAAAGGCTCGAAATACTAATTACTGTGTATTTTGCAACTTTGTTTTTCATAGAGTATTCAAAAATATCACCATTAAGGTAACTTCTAAAACATGGTAAATTGCTTTAAATTGTTGTATTGTTGTTGTTTTTTTAAATAAAAATAATTATTCGAAAATTGGAAATGTAAATTAAAAGGTTGTTACGATAAGTTTTGCCTTCGTTTTCAGAGTAAGAAATTTTGCATAATTATTCTTCGTTCTGTAAGTCAATTTAACTACTAATAAATAATATAATTTTATCCCGTGCAGTGAAAACAAATTATCGTTTCAAGCAATTTGCTTGTCCCTCAGAGGGTAATATGTTTGTTTTCTTTAAAATAGAATGTTTTCAACGTTGTAAGTAATTAAAAACTTGATCTTTAAGTTAATTGTTTCTTTTTTTTAATTTTAAAGTGAAATAAATTGCTAAAATTAATTTGAAATTTCTGAAATAGATTAAAAGCAATTAAAAATAATCACTTTGTGTTTAGAAATATTTTGGAAATTTCAATCTGTTTTATGAAAACACTAATTATACATTGCAGTTAAAATTATATAGCAAGGTATCAGTTTCTTTTTTTTTTTTTAAATTTTAAGTGCGGTGATTTTGTTGTTTATAATCTTAAAAATATTTTAATAACACTCCTTTGTTAAGTTTCCTATAAAACAGAAAGGAAATCTATTAAAAATGTAGTATTAAGTTTGCAGATACTTTGTTATACTCGTTTAGATAATTTAAAAAAACTAATATTTTACCAATACCATTTTACATTAAAAAAAGGAACATTGTTTAAAGCCTAAAACAAAGTGGTTGTTCAAAATAATAAAAAAAAATCTTGATGGAACAATCTTAATAAATGACCTTTCGCTTGATTTTATCATAAGCCCATTCTACTTTTCTAGAGCGATACACCAATTCGCGAAAAGTTGTTGATGCCCCCCTCCCCCATGTTTCTCACTAAAGACGCATTGAGAAAGGCGCTAGGCTTATCCTGTACAATCTATTGGAATTCCTTTCAGAATGTAAGGGATAATAGGAAAAACTAAACAGTAAATATTTGGTTAGACAACCTTGTAACAGGTTTTCAATGGCGAAGCGAATGAGGTGTGTCGAAGCTTCTAAACGAAGCTAGAAAGACACAAATGAAAACGTTCAAACAAAACCAATCTGACGTCATATTGTACTGCGGTATAAAAACTGAAGTAGCGTGGTGAATACACTGAATTGGTAAGGTATGAATCGTTAATCGTTGCTCTAAGCACACGAAGGTTATTGGTGAATACACAAAGGTAAACACTTGAGAGAAGGTATACGAAGGCTATCGGTAACATGCTCCGACATTTTTTGAGGCTAATACTTGAGCTGTCATTCAGAGCAATCTTTTAGAGAACCTTACACGTTTCCAGGTCGCTACCACTGCAAATTTAGCATTAACTAGTCCCCAACATACGACTTAGTTCAATTTATCTGTGAAACATTATATGACATTCACGATTCAAATGTTAATAGAATGCCTGACTCGAATATAACCTACTAATGTATTCTATCTGCAATGATACTACTATCGACGGACTTATAATATATTACCTTTAAGGCCCTAAAGGTAATCTAAGTTTTCCTGTTTTAATAATCACACGGTGTATTTTTTCAAGAAGGAAAAAAAAGCAGTTACATGGTACTGAAACCAAAACTCTGCGCATTGGAAAGAAGTGAGAGAAATGGCGTTATCTATAAAAAAATTCGGTTAGCAGGAGAAAAAAAACGTGTTAGTATGGATTTATCGCAAAAAACGCAAAGTTATCGGAACTTTTTCTTGATGAAGCCTTCGATAATTTCTTCTGTAGTCTCATAATTATGGTAATTAAGTCAACAACTGTAAGATAAAAGTCGTTACAGAACATGACGACACTCCATGCAAGTCTCTTAGTGAACAAAAAGCCTGAAAAATTTGTATAAATATTCTGATAAGTTTTAATTTTAACTATCACATTAGTGAAATAGAAAAAAATAAATTAGCCCCAAGTCTATTAATTTAATTTTGCGTCGCAAAAAATGTTTTTAGAGATAGGAATATTTGTTTTGTTTGATTAAATTTTTCAAGCATCATTTCCTAGATAGATTAATTTTGTTTGTTTAACATTCAGTTCTTCAAAATTGCATCTCATTTATTTAATTGAACCCTTCATTACTTTCATGGATAAATAAATATTATTTCAGTATTAGTGGTTAGAATAAATACGGTTGTTTGATTTGATTAAATTTTAAGTCATATTTAATGAGCTTCGACTTGAATATTTTTGAAAATTTGCTAAATCAGCATTATCTAAATATATATTATATTTTACGTTCAGTATACACAAGTAGCAATTTTAAGATTACTTTTTTTTTTATAAATGTAGCTCTTTTTGACAAAAACAATGAACAATAATAAATATGCATATATATTTTGACTATATTTAGTTACAACAATATTAATTATGCATAAAATATTTTCATTTATCGAAAAATGTGTTTATATCACATATTCAAATGCTATATAATATATGTTATAGATTAAATCAACGAAATCATAATTTTTCAGAACTGATTGAAATTGAAATACTGCACAATTTCAGAAAAAAATATTTTTAAAATATTGAATAAATACTTTTTTTATTTTTTAAAATTAATTTTACTATAAAGATTAAAAAAAATCTTGAATTATCGATCTTTTTTTTTTGGCTAAAAAGGAAAATGGTCATTCATTGTGTAATGAAATATGAATATGAATATAAATGTTCTTAGTTTTCTGTATTGCAATTGACCCAATTAAGTCACTTAAATGTAAGAAATGATTTTAGTTTGAGAGGTTCTAGGGATTACTAATAATCTTACTAGTAGATACATTATAACTAAATTTAAACATAGTTCTAGATTAATATGGCAATTCGTATTTAACACAAATTATTATTTTAATTCCACAAATAAGATTCTAATTTCTGCATCAAACCTTTACAATGATTCCCTTTCTACTATATTTCCACAAAAGCTGTTTGCAATTCAAAAACTACACCAAGTATCATATATTTAGTCGAAAAGTGACGCAACTCCTAGTTTAGCACAACAGAAGAAGCGGCACTTTTCTTCTTACAGTGGTGAATTCTCGCATTGTGGAGAAAACAGATTATCGATAGTGAATGAAATTAGAAAACTCCCGGGAGAGTTCTGTCCTTAAGAATAACCTTGAATAGAAATAAGCAAATTCACAAACATAAAATAATATTCAATTCTCCCTGCTCCATATTTTTCGTTCTGGAATTTCAATTTGGTTCTGTGATACCAAGGATGTAAAGGAATTTCAACGTTGCATAGTAGGAAATATCAAATCCACTACTAAAATAGTTTTGGGATTCTTGAGTAAGAAATGTTTCCTTTTCACTCATATTTATTTGAAAATGGAGTTTTTTCATGTTTTGGAAATATATAGTGGTATGTTAAATGAAATAAAAAAAACTTAACTTTATAAAACTTTACGGTAATATTAAATAATTAAAATAATTAAAAAATTTTATAAATTCTTAATTCTTTAAAAATAGTATTATACAATAAGTATTGTGCAGGTTTAGATATGTACTTGCTATTTTGATTCGAATTTTATTAATTTTTGCAACACTATTTTAAAGACCTTGGTATTTATATCTTTTAAACACGACAAGTTTAGGAATACAACATAAAGCTCTTTATACATTTGGAATATGAATCGGTAATTGAGCCCTAAAATTTTATAAAACATAAAAAAATGTATTAGATTCATTGAATGTACTCTGAATTTCTAATTATTATTCTAATAAACATCTAACAATAAATTCATATTACGTAAGGAAAAATTTAGCTTTATATAAGATTTAAGGGGCTAAAAAATTGGATTGACAAGACTAAATCAACAATATACACCTTTAATGGACATGTGTTTCTTCAAATTTTGACTTGCAGGAGCTGATTCCTAATCAATCAACTAAAATTGTATGTTTTTTATCGCATAAAGTACAATAATATATTTCATAAACGGCATATGTGCATTAATGGAAGCCCCTTCCCCCTCCGCTCCTGTAGCCAAATGGTTAAAGAAAGGCAAAAGTTATAAAGTAGAAGTTCGCCAACCATTTAATAATTAGTTATATATTATTTCTAATATTAAGAAAAAATCGTAATTAATTCAAGGAACTCCCAAATAAACTTGCTTGTTCATACTTTATCCTTAAATATGTACAAAATATGTCCCGATATATAAATTTAACAATGTGCCCACAGTTTGTAAGGGTGACATCTTAAGTGCTTGTCACTTGACCAGTGCTAAAAACTACCAGGTTAACTTGTCAAACTTCTTTTTAGGATATAAATAGAAACCAGGAAACATATATCTGGAAACATTTCAGCCAAATTAAACAAGGAAAAATCTAAAATTTTGCTTTTATCGTATTTAACCGCAGTTGGCAAAAGTGGGATTAGAAATTCAATGTTGCAGATTCTTTCTTATCGTCATTCTTTGGGAACCCATTTATGCATAAATATGATTTTGGTTTCGCTTTGCGCAATTTTTATGTATGATAGGTTTGGAATTGGTTTATTCATTTATCTTACTAAAGTCGCATATTGCTGTTGAATTCTATTTGTGGATAAAGTTTTATTTAATTATCGGGGATATAAGTAATTTTTCAGTTTAAGGTCGGGGTTTCCGTAGAAGTTCTTTAATCAAAACTTATTTTCGAATAAACTTCATCTTTTATTCAAAAAAACAATTAGATTATTGGCTTTTTAACATAAAAGTGAGGCTTTATTTAGAATTTGATTATGAGATACAAGGCTGGGATCGTAAACATGGACGCTTTTTGTGATGTGAACTTAATTTGGAAAGATTCAATTTTCCTTTTTACTACTATATAAATAAATGAAAAAATAGACGCTAATGTATAGAAAATATATTTAATTTATTCACTTTAATAAATTTAAATATTGTTATTATTGAACTTTTTTTTAAAAACTTTTATAACTTATATTGATAATTCTTCATTCAATAATTCATTTGAATATTTCTATGAATTTAAATATTCAAAATGTTTGTATATTTGTTTTTACATAGATTTATGATCTGTGTACGTAATAGTTTTTAAAAGGGTTTTTAATATATTCTGATGAACAGCTGCTTATTAGCGACTATCTTATGAATACTTTTAACACTTCAATTTTGAAAAAAATATTGCATTTAAGTTTTTTGATTAGTCTTTTGTGTAACTGAATTTAAGTTTTTTAATTAGTATTTTGTCTAACTTGTCTTTATCCTACGTAAATTGTTCAGAAATGTGATCTCCATGTGTCTTTATACCTTGTTTATTTTTCTAAATCCAAGCAGAAAGCTCATTTTCGTGTTACAAACTATCCTGTCAATCATCATTAAACGCTTCCGACCAAATTACAATTGGGCTGCACTCAGAACAAAATTCACAAAAAAACCAAACATATTATTGAATTAAATGTCATAGATGTATATGCATAATAAGAGAAACTGACATTTACTTGATGAATTATTAATAAATGGTAAATTGAGAAACGCGACTCATCGCGTGTGGATGGTTAGAGATCTTTTTCAGGACTGACGTAATTAACACATCTAATGAGGATACTTTGACACGTTAGGAATTAATTAACGGATAGATGATGATCATGAATGAAGGGAAAATGTGTGTGAAAATATTTTAATAGTCACAGGATTTCGTGGGAAAGTTATCTGAGTAGTTGCTTAGAGTGATCTTAACGAATTAGAAAGGCAATATTGATGCAACATTAAAGCGGTAATTTAAAATTTAAAATTAAATATTGCTTAAAGCCGTAACTTTTTAGGAGGTTTGGACATACATTCAAAATATCCTTCTCCCCCTAACAAGTCTACTGAAAAGGAGAACAGAAAATTTAAAATAAAAAGAAAAAAAAGCATAAATATGATCCATATATTTATTGATACTATATAAATTATTATCTGTCCAGCAATATAATTCTATCAATATCATACTATATATCTATCAATATATGATAGCTTGATATATACCACTATCAAATTATTTATGGCCGGATACAAACGTATAAACCTGCCATCCGACTATCATGTTTTCGAAAAATTGTGCGTCTATAAACGGCCCGTAGTGTTAACTACACTTTCACAAATTTACATTACTTATTTTTATTATTTTAAAATAAATGCCATCATTTTTATTACCCATTTACACTGATTAGTAAGAAAATAAGTACCCTATAAGATCCTAAATTTTCGACTGTACACAAGAGATCAGCTTCTCCACCTAATACTGCAGTGACGTTAGGTATGCTCTGTACAAATTCAGGCTCTAGATCAGCTGAAAGAAAAAAAGAAAAGAAATTAGAGATAATTAACGAAGTGTTGTGATAACTATAATGAAATATTTACTAGTCGTTAATTTATTGAATATTTTTAATATGTATTGTTAATTTGCCCATAACTACAATGTTATCTACACTTCGAAGTTATACATAATAAAATATTGCAGATAGCTTTTGTGAAACACTGGAGGATTTTAAAATAAACAAAGCAAATGATTGCGTTCAGAAAAAAAAAATGCTTAATAAATATATGTTTTCCACAAATGAACAGCTTAGTGGAAGAACGTATTAAGTGACATTTTTGAACAAATAGATATATTTGTGCCAATAAACATTTTATTCCATCCTTTAAAGATAACAATTAATCATTTTTTGATAGACTTAAAGTAAAGTATATTTTTTACCGTTTGCAAAAACCGCTTTTAACGGATTCAAGTGCAAACAGAAAACTTTGAAGCTAATTTCCTCGTTTTCACTTTTTTGTCCCTATACTCTTAAAACAAAAGAGTGAAATCCAGTCCAGTAGAAGAAGTGCATTTTCGACACTGGGAAGGAGTGAATATTAACTCAGACTGAGTTAAAATCACTCGTTTGGAGTGATCCTGTCTGAGGTTTAACACACAAATTATCCACTCCTTTCGGCGTAGTGCATTTTCCAGACTGGAGGAGTGAAATTAACTCATACTGAGTTAAAATCGCTCGTTTGTGTTAACAGTGTAAGTACGTTCTTCCACTAGGCTATTCAAATCAGAATTTTCTCTTAAAAAAACATTTCTTTATAAACGAAAAATCCCTCTAACAGTTTCAACTGTCCGCCTTTTCGAAAAATCTTCTCCAATCATCCCATTTGAACGCGGTCGCATGAGATCAATAACAAGACATCCCGTCACCGCCAACAAGAATAAATAAACCCCAATTACCACAATTAACGTGTATTCTGATTCATCTCCCGTTGTTTGGTGGGTCGCTAATAAGTGGGGATAAAAATCCAGTTCTGCAATAATTCGTGCGGTTCAGAATGGGCCTGCTAATTAACGCTAGTTATGGGTTGGTGGTATTCGGTTTCTGATTTTCAGCCAAGTATTAAAAAGATTGTCGTCGTTATCCTTGTAATAAAAATTAAAAATTGGTTGTTTGAGGTAGGGTTGATAGTGAAATTTTGTAATTTTCATGTCTTTCCCCCTTGAGTGGGCAAAAATAATTAGGTAATTAAAATTTATTTTGTGGTTCACTATTTGTTTATTTTCAGTTTCAAGCAAGTTATAAGTTCTGCTGAGGTGAAAGTGTATATCTTTTTTTAAAATTAAACTATAGAACGGTATTGACTGTCTTTGCTCAAAGGAAAAATATTATATTTCGTGGAAGCAGTAATGAGAAAACTGATCTTTGATGTTGGGGATAATGAAAATGATTTTTGAAGTAATGATAAATTCCACTTAAATATATATGACGCTACTTACTATTTAAAATTTAGTATTTCGTGGAACTCAAATTTTAGTTACCAAAGTTTAAGTCTCACAATAACAAATACGAAAGCAGATTAATTCTTTACAATTCAAACCGTAACATCAATATTTTGTTCAACTGTATTGCACAATTGCTTGATTACTTTCTACTGAATAAAATATTTTTTCTTCAAGAATATAGTCATGAAAAACTTACTATTAGAAGTTAGGGTACGCTAGCTCAAGCTATACGTACAATTATTAAATTAACTGGTATCGAGCGCGTTGCTTGTAAAAATAGTAAAGATTAGTTAAGTAGTTTTATATCGAAACACAAAATCTGTCGTCTTTTATCTTAATCTTCAAGCGTAAAATCACCTCCAGTTTCTACTAAGGACGTACTATAATTTTTCTCACAAATTAAGATAAAACGCTAATCCCTTTATGCCACATGTTACTCCTAAATTAGAAAAATATCCCGCTGATTTGCAAAAATTATTTCTGATGCTTAATGCTAAAACAATAATAAATGCTCCCAACAACCGTAAAATTGTACTTTTTTTATTATCAGGCAAATATAATTAATAACATGAACGAATTATGTGTATATTTTTAAAGTTAACTTAATTTCATAAGACTGAAAACTCTGTATTGCTTCCTTTTATCTTGAACTTTAATGAAAACATATCTTAAACTTTAAAAATCATCTATAATTCTACAAGTCACTAACCGAAGAGGATCCATAGTTACCCGGCTTCTAATCAACTTGTCTGGCCATTTTGTATGGAAAAACCTCAAGCCCTACGAATCAAGAGACAACGGTAACGCTTCTACGCCCAAGAGAGCGAAAGATCGCTCTGATTAGCTTCATATTAAATTTCTAAGGAACCGGTGTGTCATTCTGGAAACGAGGGGGATATTCGGTTTGCAGAGAAATCTCCTAGAATTAAATTACATTTCGACAGTTTCCACAGTCCTTACGAATCTAGAGAAATCAGTAACATTTTTGCGCAAGTTCTACTCACGCGTTAGCTAATTATCTCGCTGATTAGCATGATATTAAACTTCTACGAATATTAAATCGTTATTTAAAATTTATTTATTACGTTTAATACAACAAATTAATAGAAAAAGTAAGAAATGCTCCCAACAACTGTAAAACTGTATTTTTTTTGTACCAACGTAATAACTTATGATAATGATGAAGTTAAATTAAATTTATTATACTAAAAAACGAGTCTTATTCGATATTTTTCCAAACGTTAATGAAAAATCTCCCCTAGTTTCCACTAATCCATAACATAAGTGCATCTATAATTACCAGGCATATAATCACCTTATTCGACTACTTTCCATGGAAGACACCACAGTGCTTACGAATCAAGAGACAACGCTACCGCTTCTACGCCTACGAGAGCAAAAGATCCCCCTGATTAGCCCTATATTAAACTTCCTCGGAACCAGTATGTCATTCTGGAAACGAGGGAGCATTTCGATTACCATCGGAGAATCTCCTCGAATTAAATTACATTTCGACAAATTTCACAGTCATTATGAATCTAGAAAAAACAACAACGTTTTTACACTAGTTCTACGCATACGTTAGCGTAATATCTCGCTTGTTAGCATGATATTAGACTTTTATGAATGAATTTAGTTATTTAAAATTGATTAAATTCGTTTGATACAACAAGTTATTAGAAAAAGGTAAGAAATGCTCCCAACTACTGTAAAGCTGTACTTTTTTTTGTACCCATGTACATAATTTATAATAGAATTATGCTTCAAGTTAACTTAAATTGATCAAAATAAATAGCGAGTTTTACTCGTTTTTATCCCAAACATTAATGAAAAATCTCCCCTAGTTTCTACCAATCCATAATCTAAGTGGACCCATAATTACTTGGGATATAATCACCTTATCCGGCTATTTTCCATGGAAGACACCGCAGTGCTTACGAATCAAGAGACAACGCTACTGCTTCTACGCCTACGAGAGCGAAAGATCGCTGATTAGCCCTATATTAAATTTCCCCGGAACCGGTGTGTCATTCTGGAAACGAGGGGGCATTTCGATTACCAGCGGAATCTCCTCGAATTAAATTACATTTCGACAGTTTTCGAGTGCCCATCGCAAAATTGCAGAGGATTCGGAAGCGATCGATAGCGAATGGCAACATCTTGACGCTCGTGGGCATGGAAAACTAATTCACATGGATTTGATATCGTGCCTGACAGTTTACTCGTGTTACAAAGTCTGATTATTAATTTTTTTGTCCTTTTTGTGACAAATTGATAAAATAAGAAGTCTTAGAATATTGAATTTGACATTGTAATGATAAAATTTATTTGAATAGATTGCACTGTAATTTAATACTCAAGATTGTATGTAACTAAATAGCAAGTAATTTATGTTCCAAAAATATGCAAGAAATTTAATATATTTTAAATAAATGAAAATACAAATTGAATTTTGCATTGTCATTTAATTGATGCAGTTCACTAGAGATAACTCATGTACTAAACAATTGTATGTATATTTAAAAAACTATATTTAGTCTACTATTAGAATAGCATATCAACGGCAGAAAATCACTTGAAGAGCATTTTTTAAAAATATAAATAGGTTTGCATTGGCACTTCCTCCAAATTACTCCACAAAAGCGTATGCATAAAATGAAAAATTTTAAAGTACAAAACATGATTTACAAAAACCAACACTTGTATGTTAAGCTTTTCACTTTTTAAAGAAAACATGGACAATTTTAAACACAGATTTATGATTAATCGAGATTTTATTGCATACATGCAACAGCTTATAATTTTTATTCTGAGACATATCAAAATAATAGTTACTATGCTGTTTAAAAATTCAAATCGTCGTATTCACGCAACAATTCAGCAAGTTAAATTACGGATTCCCTATTGCTATACTTTTTTCATATAATAGTTTTGACCATTAAAAAGTAGTCTTATCTATATACCACTTGGCAACGAATGACACCGAAAAAACCTATTGTTCCCACAGAGAATATTGCATCCTAACTATATACAGGTTTTATTGGAAACAAATCAAAATTTCGAAAGCATGCAAATTAGATGGACGAATGCACTTATGCTCTGTGTCAACAGTAGCTGCATCACTGAAATTTATTCGATAAAATCTCACTACGCAATATATCCCAACACTACATACATGTACATCACGCAACTTACAACAACAAACTGTCAAATTCCCTAACCCAGCACTTTCTCGCACCACGCTTATACTTGGCCCCCCTGAAAAAAAGCCCCACACAACTCCCATTGTCCCCGCATAAAATGTTTGCTAAGTGGAAACAAATTAGTTTTGGAGCACTTTTGGCGAGCTTCCAAACTAGCCCGACATTCTTCCCAAGCCAGAACACTACTAAATCAATTAGTTTTATTCACGCTTCGTGTATAAGAGAATTATAGAAAGCGTAATGAAAGTATTCTCGGAAGAGAAGGGTGATTTATTGAAACCCTCACTGTTGTAACATGGATGCAACAGAAGTTATGAGAATAATTGACAAAAATTGCAGTGTCTTGGTGATGCATTGTCGCTTTTTTGTGTAATGAGTATGGATAATAATGATCGACGATATGCTGTTTGGAATAATTGTCAACAAGGAATCATAGCGAAACAAGCTTGCAAAGGAATGCCTGTTTTTTGTTTGAGCAAAACCTTTGTGATGTATCCTTAAATAAATTTTAAAAAAACCATAATGGCTGACTAATTTATTCGTTTGAACTTTGCAGTAATTAATTATGTAAGGAAGAAAAAATATGATCGAATATTGTACTTTTAACTAAATATGAGATCTTATTGATAAGATCTTTTTAAAAATTCTTTAAAAAAACTTCAATAATAATATGTGGATTTTTAAGAATTATTAACATATTATTTTTGAAGCAGTCAATTATCATAAACAAAAATTCAGTAATAACATAACAGTGGTATTGTTAATAAGTTACATTATGGTATTTAGACGATCATGCATAATACAAGATACGTGTGCTACCATGAATTAATTGTGTTCAATATTGCAATAGTGCTCGATTAATTAGATCATGAACAGGTGCTATGTGTACCAAAGGCCAAAGGATACAGTACTATTGTTCAACCTTGGCAACTCATAGTTCATAGGACATGAATTGAGCATCACGTAATTAGATTGAAACTCTATACTGAAGTCTATTAGCTGAATTCTGCTTCTGGCATTGGTGTTTGTAGTTATGGTCTATGAAGTATTCTTAAATAATATTAATAAGAACACCATTAAAATATAACTGTTTAAATAGTTTTAGTTTTCTATTTTGATCAATTATATTTTTAATTTAATAATGTTCCTATGATTGAAATTGTTACCAATTAATTAGATTTAAAAGAAACTTTAACTATTATATATTATGTAGATTTAACTATTATGTATTATATATTATGTATATTTAACTATTATGTATTATATATTATCTTATACATTATATTATTATATATTACATTATATATTTATATATTATATATCAGTATTAGATTATTTAACACTAAGATATTAAAACTCCCCCACTGAAGTCGATCGTTTCAGACCCTTCAGCCCCTGATTCAGCCATGAATGATTCTAGCTTAAACCCTTGAAGCATTTTGAAAGGGAATGACTAAAGATACTATTGATAGTAACTATTTGAATAGTTATCTTTTGTAATCGATTCGATTTAACAATAGGAAGATATGATATTTTCTTAGACATTATGTTTACATACTTCAATTCAGAATTTGCATAATTATAAATGCAAAAATTTCAGAGCATTATCTTCAATAGTTACTAGAAATAAATTGTTGAGTATTTCACATAGTGGTGCCATTGGGAAATCCTTCCCTTCTAACATAACTCCCAACAGTTCTAACAATTGGACATTTTCATACGTAACAGACTCTGTTTCTCTGTATGATACGCCTTCCTTCGGGGCATTTAGAGCTTTCGTTCTCTTAAGAGGAATCACATTTTAACGAAGGGTTTAACAAGGATCAGTTGTAACCATCATTAATCCGAAGACAAAGCTTTGGAGTCAAAGACATTCATTAATTGAACATGCCCAGGGCTGTTGCAGAAAATGGAACTGTTGTTATAGTAATCTTATAGGGTTTAGTTTGGCTTGTTAACATAAGCGTGTATTATATGATTGCCAAATGTGCTGCATCAAAATTCGTAATAAATCTGTTATTAAATACGTTTTTTAAAGATTATATATTTTACTTTTGTTATTTCATTTCAGAATTTTGATTAACATTTAAATCCAAAATTTTGCTGCAATACGTAAGTATTTATTTATAGATTCTATTGATATTAAGAAAGCATATTTATTATATTATTTTTTAAAAAAAATGATGTCTGATAATTCAATAATTCAGATGTGCTTAAATTTAAAGCAAATGATATAAGGTAAAATAAACCAAGAAATTTAAATTTATAAATGCTAAAGTTATCACTAATTTTGTGGATAATTTTAACGATGACATTCATACTTTTGTAGTCAACATTATCGATATGATTAACATTTTGGTATTTTAATCTTAATCTCTATAGGTTCTTCAATTAGTATTTTTATTCAATTAGTCTTTAAACCGTAAATATAAGATCAATCCAGTGTGCAGAATGTTGAGAATTATCAGTGATATGTCTCATAACAAACATAGGATTGACAGTGCTTTTTAGAGTCGGGACATACATTGGTATACACCAATATTAGGATCAAAATAGTTTTTGAGATGGATATTCCAGGATATATTGCAGGTTATGATAATATAATGATATATTGCAGATAATATTTAATATGTGTAACATATATTAGTGTTATTTATATATATTCGTAGATAATACACTCATTGTTAACATTTTTGTTTATCCCTTTTTTTAAAATTTAAATTGTGGGCACTAGGAGTTTCTATCATATGCCAGAACTTTCCTTTTAATTAAGAGTTTTCAATCATTAAGCATACATTTTCCAAATTTTTAAAATTAATTAAAGAGCTTTCTGTAGAAGTTTCTCACTACCCTGTTTCATCATTTCTATGTGGATTTGGTAGTTAACAGAATCTCTGTTATTTATCATTATCCTAATGAACCTTTCGATATCCTCCAAAGTAGGGAGCATCACATTTCACTCCCGTTGCTTCCTGATCTTCAAGACGTGTTCTGTCAACTATTATTGTGCTGTTTCCGAAAAATTTTGTTTTACGGACATTATTGGTCATTTGTTCGTATTGAAATCAGTCACTAAAATATCAATGGCAATAAAACTGCATTCTTTGAAAGATTGCTGTGATTAACTTAAGTAAAATACATTTTTACTAAAGATTCACACATATTCGTAGAATTTTACGTAGTGATTTCAGAATTTTTCTTGTATTATGAATTGCTAAATAATGCGATAATACTGAAAATTTAGTAAAGTTTTCCATTTATTTACTTTAGTTCTTCAAAGTACTTTTATTTTTAACATAAAATAAAATGCATTTATTTCCATAAAAGACTACATCCAGAAAAGAAAACTTATTTTCAAAGCCTAGTATGGCATACAAGCACAGTATGGCAACGTTGTAATATTGTGTTGCTTCAGTACAAGATTTATGTTGATGACATACGAACACAAATTGCTGTTGTTTAAACAAAACTGACGCTCTCGAGAAGTGACGATTATTATTTTAATGCACGACTGACAAAAAAAAATGTAAACCTTATTGTTTCAGTATGAGGCATATCACATTGAGAATTTATTTTTGTATGTATAACAAAATGTTAGCATTCATTTTATAGTACTGCAATGTATGTATTTTTAAGTTTTAGCATAGCTATTTAACTGAAATAATTACGAGCAGATACTGAACTACATTAGGAAAACTACATGCGTACTGCGCAATTAATGCAATTTCTACGCTAATTTTTTTTATTATTTGGTTGCAACAAAAATGTTGTATTGTTTCAATTCACCTTGTAGTAACTGGGGCAGCACTCTATGCTATGCAAAATTTCCCCATTAATTTTATAGTACTGTAGTGTATGGTATTTTTAAGTTTTAGTATAGCTATTTATCCGAAACAACTACAAGCAAATGCTGTACTACATTCTGAAAACTGCAAGCGTTCTGCACAATTAATGCAATTTCTATCCTAAAATTTCTTTATTATTGAGTTGCAACAAAAATTTTGTATTGTTTCAATATAGCTTGTAGTAACTGGGGCAACACTATGTTTTGTATTGAAAGTCAATACAAGTTTTCCCACCATGCCCATTCTGCAACACTTATCTGAGCAAAAGGTATCTTCAATCCTGTAATCTAATTCAATAAAGGTGAATCCAGTTACACAGTATTGACACTGATACCTTTACATTTGATTTATGATGCCTCATTTTTTCCCACAGTACCGAAAATAAAACATTGTCTTTTATTGGTTTTGCAACTATTCTTTCAGTTTCCCCCCAAAAAATATCGAAAATATGCAACAAAAAAATCATAGATTTGTAAAAAGAAAACTGAGTGTGACAACACGTTATTTTTACGCACCACATGACAAGAGAATGCAATATAGATACCCTGTAGACAAGGCATTATTTGATGGTGACAAAGTCTTTGTTTGCGTGTCAAATCAATGAAAGATTCTGTTCACGGATCGCTCGTTTTTACCATCGATCATCGTTTTATATATCGATACATCATTTTTAGTAGTATACTTTATTTGTATATTTTTTTTGTTTCTGAAAGGGGTTAAAAGGGTTCAGGAGTGGTGGGAGTTAAGCTTGGAGATAAGAAGATCTAGATATTGGAGACGATCTTTTAGTTTTTTAGTCGTTTTTTGTTCTAATTACCAAAAATTAGAAGAACAAAGCTGATCCATTCATGTTCCTTTTTACATGCAAATACGTGACTGTAAATCAGTTCATAATTCCAGGAATAAATGGGTGGTGATATCAAACTGTCAATATAGTAACATGAACCTACTTTAAAAATATGAATTAGGTGGCTCCTTTCCTTTTTGCAATCGATCATTATTTTATGTATCGATATATCATTTAATGATGTATATTATTTTTTGTAGCATAGATTATTTGTATTTTTTTTTCTGAAAGGGGGAAGGATTTTTCTGAAGAGTCTAGGATTAGTGGGAGTTAAGCATGGAGATATGACGGTCTATATATATCGAAATCAATATTTTCGATGTATTGCTTTTTAATTAGAATAAAACAAAAATCCAGTGTATACAAAGGTTTCAATAAACCTTTGGTAATTTCTACTCAATGGTTTTGTTGGTGTAAAAAAGTTTAATCGATTCACACTCATACATATTGAACGAAAAAGTCTGTCAAACTCTGCGTTCGGGACCAAGGGAACTATTAGGGGTTTTTTCAGCACAAGCGATTGTAGCATGGCTGCGATGCGAACAGGGGACCTTCGCGATGATGAGTAGGTCGATTATCTACCTTGTCTACAATGCTCTGATTCTTTAGTTCCTAATGAAAAATTCAATTCACTCCTTCAATCTGCTTTTGCTGTTTGTCGCTATGGTGTTGCAATTAGAAACAACCAATAGCAAACCGAGATTATCTCAAAAAATGAGATTTGTTGAAGTGAAACTACTCTCTTTATTAGAACAAAAAAATATCATTATGCTAATAAAAATAATCAACAAAACAAGCCAACAAAAATGGTTTTCAACAAATATTTGTGTGTTGTCGTTTCATTTTTAACTGTTAGCACTCTACTTCGAGGCTATAGTCATTTGTTGTTTTTGAAAATAATTTGATTGTCAATGCGCTACTTGAGATGGCAGTTATAGTTTTTCACATTTGCTTGCCATTTTACACAATTTCATCGCAAAACACGTTAACTTTCTTACATGATAAATTAACAAAAAAATTGTATTATTTTCTTTTCATTTTTCTATTTTTAAGGCATGTTAAAACACCACTTTTGATTAGACTTTTGGGGTACTCTCAAAACAATTTCCTTCAGATAATAAACATTTAACTGGCAATTTTGCTGCCAGGAATTTTCTGTAATTTGGCGGATCGATTGCGATTTTTAAGGACCATGACTAAGCATGTATAGTCGTCAATATTTATAAAAAATGAAAAAGTGTCGATTCACGAAAATATTTTGGTAATAAAATTTTAAGTAAAATAGTATTTAATTGATGGATGAATTTTGAGACTGCATCTTTTGAAAAGCCATGAAATCCAACGAATGTACAATAAAACCCCTACTAATTAATTTTTTAAAAAAAAAACATATATGCAAGTTATTTTTCTCTTCCTTCCTTTCCATAAATTAATTAACGAGCGTCAGAACAAATAAATTTCCCTAGACATCCATAAGTAGCAGACGTCAAATGTATAATCTATTGTATCTGGATCAGAAATAAATTTTAATTGTTTAACTAATTAAGTTCAAAAATATATTTCAGTACTAACTATTTTAAAATACTTCTAATTACTTTATTTTTTCGCGAGAAAAATTTTAATTTTTTTGTTGTTGTATAATTCTGGATATTTTCTGGCAAATATCCTACGATAATTTTTCTGTAATCTAAAAGGATTATTTTTATGGTGCATGCACTCAGGCGTATTAATATAATTTTTCGCAAAAAAGTGCCTCATTATAATATCTTATTCATTTGCATTTTTCAAATTTTTAATCTATCAGTTTATTTAAATATTAATGTTCTAAAATGCTTATTCAATGCTTGAATTGTGTGAAAAAGTGCAGAATTTTATGGTTTTTTAATTTATTTTTAGAAAACACATATATTTTATGGATGAAAATATTATTTTTTTAAAATCAAAATTTCAGCTGCAAGCTTATTTATCTAAAAAACTAAGATATAAAAAAGTAATCTAACTTAGTGACAAAAAAATTATTTTTATTGGCTGTTACCATCTTTCTTTAAAAAATAGAATGACAGCATATTTTTGCTAACTGTTTAGTAAGTTTTTGCAAACATATAATATCAAATGGATAAAAATAAATATTTATTTGAAAGAGAAAAACGAATTCATAAATGTTACCACAGCTATTGTATTTAAAAAATATTCATATTCTAATTAATGTCATTCTGAATGTAAAATGTCTATACTGTTATTTGAATGAGGTTACATCGATACTTTTATTAAACAATTAACCAAGTACACCTATAGACACAAAAAACTCTTACAACGGATTACAGGTGCGGACTTATCTATTAAAAATTTTCACGAACATTTACTTTGTATTTTTTTCAGTTAAATTTTTAAAAAAAGTATATCCCCTTTAAAAACATTTTATTAAAATTTAAAACGAGCGACTAAATTGGCACATTAAACTGACAAACATACAATTTTCATAAACTATTTTTAAAGAAATGTAAAAATAAAACAAAAAAAAACTAAAATAAATTACGATATAAGCATATTTCTATATTGGCAATCGGATATCGCATTATCACAATAATGATATCCAATATAATACAAGAAGGAAGGCATTAGGAAGCATATTATTTTTGTAATTTCCGTTTATGCATAACCATAAAAAATATCCAATGAAAACATTTAATATCTACAAAAAATAATTTTATTGGCATTTCAATTTAAATACCGCTTTCAATTATCTAGCTAACCAAACACTTCCGATTTATAAAGACTAATAATTTGCGAAAAATGACAAGCTAAACACAAATAAATCTTACCCTTCAGCTGGGCTGTCACCACCCCCACAAACAAAAACCAGCACGCGAATTTTTCCACAAGATGCATTCTATCTATCGTCAATCGAGTGAGCTTTTCCTTTGAGGGCCTGTTCCTTTTTGTGCAGCTTTCAAATCGATTCAATCCTACGCGATATTGAATTGGGGGAGACACAGATTCTAAAGCCCTTCTCGTGAATAATATTTGCTCAACTCTCTGCTTCGGTTGAGATGACGATGTTTTTTTTTTTTTTTCTTTATTTCGAATTTGAAGTCTCTCTTTTTGGCGTTTTTCTATTGTTCAAATAGAAGAAAGTGTTCCTTTCAACAGTTTGTATCTCTTGGGAAATGAGTTTGTAAGTGTTTAAGGTTGTTCAGATTTTTGTTCTTTTGAAACACCGATAGTATTTGTATCTTATTATTGGTGTTTCTGTTGTCGAGAGAAGTGAGCTATTTTAGTCTTCCTCTAGAGATCTGATGCAATATTTTTCAATTTCAATTTCATTGTTTTATCAATATTCACAGTACTCTTGTATTTTAACTATAATTTTCACAATATATTATTTTCAATGCACAGTTTTTAAAATTTAATATGAACAAGTAATTTGCTCTAATTCAGCATTTCCACGTTTATCATTAAAGAAGTTTGTTTGAACATGAATTGTCTTCGTAACGTTTAGAGTGACTGATGACTTTTACTTATCTTGATGATATTTAGATAGCATTAAATATTTATAAATAACAAATCAATTGCCTTTAAGAACACCTAACGCACTTCCTAATTATTTCTCAAAAGATCAGTGCTTTAAAACACGTCCAAGCACATAAGTTCCTTGCAAACCACGTGCTCACTATGCCTTCTATAAACAACAATAAAACACTGTCAGGTCCGACAATCACCTTGTCACACGTGGCAAGTATCAACAATCACTTAACAAACAATCACTATGTCAATCTCTATCTCATGTCTTGAGAGACCAATATGCGCGCTTTGCCAGGCCTATCGCCGTTAACAGATATCTGCTTGCTCCGAAACAGATACTACATTAAGTGATAGGTCCCCGTCACGGCGCATGCGCCAAGTGTCTGATTACTCCCCCATCCTTCAAATGGCGCGAAAGTGGGATGGAGAGCAGGGATGTCGGAAATACGTTATTTATTAAGTCGAGCTTTCCGTAGATTACGTTCTTATATTTTGATCACCTAATAGCTTGAATGTGTATATAACCAACCAACATGAAAATTAATGTTGAATGAATGTTGTGATTTATTATTATTTTTTATGTTGGGTATAGTTTATTTAGTTTTCTATAAATAAATTTTCTAAATGATGAAATCGATTATAAATGATAGTAAATATATGTGAAATACACTTAAAACAAATTATTGTATAATCAAAGGGGACTGAAAAAAGATAAAGCATTATGTCATTATGCAACAAAATAACGCTTGTTCTATACAAGATGCATTACTTTTTAAGGTACGATGTCGCAGGTTTAGTTAGCAGCAGCTTACAGTGATGCGAAAAAAGGTAACAACCTAATTTCCTTAAAGTTAATTGCGTTATTAAAATGTTATAACTCATTTCAGTTACCCAAAGTAGCTTCTCTAAAGTTTAACGCTTTGCACTCTTTATGATACTAAAATATTGACAGACTATTACTTTACTAAAGAGTCTATACACTCTTAAAACAAACACTCCCAATTTACCTCAGTCTGAGTGGATTTCACTCCTCCCACAGAAAAAAAATGCACTCTTTTTTTTTTGGATGGATTGTGTGTGTGTTAAACGACCGACAGATCTCCAAAAACGTGATTTTAACTCTCTGAGAGAAAAAATATGCTGCGCTGAGGGTGTCGAAAATGCACTTCTCCAATTGGAGTGGATTTCACTGTAGGTTTCTATATTTATTATTTGACACTGGTTCATCGAATATAATTGCATAAAATAAAAAAAAATTATTGTGCGTTAACCAAATCGTATTAAATGTTCATCATAACGAATCCAAACATAACCCCTCTTCCCAGCAAAGTAACAAAGAGATGGCTTGAAGGAATTTTACGTAACAAGGAAATGCATATATTCTTTTTCATTTGCATAACATAACGGAGGAAACTTACTTAATGTTTTTTTCTTCAACATCTCAACGGGAGAAGAATTCAACGGAAGTCACCAATGCCCGAAGTCCAAAAGATTTATGTGAAAAATAATTCTCGGGGTTAAGAAAATATTTAGGATGCTCCTAGTTTAATTCTTTTGACATTCCTGGAGAGTTTTGCTGACCAGTGGTATTTAATTTCTTTAGAGAAAGACTGAATATTTTATAAAAGGTTTAATAGTTTTCATAAGATATTTTTTGTAGATATGAAGTTTGTGCTCTTTTATCACTTTATAATGAATTTTTAATGTCAGGAAATCCATCATTTCTGGCAGGTTGTTTTCGTTTTGCTGACATAGTGCCTTTCTTCTTTAATTTTATCAGACAATGGATGCGATAGGTTTTAATAAAAAATATAGAATTGTTAAGTAATTTACTGATGTATGGGTAATATATATATATTTTTTTTGAGTAAGCCAAATTGATAGACAGTGTTAGTTATTTAAAAATAATTAAAAGGTTCTTCAATGACGTAAACTTCTTAAGTCGCTGTTTTAAATTAATGGTTTATAAACTTTTATACTATTATACAATTTTTGCGAAATGGTGTAACACATTATTTATATACTCAACTTCAGATCGATAAAAATGACAACAAAAATATTTTTTTGACACCGGATAAGAAATATACATCATTTTGAGCAAGGAGATAAGTACTAATCATTAAATCTTGTTTTAATTTATTTTTGTATGTTTATTATGTTTTTTAGATCATACATTAAGGGGGTTTGGTATGTTGTATATCGGTAATGTTAAATTGGCCAATTGCAATGTACCTTTTCACAATAACTACTGATCAGATCATCTTAAAATTTTCTCTGTGTGCTATACCAACCTTATATATTAATCTGAGGTCAAAAGTTTTTTTTTCAAATAACTGTTAGATTTTTTTAATAAAATAAGTTTTAAAGTACACAAAAATCATGAAATTTTTCACTTTTTTGCCCCTTAATTTTTTTTTCACTTCAGTTTTATTAAAATTTATAACCTCAGATTAATCTAAACTACGTATTACATCATATAAAAAAAGTTAACGAGAAAACATAGCATAGTTTTTTGAGAAAAGGTACACCGAAGTTAAAAAAATCGAGTTCTGAGAAAAACGCGCTTAAAGTTTCTATTGTTAACCGTTCAGTAAGGAAAGGGTTAAATAAAATGGCTTTTATTGTCAAAAATATTTTTCCAATCGTCTTGATACTTAGTGACATTATTAATAAAGGTTGTAATAGTATTTTAAGCCAATAATTTTTATTTTTTCACTGATTTTGGGGTACTGAACCCCCTTAAACTGTCTTCAATGAATATTAAAAATTCATAAAAATTAATGGATTCGTAAAAATTAATGGATTAAAATTTTGTATATCATGCATTTATAAATAAAGTGTACTTGAAGAAGATACATGTTTAATCTATACCTTGTTAAACGTTAAGTTGGGCCCGGATGGCCGAGTGGTTAGCATCCCAGGCTAGCAGTCTGCGCGCTGTAACGGGTGCGGTTCGATTCCCGGCTGTGAACTGGGTGTACTTCCTTTCTCTGTGACAGTAAAAACTCTTTCTTTGTCTGTCTTACTTGACGAAGGCATATAAGCGGTTCTCTGATCAAGCACACAAGCCAGAATATGTATGTACCCTACCCTACCCCCTAACCTACATTAAGTTACCCGTATCTTTCGAGTTTTTCTTTGTGTGAAAAATATCAATACATCCAAATTATAACTAACAATAGTTAGTATGTTAATTATTTTAACTACATAATATGATATTATTGTAGTTATAACCTTTTGACTTTAAAACTACTTTTTTATTTAGGGGTTTAATTCGAAGAATTCCATCTCTTATAAAATAATTTATTAAATCTAGTATTTTTAGAAAATAAATCTTCCATCAACGATGTTTCATAAATCCTTCCATTATGGTTCCACAGACAACTTGACAGAAGCTTAAGCTACAGGGATTCCACTTTCATCTAACTTTGTTAAAAGGATATTTCCTGACCAAAATCTGCCACTAAATCCTTTCCTCCACGGGAAACAACTATTTTAAAGAAGTATTAATAAAAAAGTGTCGAAATTTTTAGGATTTAAAAAATATGTGTATTGATGGATGATGGAAGTGTCAAGCCTTTTATATTAAAGTAAGATTAATATAACCTAATACTTTTGATACCTACATTTGCAGACACCTAATGCGGCTCAAATATTAGGCTGTAAAACAATTGAGATTTATATGAGATTTTTTTATAGTATTATTTTTAATACTCAGGAAAATAAGTGAAATATAAAAAAATACATTTACAATCTTTTAAAATAAATAATAGCTACAATAAAAAATATTATCTATAAAAAAATAATACAAGGATTATTTATCGAGAGTGTAATATATTTTAATGATTTCAATTAAAAAAGTAACAGTGCTGTCACAATTTAAAGGAAAAGCACATAAACCTTCGATAATTGAGCCATTAATAGAAAAATCTAGGAAAACTTAATTCAGATATTGTTAAGTATTTATGTATAACAACCAATTAAAATAAAACAAAGTGTTAGTTAGTTAATGATAAATTAAATATTAATGTGAAGCAAGGCATGATTTTTAAAACTGATAATTACCCTAAAAAATTCTATCGACTTAAATGAAAAAAAGTTACGGATAAACGACCCAATCCTTCTCTTTTGTCCATCTTATTACAGAGTATTGCTAAAAGTTTGTATTTAAATGAATGAAAAACGTAATACTTTAATTAATGGAAGAGAAAACTTGTTCAGCCTCAATATTTGTAAACCATTCAAACTCAGTTCTTCTCATGCAAATTTGAACACAAAAATTAAATTTAAATTTTAAAAATGTCATCTATGATATAGGGTACGTTCTCGATACGTTAATCAGCAGCCACATAAGAGATTTGTAAGCATTCAAAAACTTCTACGCAACTTACTATGAGTAGAAAATGATTTACTATTGGCTAATTCCACGAAAATTATCCTTCCTGTAGAGTAAGTCACGTTTGTAAAAAGTTATTATCATTACTACTTTTTACATTGAATAAAAAAAATAGCGAAATAGCTGATCTACTTGTATTGCAACTAAATAATTTAACTTGCTTTTTTTAATTTGATTTATTTTTTAAATTTGAAAAGCTTGTAATCTCCTCTTTAATTGTGACTTACACTACAGTACCATGGAATTAGCCTAATGCCAAAAGTCGTCATTGAACTCACCAGTCCTAAGATTAAGAATGGATAATGTGAGTCTTGCAGTTAGAGAATTACACATCATATGATATTTAGATTTAATCAAATATTAATACATTTCAGACCAAAAACCAATTAGTATAATTATCTTTCTTTCAGTTATGAGAGTGGATAGTCAAATATCAGGGTACTGTTTATTAACAGAGATTGCTTTGAGGAATTAGCTCCAAGGTATGAATTAATTTAGGTACAAAGTGAAATATTGCCAGATAAATTTGTGATCATATCATTGTATTGAATATTAAAGGATAAATATATAATGCTCGTATTTAGAGATATTTGAGTGATTATGATTTAAATGTTTTTTCTCTTCTTTATCACACTTTTTATATTTTAAATTAAAAAAAAACTGTTTAGGAATCAGAAAACTGTAAAAAAAACTTTTTGATTTAAGATTCGAAATATTCACTAAAGACCAAGTTAATTTAAACGAAATTCATACACTAACACTGATTTTTTGATTTTTTTCAAATAGATTAAAAGTTTTAAATTAATATTTTGATAAAGAATGGTTTTGAAAAAAACATACTCTATAATATGACATTATCATGAACAGCTAGCAGTTGAAATTCCAAATAAAATCTTAGATTAATAAGCATGGTGGTTCTTTTTTTAAAATCAGATTTATATATTGCAGTCATAACATGCATAAATTCAATAAATATACATATTTATGGTACTTGACTGAAAATAATAATGTTGTCCTAGAAATATTTTTAATCTTAAAGTTCTTTCGAATAATGTTTTGAACGAGAACTATATCTGATCGAGCAGGAATATTATTCAGCCAGAACTTCCTTTTGAGGATACTCTAGAAAATTGTCTTTTCATTGTTAAACTTCCTTAAGTCGAGTCACGAAGGAAGCAAAGTAGGAATTTGCATTATTTGCTTAGAAATTTTCTTTTTTTTAACCATTCGAAATTCAATTTTCTTGCCCTTTGAGTACTCTTTACTATTAAGGCAAGAAGAAAGTTGTTTTTATCGGCCTTTCAAACTTTTCCGTGCGGATAAGGTTCAAAATAAGTGTATTACTTTCGCTGAATGAATAATTTAGTTTGAAGATTTGCTTAAAGTCATCAAAATACTTTAATAATAAATTTCAAAACTACTTAAACTATTCATATTATATTTTATTCTAAATAAGTTATAGTTACGTTCTTTAAATTATTAATACGAGTGTACAAACATGAATAATAAAATTTAGTTAATATACTTGAAATGCCTTTATATATAATTGAAAGGAAATAAAATTTAAATTCATTTTGTGTAAAATAGGTAAAGTTTTTTTTTTAAACTAAGTTTAACTTTTATATAATGAGTATGCAGATAAAATTTTAAACTACTTCTATATAGAAATCAAATGAATTTAAAAAATCAAGGAACAAAGATATAGCTCAAATTATTTAAATTTATATTTACATTTATTATATATAAGGATTTATTAAAATTATAATTGTTTTAAAAGGCTATTTAAATGGCAAATATGATAAGGGAAATTTGAGATCTCAGGATACAACGTAGATGGCACCCTAAAGTGAGGTCCACTTGGCCAATGTGGACACAATCCACAATGGGCCAGAAAGAAATTTTATTATTTATATTTATTTTTGATCAAACTGCATGGGCCAACCTTGGCTACCCCACGTAGGCACATTTGTAATTTTTATTGAGAATCAAACATAACTTTACATTTAAACCCAAATAATAATTAACCCTTTCAGTCCCAGTGATGCCATTTGGCATCATCACTTTCAATATTTTTTTCAAAATGTTTATGACCCGTTATGACATCCAAACACACATCATTCGAATCTTCACACTTTGTTCTATTAGACAATATTTGACATTAATTTTAATAGAAGTCGGAACTACTATTTTTTTCATTCAGAAAATAGCCAACAAGCGTTTCACCTGATTTTTGATAAGTTCACTTCAGTTCCACATATTTAAAACACAATTTAAACTAATTCGGTTAAAATAATTACTATTTTTTTTAATTATATGGTCAGATATCTTAAAATATATAACTCGAAGTGTTTTTAGGTAATATATGTTTTTTTATTTTGTTGTTTTCCACAGTTAACAAATTTTGGCATTATTTCAAAAACCATATAAAAAATTAAAATGAATTTTTGTTTCTTATGGAACTCGTATATTTGACTTAAAATAAGCTTATTTTGTGAATATCAGAAGTTTCAGTAGTGTAGTAAATTTTTGGGACTGAAAGGGTTAATACTGGGTCCCAGTTATGACTCATTTCGATAATAGACTCACATGAGTAGCCCGTAATGATCTACATAGCATAATGATACACTGCTCAAAACAATTAGAGGAACTTCGCATACTTTTGTTTACACTTTCAGTTTCAATATTTTATTTTTATTCTAAAAATCTTAAACTTGTGAAGTAGATCCATTATGCATCCAGAATGAAATGGTAAAATAACGGGGGGGGGGGGGGGGGGGGGAGATTGAAACTTTTAAACTCTTTTGCTACAATTTAAGGGGGAACTTTTAATCACACTTTTGAATAAATTATAGGAATAGTTTTTTCAAAAGTTTTTTTGTTAAAATAGTTAAAATAAATTTTTAAACATTATAAGAGTGCAATCGTGAAGAATTTAGGGTCAATTTATTTCATAAAATTCTTCCGGGGCGAATTTTACTCTACCATGTTTTTTTTCATCTATTTAAAACAAACATTATTTAATTCTTCAAAATACATGATTATTCCATCTAAAGCTTAACTTAACGAGAAAAAAAAATTGCAAATTGATGATTCCAAATGGAATCATTGGGTGTCAAAGGATTTAAACCAGTCGCTCCTCTAATTGTTTTGAGGAGTGTAGTTTACACTCATCACCAACCAATGTGAATCCCAACACATGGGGTTTACGGTGTTTTTTTTTACAAACGAATAAAACCGTAATTTATATTGGTTGGTGATGGGTTTTTCAAACAAATAAAATCACGTAGAACTAAAATATAATCACGTTGGTGATGGGGTTTTCAAACAAATAAAATCACGTATAAAATCACACAAGAAAAGCTTGGGAAAATCATAAAGATTATTTTGCACTACCGATTAACGGGCTAACATAGGCTTAACCATGCCCCAAAGCCCATGTCAACGATTAGAGTAACTGAGTTCAATTATTAGGTATTATTTCGATTATTTAAATACAATTTATTTGCAAAATTATGCGTCAATGAAAATTGTGTAATCTTGTTACAAAAAGTTGAGCTTTTTTTCCTTATTTTTGAAATAAACCCTTGAGATAGATGCAAGTAAGACATAATCGAAAATGTACTTTTGTGCGATACGATGGTCCATGTTTGACTTGATAAAATTTTGATAACGAACAATATGCAAAAGTCTACATCAATAAGCTTCTAGAGGGCAACTAAATTTTAATGGGAAGTACTAAATTTTTATTTTCTTTAACTTTCACATTACGTTTATAACGCAAAAAAGGAAGCTCTGATAGGGGTGATGTCCACTAATTCAAATAATACCTAATAGTTAATTGCCTGGTAAGACTATTAATTAAATCTGATAATAATAATAAATGAAAATATTTCAATTTTAGCTTTAAATGTTTAGAACTAGCAAAAGACCATATTTGATGATTTTTATATAAATAGTGCGTGGAAGTGGTTCTAAGTATCATTTGCTGTTACAAAAAATATTTTATATTTAAATTCACTCATTAAAATATTTTTTAGTGTCATATCTTTCCTTAAATTTATAACGCAATAGATGGAAGGTTTTATAATCGTACTGTCTGATATCAACTACTTTCCAGGACAAAATACATTTTTTGCTTAAATTCTGTAAATTTTTGATACTAAAGCACTGATTCGATTTAAAAGTGAGTAATAATAGTTTGATAATTGTGGAAGTTTGGTTAGAATACAAATGAAAATAGTTTACAAATATTAAAATTTAGTCGTGTGTTTGACGCTTTTTTAGATGAGATGCGTTATTTTTTCGTGGAATTGGATACAAGTTACTTATTTTTTTTTACAAAAAATTTCCTTATTCCCTCAAAATATTCCTTAAGCAAGTCTTTTATTGACCAACAAAAAGGGTTTTGGCGGTAGACTTACAGTACTGTTAAATATATTAGAATGCTTCTAACTACTATTATTTTTAAAAGCTACTAATGCTAGTATAAATTTGAAATAATATCAACGCCTATTCAAAAATTCAAATATTGCATCAAAAAGATATAACGAAACAAGAATTTTAAACACACATTACATTTACAATCACAAAACTCAATTCCCAAAGATGACCACGAGATATTCGCAGGACTTTCACATTCTTATAAATCAACTTCTCGTTCGAAAGTGTTGACGTGCGATGTGGAAACCAATTACATTTTAATGCCCTTCATTCACATAATTTAATAGAATAGGGTAACAAAGTCAATGCTATGCAATGGGACATGGGTCTCTTTTCCTCATAGAGGGAATTATAAATGATCCTAAAGGAACTCCGCATATTAATTAACAAGGTTCGCCCATTTGGAGGGTAGCCAAAGGCTGTCTTCACTTTACAACTGGCTTCGAAATCACTAGAGAATCATCAGATCTTTAGCAATCCATCCCGTAGCCTCGATATTTTTGACGGCAAATTGGTTTTATAAGGAAGCCCTGTGACATCTAGTAAATATTTAGAAAGGTTACATCATACGGGAGTAGTTTGATAGAAGTGTTACTAGCAAGCACATCTGAATCGAAAATTAGTAGGTTTTAAAATTGTTATTTATAGTAGAAGTTTTTGTCGATTACAAACACATGCAGTCGTACTCGTCTATAGCGAGCCGTAATTTAACGAAAACGCGGATTTACTCAGGAAAACAATGATATTTGGTTGGTCCAAATAAATGCTTTGTTTTCTCCAAATAAATCCCAGAACTATCGATAACAAAGTGTGGAAAAATCGGCATTGTAAATGTTTTATTATCTTAATTTTTAGAACTTAAAGTATTTTTGTCAATATGCGGTAGAGTTAACTAAATGGAAGACTTTGCGATATATTACTTTTTATTAATAAATATTAAGGAGACATCTTTAAAAAAAGTCCATTAAATAAATTCTTTACATTGAAAGGAGAAGTAGCATTTGAAAAAAAAAATTAAATTGTTATTTTTCATTAAAAAAAACTTGCGTTTCAATATTTATTTCTTCATATGTGTATAAATGTATAATAGTTGTTAAGCCTTTGTAAAAAGAGTTTAATTTGAATTTCATTTAAAAAATAATTGAGTTTTTTTTTTTTTTGTTACGGCGTCACCTTGAGACAAAATTTGTCTCAACAGTTAAGAAGCCGACATGCCATATTGCAAACAACATTACTCTTTAGGTATGAAGCCAACCGCGTACCATTTTTGTAAAAAAAAATTTGGTATAAACTTGAAAGTGTTAACGTATGAAATGACGTAATTCCTCATTATATTCTTAAACTAATCATGTTTCAAAATACGATATCTGAAATTTATCATTTTTTGTCAAACTATCATTTACAACTATTTGATACCATTCGGCTTGGTGTGAAAGCTCCCGAGATAAATTTCTCTTTAGACGCATCTGGACTTCGTTAGGAATATGGAAAGGACATTACATGGATCGGTGTCCATGACTCATTTTTCCCAGAGGTAATTCTAGGGTTCGTGTTATTTAATGCATTATGTATAAGCTGTGATATCTCCAAGGGATAGGTATGTGCCGTTTGTGACATTAGTATATGTGGGGCAGTAAGTAATGAATTTCATAGAATTTAATCCCAAATACATTGACTTTAAGATAATTTGATTTTAAGGGAATTAAATATTACAATGAAATGATATTAATAAATTATAAAAATGGAAAATTACAATTTCGCACAAATTTAATAATTGTTACCATATTCAAAATAAGTAATTTGAAGAAAATAAATGCATTCTAATGTAGAATAGGCATATTTTTTTCAAAGTATTCAAGCTTATTGATGACACAGTCAATATCCAAGAGTATTGACAGGTCATGCCAAATGTGGCAAGCCAGCCAACAGGATATGGCAACCTAGCAATGACAAGACTGAGTTGTTGACCAGACAGGAAGTCTGGTAATACCAAATAAGGGAGGCGTGATGTTAACCCCCTATACCCAATAAGGACACAAGAGGGGGAATAGATATTTACATAACTGACCCCTTGACCCCCAGCTAACGAATGAGAGCGATTGAGGAGGGTCTAGGTTTTCTGCATCTGAAGAGGTGATGCGAGGTCAGAGCAGAGGAGAGAGAGACTCCAGAGATTGCACTGCTTAATGACTTTGGGAAAAATCCCATGTCCGATGCCTCAGTTTATCACCTAACCTCCGCGGCCGAGTTCCGACGATGAGATCCAAGTCTAATGCGATCCCGACTCCAGAGTCCTTACCTGCCAATGCCCTATCTATGAGAACTTCCTTTGCCGAAGTTACCTCAGCGGTCCTGCCTCATTCATCAGACTTCTCCATCAACGCCCATGCCTAGCAGTGAAGACGCTTTGCAAGACCGAGGTGCAAAGCTCCCAGGTACCAATTACTTCCCGTAAACCGAATAGAGTTAACAGATTAGTTTCGGATCCTCTGTAGAGATGTTAATTAATACTATGTCAATTATTGTAATATCCATCATTACTTAATCATAATAAATAACCTTAATGCATTCTCACTCTGGATGTTTTATTTAGATAAAGAACCTACTAACCACGTAGATTATAGCAATGGTACCCGGTCCCAGGATCCAGTGTGGGGATATTTTGGTTATTTTTTTTAAATTTTCTTTAAAGAATGGTTAACATTCAATTTTTTTTTTCTCTCGCTACAAACGCTAATTTGTTTATGCATGTCATTTAATTGGGTTTTTAATGTATGAGTTTTTAATATTTCAAACATTCAGTCATTTCTCTTTGCGTTTGGTGTTGACTTGGTGTTTTATATGTTATATGGTTTTTATTGATTACTTTCTTTTAAAGTGTAAGAATTTGGTTTTAATGATTAATTGTTTAATGTTTTAGTAATTAATTATTTACTAAATGGTAAAATAATATACTTGGTCATTTATAACTTTTACCTGTGCATGAAATTTTCTTTTGATGTATTTTGTTAAATATTAGTTTTCACAATGCCACCTAGACGTAGAATCGCTAGAGTGCTAACTAGTAATAGGGGAACGCGCACTCGTAGCGCACGAACAAATACTGCACCGGTTTCACAAAGTAATGTTGCGCTTACACCAATTTCAGCTCCTGCACCCAACTTAACGAATTTCCCCACTCCTAATCCCCAACAAAATCAAAACTCGGGAAAAATCAATGGAATTGCACTACTAACATCATTCTTTGATGGAGAGCCGAGCGAAAGTAAATTCTTCTTTAAACAGTTTAATGATATTGCCGAGTTGTCGGGTTGGTCCAACCAGGAAAAACTAACTATTTTAAAAACAAGATTGAAGGGAAATGCCCTAACTTTTCTTTTGAACGATGCGGAATTGTCGGAATCGGACGATTACAAACTAATATGTGAAAAATTGATCACGTTCTTTTCAGATGAAATTGGTCTAACAGACAATCAATCGAAATTCAGTGCATGTCGGCAAAGTGAAGGCGAATCTGTAAAAAACTTCGCATACAGAGTATCAACTCTCGCAAACAACTATTTAGGAACACGATACCAAATGGAAAACAACGAAACGAAACAAATTATCGACCGACTTAAACTGTCAAAATTCCTCGATGCACTTCTCCCTGAATTAAGAGTTGACGTAATAAAAACAAATCCGCAAAATTTCAATGACGCTGTTACCACTGCAATACATTCCCAAAAGGCCCACGAAACAATACAAAAAATCGGCAATATGCAAATAAATAATATCAGATCTGAAGAAACAAACATTAAATGCGTATTTTGTGGCGAAAACGCACATTACTCAAGCCACTGTGAGGTCTACAAAATACTAAAACAATCTAACACTCAATACAATCAATTACAAAGCACTCCTATAACAAGAGAATTTAATCCACAACAGAACAACCAACAATATAGAAACTTTCAGAACAGAGGCAATAATAATAATAACAGAGGAGCATACCCAAACGTACAAACAAGAGGACGATCTTTCAACAGAGGTAGGGGTTTCATTTCACGTGGACGCTATTTCAGAGGAAATAGCACTCAAAATCGTCAAAACAACAGACACACCGACCCTAACATAAACACACAGAACCATTTTTTAGGACATAACTCGGGAACACTAATCTAAACTTTCAAAACAGTGTCCCCGAGAATATTATTCAAAACATAACAAATCCAACTGAAACCATAGCAACAGAAAATTCGGACGATATCAATAATCAGCACACAATTACAAATGAAAACGATCAAAACACACAAATAATCAGCAATATCACACAACAAAATAACACAGAATTACCCATGATAAACATAAATATTGGTAAACTTAAAGTTTTAACACTAATTGATTCAGGTAGCACTGTTTCCATAATTGACCTATTTACATTACAACAAATTCAACAGCAATCTAATATCAAGGTCAAACATGTGCAATCAAATGTAAATATTACAACTATCACAAAATCGAAAATATACTTTAAAAGCATTGTTACTATCCCAATCAAAATAGGTAATATTAAGATGAAACACAGTTTTTTTGTCACACAGGGATATTTAAATAACTATAGGGCAATTCTGGGATGCGATTTCATAAAAAAAAATAGAACACTACTTGATTTATCCAGAGGAATTTTAATTTTAAATGAGTGCAAGATAGAATTTGTAAACGGAGGAAAGACGAATTTAAAGGAGGAAAGCGATGCCATACTTAATGAGAAAATTCTGCTCCAACCAGAACAGACAAAATTGGTTAATGTAATTGCTAAAGAACCAATATCACAAACAAGTACACAAATATACTTCGAACCTATAACAGTTAAAAATCCAAACTTAACCATCACATCAGCCCTTGGTATATTAAAAAAAGACAAAACTCAAATTCTCATAACAAACACCGGAAAAGAGACTATTCATTTAAATAAAAAGATGAAAATGGGTAAAATCATTAATGTGACAGAAAACAAAACAATGAATAATCAAAATTTCTTAAACCATGAAATTAACCTAATTAAACCATCAGAAGAAATAATAAATTTACGAGAACAAGAATTCTCCATTGAAAACTTTGACTTACAACATCTACAACCAAAATTAAGAGTGGAATTGGAAAAGTTATTATCTAACTATAAACAAGTATTTTCCAGCTCTTTAAAACCTTTAGGACATTGTGACACTATAAAACCACATATGGAATTTTATCACGACACACCGGTGACATGTAAACCATATCCTATTCCATATCACTTAAAAGATGCAGCCAGTGAATTAATTAACGAGTTAATTGTTGCAAAAATAATACAACCTTCGAATACCAATTGGCTAGTTCCAGCCATTATGGTTAAGAAAAAACCGGAAGAGGGAAAGAAAACACAATTTCGATTTACGCTGGACGCAAGAAGTTCCAATTTAGCAATCAAATTGGCACCCCAAAATTTGCCAAAATTAAAAGACATTCTCACTGCAATAAGCGGAAAAAATACTACACCACTTTAGACCTCAATAATGCGTTCTGGCAATTAGATTTTTCGGAATATAAAGATAAAATGGGCTTTACTACTTCGCTTGGTAATTTTTCATTTAACCGTTTGCGTTATGGAATGCGAAATTGTTCCGAATTCTTTCAAAGACTAATGAACGAAGTCTTGAAAGGATTAACGGAACGCGGTGTCGCATGTTTTATTGATGACATTATAATCTCTGCCGATGACCCAGAGGAAATGCTACATAGAATTAGAATTGTGCTACAAAGACTGAAGGAAAACAATTTAACGTTAAAACCCACGAAAAGTCAATTTTTAAAAACTAAAATTGTCTATTTGGGATATGAAGTATCTCAAAATGGTATCAGCCCAACCGAACAAAACATAAAAAAAATATCGTCTTTCAAACGGCCCAAAACGGTAAAACAGTTAAAACAATATCTCGGACTCAATAAAAAACTTCGCAACACATACAGCGAGTTTAGAAACCTTATTAAAAAAAGGTACAAAATTTATCTGGACAGACCAACAAGAATTGGCTTTTCAGGAATTACAAAACCACTTCTTTAAAAAACCGTTTTTGGCAACACCTGATTTCAATAAAACGTTCGTGTTAAACACAGATGCTTCTAAAATTGCGATTTCTGCAGTCCTATGCCAAATGCAAGACAACGAACTCAAACCTATTGCTTACTTTTCAAAAAAATTAAATCCAGCACAAATGCAACAAAGTGCGATCCAATTGGAACTTACTGCAATTTATGAAGGAGTGCTGTTTTTTAATGAATTTTTATTTGGTAAAAAATTTGTGGTCCTAAGTGATCATAAGCCACTGGAACATTTCCCAAATATAAAATCACATACACCCCAGATAAAAAAAATGTTGGAACATTTATCACTTTACGATTTTGAGGTGCGTCATTTAAAAGGCGAACAAAATGTTCTAGCTGACTACCTCTCGAGAGTAGATTTAGAAAAGGAAAATATTGAAGTTAGCTTTGAAACTGATAACAGTTTCCAAAAAAAATAGCTACTAAAGAATCGGTTCAAAATGAATGTAACAATGTACAAATACATAATAGCGAAAACAAAAACATAAATGAACACGTCAAAAATAAAAATAATAACACAAGCACAAACTCACCAGTTTCCGGATTCAACCAGATACACGGAGACCAGCAAATAAATAAAATGGACACAGCGGGAGTCGGCAGCAATCTTGGGGTCTTTCCTCTGGGGGGTGAGCTGAGCGAAGAAAATATAATCAGCAAACAAAACCAGGACAGTACAATTTTATTTATTAAAAAAAAATTGACACAGAAGAAAATTGAACCGAAATATAAAAATTATTTTGTGGATAGTAAAAATACTTTAAAATACAGACGTTCAATCCAAAAAGGAAATTCTATGGAGCATGTGGAAAACATTGTCATACCAAACTCTCTGAAAATACAAGCATTGTCGGATTTTCACATAACCCACCTTGGAGGTAGACGTATGTACTTACTCCTACGAGAATATTTTCATTGGGATGCTATGCTAACTGACTGTATAAATTTCGCTAGATCTTGTCTCAAATGCACGCAGCTCAAAAGGCCCCAACGAAATATATGGGCACATGAAATTCGAAAAATTCCTGCAATTACGGGGGCGCATTTAAGTACGGATATTATTGGTCCTTTGTCTAATGACTCTTATGTCTTAACGATCATAGACAATTTTTCGAGACATCTGGAGCTGTACCCACTAAAAAATATAGACACAAAATCTATAGTACCATGCTTTATTGACTATTTTAGTAGATATGGGACGCCGCATTCAATTTTATGTGATAATGGATCTTGCTTTATAAGTAAAAACTTTCATAACATTCAACAACAATTAGGGGTTACAATTAAACACACGATACCTTATACACCAAATTTAAACGGTATTATAGAGAGAGCTCACAAGCAACTCAAAGAATGCATTCTGGCTTTACAGGACGATGTGGGAGATTTAAAATTAATTTTAAATTTATACAAGTCAAATTATAATGCAAGTTATCACTCAACAATTGGATTTTCGCCAAACGAGATTTTTTTTGGTAGAAAGATTCCACCTCTCACACAGAAATATAAAAGTCAAGAAGACAATCTCGAATTATTAAAATATCCTACTTATATGGCAAATATAAGAAAACAAATACAAAATTTTAACACGCAAGCCTCTAAGTCCATTGAAAAAGCTCAGACCAGACAACAAATTTACACTCAAAACAAATCTCAACCACATAATATACAAGTGGGCAATTTTGTCACTGTCAGAGACTGGAAAAATTACAAGTCAAAATTTCAGGGAAAATTTCAAGTCATAAAAACTATTGGTAAAAATTTATTTGAAATACAAAATTGTACCAACCCCGAACAAAAAAAGAAAGTACATATTTCAAAAATTAAAAAAGTTACTGAAAGATTCCCACATTTACAAGATAAATATAATCACAATGAAAATAAACCAAATTTACTTAAAACACACGATTATAATTTAAGAAGAAGAATAACAACAGTCTAAATAAATAAATAAATATACTATATTACAATTTAATTCCATGCTTAATCATAAGGTGTTTCAATTAGATATTCACCCTTTTATCGACATTTTATTCATGGCATCAAAACAATAATCAATTTACGTGTAATGATTCAACAAACACGAAGAAAAAATATATAAAATAGTTTTCACAAAATTGATCTTATAACATTAATACATTTCAATCCCTAAGGTAAAAATGGTCAAAAATATACGCACTCTAAACCCGTTCCAACAACCCACAAAAAGCCCCCCCCCCCCCCCCCCACCTGAACGAAAGTAAACAAACAAAAAATAACTTAGCTTTCAACACCATGAGAGGGGGGATTCGAAGGCGTGTCTCAGAGGGCGACAGTCGAATAATCGCAGGCGCCGGGTGGAGAGATGTTCACTTCGGAACTATGAATTCCTGGTTAGACTTGTTCTTGCAAGGCACAGCTAAAGAAAATTGTATGTTTTCTTTTAATATACAGAATAATATTATATCAAGCTTCTATAACAATAAATATTAATGTATATGCCTCTAACGGCGACAAGATTTTTGGGAAAGTAATATTTGTTAACTTATAAATATGTAGAATTACGTTAAACAAGAGTTAACAATGGGTAATTGACACCTTATTTACGCATAAATGTATGGCCATACACAAAAAAAATGCTTTTCAAAAAAAAAAAAAAAAAAATTTAGAAAACTTGAAAATACAGTATAAAAATTAGTAAAAAACTATAAAAATGTTTGGCCAATGCATGCATGCCCTGTTCTTAAAGAAAAGCATAATATTTACTGCTTGTAAACAAAAATAAAACCACAAATTAGATTCACAATTGTGCCTCTTTGCTGCAAAACCTAAAAGCTGAAAAATGGAGAGATAAAATTAGTGGTAATTAGCGATTCTAAGGTCCTTAAACACGGCGATAGATAGCCGCACGTCGTCGTCTGTCGAAACCGCAACGGGCCACCTGAAAAATACAAGCGTTTGTATTATTTTTAAAGAACAGCTATTGAATTCCGATTTTTCCCCCAAAATTTTATTAATATTTTTTTTCACTTAGTATGGTTTTATATAAATACCCGTTTTATTTTTCTATTGATTCAGAAGTGAAAATTATATTTTAATATGAGACAGAGTGATTTCAAGCACAGGTAAAAATATTTCCCACGTGCGATGCATTTTTTTCGCTCTTTTTAATTCTAATTAAATGCAAAGGGAAAAAATGCTGCGGGATTATGAATTATTACAATTTTCAAGATTGGAAAAACACTTACTAATTCAATAGTGATATCCGGTAAGGGTTCCATGTGGTAATCCGGATTAGCTTCTTCCACACACAAGGGTACTGAATGCAATGACGAAAGAACTGAATTTTGGAGGGTTCTGGAAACGGGGGGCAGAAAATACTAGTTTTCGGGACTTCTGAGAAATCCCAAATCAACGAATTGGTACTGCTATCGCCATCTAATGGGCAATAGCGGCGTAAAATGTTCACTGGATTGCTGGAATTTGGGTAAAATTGCATTTTTTTAAATTATGTTTTCTTCTCAGTGTTTTGTTAAATGGTATATGCTTTTGGTTCGAATCTGATAGATTGGTTTAAAGATTCCCTAATGTATTGATTTGATTATTTTTGGAGAGATTTTTTTTAGAGGAAAACACAGGAAAAATTTATTTATATCACAAGTGAAAATTTTCCCTTGTCATTTATTTTAGTAATAATTAACAATTTTTAATTTTGCTATAAACTGAGTTTTTTTTTAAAAATTGATTTAGGTAGTTTCAAGTGATAAATGATTTTTTTTGCTTAAATTCATCTCTATGGAGGATCTGGGGCGAATTAATGTTGGCTTGTGTTTTGTTGGGAGTGATTGTGCCAGAATTAGTTTGTACGATATTATGATTACAGAAAAAGGGAGACTTCAAGGGTGCACACTTGAAGATTTCTGCAGAGAACATATTTCAGCTGGTCTGAGATTGTACAAAGCATTTTCTATAATTCAGAAAGTCAACCAATCTTATTTCTGAAAGCAGTCCATCTCAACACAAATAAAAGGAGATGAATATTTCCTTTTCACAATATACAAGCTATTAGAATTTTCGACAAGTGATTATAAATTCAGAAAAAGTGTGAATATACCATTGTTTGTTTTTTTTAGAAGAGAGAAAGTGATGTACCTTAAAGTTTTTTTTCCAACAAAATGCATCAGCAGTGTTTTATGATTTGCCTTACAGTTTTTTCCAGCGCAATGCATCTCCAATGTTTTTTCTGAACAATTCTCAGGTATTTTATTAGAACTTTCATTAATGTATAAATAATGACATTTCAGTGACTTTACAACTACCAGAAACCTTAAATACATGAACTATTTTCTACAACTAATAAACTGTTGTGAATTGTTGTCAAAGCTGTTGAACTAAAACTTTTAGAAAAACTTTTCAGCTTGCATTATAAAGACATTAAATTCAAGTGTCATATTGAATTATATACCTTGATTTATGAACTTTTAAACTATTTGAGTAATACAACATATATATACAGGTATACATATTTCGAATTCTAAAATGTCATATGCAAAATATAACAGGTTTCAGTTATAAATGTATGTGTAATTAACATTGCATTATTTTTCATGTAACACTTAGGAGTATTTCAGTCTCTTAATTACTTTAATGAAGTTTTTATAAATATCTTCATGTTTTCTTGAAAGAGATTTATATATATGCATCAACATGATCTGATATAAAAGTAGAGACTGGTAAAATTCCAAAATTCAAATATGAAGTTATCTAAATTTGCAAAGAGCAAAATTTTTTTTTTGATTTGTTTGGATAACTGTTGTATTGAGGATTTAAATGTAGTTCCATGTAAACATATTATTCTAGATAATTAGTGAAAATATTACATTCACTTTTGATAATTGTTTTTGCAAACTTATGTACAACTAGGTGAAAAGAATTTTGTTACCATATATGTAATCATTTGTAACTATTTGTATAACCATTGTTATAGGTTATGGAAATTAGTCTTCTCAGGGGATCCGAGAATTACCTAAAAAACAATTTACGAGACTTTTCTTTCGGTTGTGGTTGACAGTAATTGACATTTTACGAACAAACTTTCTTTGTTTTCGTGTGAGAGGGGGAGTAATGACACAGTCAATATCCAAGAGTATTGACAGGCCATGCCAAATGTGGCAAGCCAGCCAACAGGATATGGCAACCTAGCAATGACAAGACTGAGTTGTTGACCAGACAGGAAGTCTGGTAATACCAAATAAGGGAGGCGTGATGTTAACCCCCTATACCCAATAAGGACACAAGAGGGGGAATAGATATTTACATAACTGACCCCTTGACCCCCAGCTAACGAATGAGAGCGATTGAGGAGGGTCTAGGTTTTCTGCATCTGAAGAGGTGATGCGAGGTCAGAGCAGAGGAGAGAGAGACTCCAGAGATTGCACTGCTTAATGACTTTGGGAAAAATCCCATGTCCGATGCCTCAGTTTATCACCTAACCTCCGCGGCCGAGTTCCGACGATGAGATCCAAGTCTAATGCGATCCCGACTCCAGAGTCCTTACCTGCCAATGCCCTATCTATGAGAACTTCCTTTGCCGAAGTTACCTCAGCGGTCCTGCCTCATTCATCAGACTTCTCCATCAACGCCCATGCCTAGCAGTGAAGACGCTTTGCAAGACCGAGGTGCAAAGCTCCCAGGTACCAATTACTTCCCGTAAACCGAATAGAGTTAACAGATTAGTTTCGGATCCTCTGTAGAGATGTTAATTAATACTATGTCAATTATTGTAATATCCATCATTACTTAATCATAATAAATAACCTTAATGCATTCTCACTCTGGATGTTTTATTTAGATAAAGAACCTACTAACCACGTAGATTATAGCAATTGATATCATCTAAATAATTCATTACATTTATAATTAGTAAAATTACTGAAATTAAAATTTCGTACATAATACCCGAAAGTAATATATTCAAAATGAGTCCCTGACTGTTAGAACAATAACTACATTAAAAAGTATATGTGTGATTTACTTACGATTCGAGTGTTATTTGAAATATATGGAATTGCAACAAAGAATACTGAAGTGCACTTCAAATTTGCATTATTCAATCACGCACACTTTTTTACATTTCAACGAGTGAAATATTTATCATAGCTGATATCCAATTAAATAATATACTCCCTAATAATCCCCAAAATTGATCTTTAACAATCAACTGATACCCTAAAATTGGTCCCTGAGTTTTAAGACATAACTATATTAAAATTCCTATGTTTGCTTCACTTAAAATTCTAGTGTTGCTTAAAATAAATTAAATTCTGTAACAAAAAAATAAAGAACTACAAAGTTACTTTTTATTATTCAATCACACCCATTTTTTCACATTCTAACAAGTTAAGATATATATCATACGTGATATCCAATTAAATAATAAATACCCTAATAATCCCACCAAAGTGACGGAAACTGCTGGATATATATCACGGGTTCTTGACTATTACCCTGCAACACAAAAACGAAGGAGAAATAAAATAAGGAAAAGCCCATTTTGGACAGGAAGCAAAAAGCGATATGTTCCCCATCTACAAAAGCAGTCCGAAGCCAGTAAAAGAAATAGCGCGAAAAATCCGCCTTTCTCACAGAGTTTCGAACACAAATAATAAAAAATGGTATCCGTTGTTATGGCCTTAATACCCCCAGAAACTAAGAAAGGAACTCCGAATAGAAAAATCAAACGTTTACCAAATAAAGAAAGCAGATTTTAGTTGTTTTTTTTCCTCTCTTTTTGAATGTTTCGGTTCTCCGTATCAGAGCTTAAGGTTGGATTGCTTAGACGCGCTAGAAATCCCAAAATGTTGCGAAAGAAGCTTTGTAATAAATAAAACTCATACATCAGTTTATTTCGATCAATTTTGTATTTTTCAACTATAATTTTGAAATATGTTTTTATAACTCCTTCTGAGTAATTCATCAGAATAGTAAGTTTAAAAAGATTTCACAAAACATATGTTGCCATGGACATTGATATATGACAGTTTCATTATTTTGTTTGCCCTAAACTTGATACAGTACGAGTAATGTATAAACAAAAATCAAATTTGAAATATTAAAATCTTCTTTTTATGTAAAAATAATATATTGCATAAATCAAACATTCCAGAGAAGCTTACTTGTCTCCTTTTTAAAAGAAATATATAATTGATATTTAGTACTGTCTTATAATAATAATAATAACTACAATAACAGCATCGATAACAATAATTAATTATTTTGCATGTTTCTTTTTCAAGAAATAAGAGTCCCTTCTAAGTGATTTGTATTTAAAAACGTATACATACAAAAATTAAAACAAAAATATTTTCCGGGTACAGAAACCTTATTCAATTCAAATTTGCCATTTTAAGGGGTCACAGGAGTCTTAAAAATGTGCAAAGAAGGTACTACAAAACATAGTTTGATCTTTCATGTCATTTTTGAACTACTCAATGTATAAGTATAATTTTTTAATATGTAATTCTACAAGATTTATTTATTATAAAACAAGTTTTAAAATTTATGAAACTTTACCCAAAACTAAAATAAATGATATTAAACATGAAGATATTTGAATACATTGTAATTAGGCTTGCGCGGCAAATTGTGAGGTCAAAATTGAAAAATGACCAAGAAAATGACTTGATATTGTACAAATATTTACAAACAAAGACTTATACCTTAATTCTCAGCTCAATTTTCATTAGAAATTATTTTAAAAAAAATTAAAATCAAAATTTTTAAATTTTTATTAATTTTTTTAGAAAAAAGTTCTTAAAATAATTTCTAATTAAAATTGAGATGAGAATTTAGGTATAAGTCTTTGTTTGTACATATTTGTACAATATCAAGTCATTTTCTTGGTCTTTTTTTTTTCAATTTTGACCTCACAATTTGCCGCGCAAGCCTAATCACAATGTGTTCAAATAGTTTCATGTTTAATATCATTTATTTTAGTTTTGGCTAAAGTTTCATAAATTTTAAAACTTGTTTTATAATAAATAAGTCCTGTAGAATCACATATACAAAAATTATACTCATTTATTGAGTAATTAAAAAATGACATGAAAGATCAAACTATGCTTTGTAGTATCTTCTTTGCACATTTTTAAGACTCCTGTGACCCCTTAAGATTTTTAGAAATTACTGTTCTACTGCCTGTAATAGCAAGATTTCGAAAAAAGGTTTGGAAGACATGTTACTTAAAAATATTTTTTCTCTCTTTGCAACTGATGTTATGAGCACAGCAATTAGACTATTATTATATGAACAAAACATATGACATATACATTAAATAAAACTATGTTTTATACAGAAATTTCATTTTTGATAAAAACTTTAATGTGGGTAAACTTTTGATTAAACAGGAATAAGTTATTTATTATTCAAAAATCGTGTATAAAGAAGTTTAGAAATTAACTTACAAATCGGATCCTAATTTTCTTCCTATGTCATATTTAAATTTTTCTTTGTGGTATATTATAACTTATATTTTATTTTCACTTTTAAAATGCGTAAGGGAAGAAATAAAATTTAAAATAAAAAATTAGGAATATTCGAATTAGCAATTCATAAAGCTTTTTGTTCGTCAGTATTTTTTTATTAGTATTTTCGTTTTTTTTTAAACTTAAAATTTTTACGTTCAAGTATTAGAAAGAATATACTGATGTAAAATAAGTATTATGCACAAGAATAACAAAAAAAGATCATTTAGGGACTCTCTAACATGGAAAAAAATACCCTACCTTAATTTTGCACTGCATATCCTACTTAAAATATAAATTAGTCTTGTTAAGTTTCAGTACCTTACCTTCTTAAAATAAAAGAAACATCCTAACATAAGCAAAAGGCAAAAATATGAAATATGACACATAATATTTGCTTTACAAATCATAGCACTGTTACTTTCAGCATTAGTGGCATTTACCAAAAAGCAAAGAAAATAATTTAATTAAACATGACATCCTATGCTACGTTAGATAAATTGTTATCTTTTATTTTTAAATTTTTGTGCCACTTGCACTTTCAGTTCAGCAAAGCATTTGTCACTTTTGAGGCGCAAATTGGAATAACCGTTTTTGCATGGGTTAAACACCATTGGCAGGACTTCATACTAGATTATTTAAGTAATATGGAGCGCAACTATACAAAAACAATCGGTGCTTTTGTTTTATATTAAAAATAATTTTATTTTATATTTATTTAAGTGCCATCATTATTTAAGTACCAGAGGTTTATTAAGAAAACCAAAATTTTCGTGTTGTATTTCTTTCTATTAAAATAAATTTAAAAACAACAACGCCAAATGTAGAGTTATTTTTTACATTAGCTTAGTTTGAATTATCGTCGCACTGGAACTACACGAGAGCTATTGACGGCGGGTGTTGTAAGTTTAAACAACAGTCAAGTGACTAAACGACACCTGTTTAGACACCCGGCGCAACCGTTAAGGGTGACAATCGTACTCAGCTTTAGGATTTTAGAGTATATTTACGAGTCTCTACACTGGATTTTTGTCGGACATTTTTAGGTGCACTGGCCGTTTATAGGTCAGATGTTATTTTGGCAATACCCAGAAACAAACCTGGGACCTTCTGTATACAGGGCTACAGCCTTAATCGACTAATCAGTGTAAATATTTAATTTTAATATACCAAGTTTCAGATTACTCCGTTGATGGTATCTTAATTTATCTGCTAAACTGACTTATCTAAGATACATTAATATTTACCAATTTAAATTACTACATCTTATAATATTAAGAACACATATATTATTGCTAGTCCTAAATAAATCATCAATAAAATATCAACAAGGCAAAGTGAAGTCAAGTAAAGAAAGGAAAACCACAAGTCAAAGTAAAAAAATTTCATAATTAAATTCAATTTAAATGCAAGAACTTATATTTACGATCTTATAACGGTTCTCTAACATGATATTTTTATGCCATTATGCCGCTTCAAATTACGTTAGACACGATATGTCGATGCTATAGCTTAGTCTAATAATTCGACATGTCTTTTAATACATTCCAATAAGCAATTTTAATATAACTTTTTTAGAAGATAACAATTACTCTCATAAATTTCTCCAACATTTTCCCATGAGTCATACAATCAACACTTCGAAATCTCCAGCGTTTCTCCTAATTTACCGCTCTGTTCCTAATATCGTTTTCCACAAACAATACCGAATCCAATCACAATGAATCTTGACAGTAATTGGACTGTCACTTATATGAAGAGCGATCTCGGCAAATGTTTGTTCCGATTTGTTCAGGTAATTATTGAGAAGTTATAAACTAATATTATAATCTATGGCATTGTTTCAGTACTTATAAACAGCATTAAATTGTTAATAATTTTTTTAATTAATTTAATAAACAATTTATATTTTTACACAGCAGAAAATGTTTTGTTTAAAAAAGAATTGAAAATTTTGTTGAATTAACCACATATAACTAAACGAGAAGTTTGCCCTTAACGAATCTGGTTTTGTTGGGGTGGTCTCAGCCCGCTATTATTTGTTTCGAACTGTGGCTTCATGGCGTATTTTAGCAACAAAATCGAAGAAGTTAGGCCAAATTTTTAATTGAAATGAAACACTGGTTGTTTCTCTTCTATTTTGTTGGGGTCTTGGCTGAGGTGAATAATATACCGACATCTCATCGAGAAGGTTTCCAGTTTGCATCAGAATCATAGGGGGCGGGGGAATGGTGGTATGGGGGACAATGAGGTTTATGTTAAAAAAATATACATTTTTCAATATACATTAATTTTTTTTTAGACTTTTCCTTTGAAATATTATTTTTAGATGTTCTCTAATTACTTTTATTTAGTTTTCAGAATCTGGCAGCACCATTAATTCTTTCAAATTCTTGTTCTTAAACTAATTTTTTTCAGTTGTTGGATTAGGTTAGGTTTGAATTATCGTCGCACTAGAACTACACGAGGGCTATTGGCGACGGGCGTCGTATTTAAGAACCACAGTCAGGTGACGAGCCAACACCTGAATAGGCACCCAACGCAACCGTTAAGGGCGACATCGTACGCAGCGTTAGGACTTTGAAGGATATTTAACGTGCACTCCTTTACACGGGGTATTATTCGTCGGACATTTTTGGCTGCACGGGCCGTTAATAGGTCGGCAGCTATTTTGGTGATGCCCGGACCCGAACCTGGGACCTTCCGCATGCTAAGCGAATGCTTAACCGACTGGGCTCCCCAGCCCTTTCAGTTGTTGGAATTCACTCGTAAAAAAATCCATTATATTTATTTTATAAAACACGCTGTGCTCTTAAACATTGTTACATGCAATAGCCACATTTTCGAAGAGTATTTCTGCAAAATAATCGGGAATAAATTAGAATTTTTTAATTTTTTATATTTTTTTATATAGTGGGGTGTGTTTGTGGGTAGATTGGTGGTATGATTAGGCTTACCTACGCATGCAAGGTGTAATGGAGTTTTGGTCGTGGAATGAACTTAAATTGAATTATATTGGTTGATATTTTTTAATAAAACATTTTAATGTTATAAAAATATACAATGTATTTCAAAAAATTATTTAGTAAGATTTGTTTAAATTTAGCCTATTAAGTTTACCAATGGGTCTTTAAGAGTATGCCCAAAAGAACCTGTCATGTACAATGTTTTATTTGAAATTAGTTATTCGCAATTATTTTACTAAATGATACAAACTATCATGAAAACAATTAACCAAATCAAAGGTAGAAAATATTAATCATTTCCAGAAACATACGATGCAGATTATTTTGTAAAGTTCGGTGAAATCTGTAAAGTTTTACAGGAGCTTCAATTTAATAGTAGAGGACAATACTCTTTTGCATAAATATTCTATTATTATAGTAGGGTCAAGTGGGGTAAGTGTGATTGGGGGTAAGTGTGATAAACAGCTCTTGTAACTTTGGAAATCATTCTAAAAATCCGAAAGTTTGCAATATATAACATTAGACCACTTATAATTAAACTAAAAAGAAATATTGACCTTATTATTTGTTTAAAGAGTTTTGAGCTTTTGAATTTAAGTGCAACTGTCTTCTTTTCATGTGGGATTTCCTATATGTGGTAAGTGTGATAAAACAGCAATGGATTTTGAAATGCAAATTTTGTACACTTAACATTGGAATTAACAACATATATTTTTTTTCTACATATGTATGTTTCTTATAATAATTCACTACCAATTTTAGGATTTGGAATTTACTTGAAGCAGAGAACGAATTTTCTTAATTAAAAATGTAGAAACCCTATCACACTTACCCCACTTCACCCTACTATTGTTATCTCTAAGTAAGCTTTTCTGAAATAAAAGTGCAGAGGAGTAATATGAATGAATTTGTTTCAATGAGTTTTTTCTAGGGTTATGGTCAGTAAGATAAGCCGATTTTCTGCTTAAATTCTGAAATGGTATGTTTTTCTATACATTTTTTTAGTATTAATATTCCATAACGTTTAGATAATATATAAAAAAGGAGTTTTGCTTTGTATAGGGTATAAAAAATAACTAAAAAAATAAAATTTTGCAAAACAATTTATTAAACATATAACAGAAATTGCGTTAAATACAGTGTGAGGCAAACAAAAGTGGCCCCGGTCTAGAGATAGGAATACGTTTAATTTGCTTGGCGAGAAAAACTCTTGAAGCCGCCTGAAACCTGCTTTTGCATTGGTTGGATCGGATTAGCTTCACATTACAGCTACTCATAGACTAGTGGCGAGTTCAGTTTTTAGTTCGTATTGTATGAAGACGTCTCATAAAGCAAATGTTGTGTCTTGTAATCAATGTAAAATGTTTTGTATTATTAAAAACAAAAAGGTCCGATTATCTAGGATAAATAACGACCGAAACAATCAAATAATCACTAGTGGGAACTTTTCTTGATCAGCTCTGCAAATCTTGTATATTTCATTTCAACTAGCTTCTAAAACCGTAGCGTAGTTGCCACCAAATAAGTCGCCAAGTGATTGGAGGGCTTAATATTGAAGCGATCAATAGCTTCAGTTAGCAAACCTGTTTTGTATTGGTTTTAGACTTGGCAACATTTATGCCGTATTGTTATCTCTAGACCGGGGCCACTTTTGTTTGCCTCACCCTGTACAATACTAGTTAAAGACATTTTATACAGGTTAACAAGAAAGTCTGCGAATAAAAAAAAACTGCCAATAGAAAAATATTTCAAAAATGTACTATTTAGAAATTAAACATTTTATTTGAAATTATTCCATTGAAATTAGCAGCAAAAAGAAATGCTTTTAAAGAATTAGCACTTGTTGGAGTAAACATGAATATAATTCCATTATGTCAACCAGAATTGTCAAGAATGCACTTTAAAAGTTAGCCATTTAAATTTTTTTCGCGTCACATTAAAACTTTCTTAACCATACCATCATGGTGTGTTTTGTGAAAAAAGTCTTAGTTTTTATATTAATTTGTATACACTTCTTGTAGCATGTTTATTAGCAATAAAAATTGAATAACAGTATAACTTTTTTTTATTTACTATAATAATGTTAGAAAATGTTTTCATAAAGGAGATAAAAAATAGTAATAAAAACAGTAAATTTTTCAAAAAAAAATGTCGCATTTAAAAAAAAATATTTTAACGAAAAAATATATTCCTTGTAAACTTTAAACCATGATTTTGAAACTGTATCTTTATTATTTTGAGTAACTGGATTGCTGATACTGTAAAATATACATGATTAAAATATTACACTAAAATTGTTTCTTAATAATCAAAATTAAATACCATCCATTAAAAATATAAAGGTATTTTAAATGAAATAAAACACAGTTTATTACTTTAGATTACCCTATATGAAACACAAGGAAATGAAAGTAATGGGATATAAATGGAAGCTCGAAATGGACATTATGGAGGAGGTTAATTCTAAAAAAAAAGTTTTTGACTATTGGTATGATTAATAGCATGTCTGTTTTGTCTAAAACCACGGTACAACCGAATTAAAATAGAATAAGGCTTTCGAGTCGTATAGAATAGCTGTCATACAACTATTTTGGTTTCAATCGGTATTGCTGATAAACAAAAACATTCGTGTTCAAATCGTTAACTAACAATCGCTAACAATCTATTATTTAGTGCCAATGGAAAGTCGCCCCGTTCTTTTTAAATAGTAAAATTATATAATATGTCATAAAAATTACGAAATAATACACAGAGACAAGTACTAACATTTTAGTAGCAATTTCAGTTCTGATATTAGATTGTACCTATTCCTAATGCTAGTTCTCTTGCCTTATACACGAAGCAATAAAAAAGTTAACTGTTTTACCAGCATTGGGTATTATTTGCCCAAAGAGACATCTTTCATTAGGTAAATTGATGGTGTTTCTCACGTACGTGATTTTTTCAGGGTGGTTACCAGAATAATCAAAGGGATTTTCTTTTATGGTAAAAACTAATCATGGATCGCAAAAACATGCTAGTTTATAAAAAAAATAACCGTCACCTCAAACAAAATTACTTACAGGATTTCTCTACGCCCACATTTTTTTCATTAAATCCACAAATATATTTTTATTATAATTCAAAATTTAAAAGTAATGTAAAATCTTAATGATAATTCACCGACAGACAGATATCTGGACGGACGCACAGACATACGGACAAAAAGTATGAAAGATGAGTATCTGAGATTATACCTTTTAACAAAAAAATATTAACTTTTTAAGATACGTCGTGTATTACCGCTTTTGGAAAGCCGTATGTATGTAAGATGATGTCCATAAGAGTCCGTACCCCCCGGACACAGAGATAGACAACTTCAGCATGTAAATAACTACTTTGCATATTTAGCCTACTTATCTATTTTAATTTCGAATGACTTAAAAAAATGAAAAAGTATTTATAGATAAGCTGACGAGTACGTCTGTCTGTCCGTCCTTATTCCCCTTCCACAATCTGCTCAATTCGTAGTATCTTAAAAAATATTTTGTTGTTAGGAAGGTATGACCAAGGAGACGTATTTTTTAGACTTTTTGTAGGTATGTCTGTATGGGCGTATATCCGTCTACGGTCCATCGGTGAATTACCCATTAAACTAGCATTGAAATGCATTTTAAATCATTTTATTCATTGTTGCCCCATCAACAATTGTGCGAGAAAGTTTATTTATTTAAAAATAACATATGAGAGAGAAGCAAAATTTTTGTTTGTTATTCATAAATATGTTTTAGAATGATGTAATAAATGTAGCACAATGTTGCCTAATGTTTGTTTACTAAGTTTGCTGATAGGCAGTATTTTTGCATATACATATGGCTAGTTTTAATTCAGATTGTTTATTATTTAGAGCACTTTGTAGTGGTTTCTTGTTTTGTTATTAATGAATATTTAATTATTCATCAAGCTGTAAATAAATTAAGCAAGCGATAAATAATTAAAATCGCTAAAGTAAAATAATGAAACTAGTTGAGTTTAGCCCTCATAAGTTAAATGTGGTGGCGGTTCTTTAAGATTTTTTGTTTCTAATAAGTATAAATCTTGTGTAGAAGTGTTTCTAGGTGACAATTTCTGCTACAAACTTACTTGTTTTTGAGATAAGAATTAAGTGAGTGTCTAAGGACCAGGAATGTAGGCTATTTAAGTTCTTTTAAAACGTCGTGTTTTCCTTTTGATCAGATCCACAATAAAATAATGCTAAAAATATTTTTAATGTGTTGTAGTGCAAGGTTGAACACACCAAGGGTTAAAAATGAAAATTAAAACTATTCAAAACTCATTAAGTGAAATATTAAAGCATTTAATTAGTTTTGTAGGTGTTAGTAACTATAATTAAAAATATTCAAATTAGTTTACATTCCCAATTAATGTCTGCATCAATAGTCAACTTTTGACTTAAAAAAGTTTTTTAAACTATATTTTTATCTAAATAAATCTATATTATAGATTTTTCTGACCAAACAATCAAATATATAAACAAATCAAAGTTTAAAAAAATGTGTATTAGATTTGTTCTACCTTTTTTAAGTTTATAGATGAAATTTGTTCAAAAATATTATTAAATATAAGTGAAGTCACGAAACGTTCTTGTTATTTTAACTATATCGAAAAATTTCTTTATTTTTAATTCAATTTTGTTATTCTACCTAAACATAGAGTTTGTGGAATAACTTTTTCCAAAATCTTTTGTGCACAATTTAAATTCCTTTAAGTGTATAAGAAAAAAAGTAACATATTGTTTAGTACTTTTCACCGCGTTTTAACTATTTTAAGTCATCAACTGCTGAAAATGATAAGCGAGCAATGACTTTATAACACATTTTTTATTAGTTTTTCATTTTTAAGTTAAATATTTAGGTTATGTCAATCAAAGACCAGACTAGATTTTTTCAAAAGATACGAGCGACGATACACACTTTACATTTGTTAAAGTCGATTCATTGAATAAAAAAGTGCATGATACATTTTTTTCATGTTTTAGTTAAATATTCTTACCTCTAATAGAGAAGATTGTAATTGTTTACAAATTCAAACTTACCTAAAAAAGAAGAAAAATAACAATTAAACCATTGTTGTGTCAAGAACATCTAAATTGCTTACTATAAAGCAACAAAATAATATATCACAATTACAACGCAATATATAGAGCAAAGAGTTGTGTACCTTAAACGTATAAACTTTACAAATGGTTTTCAAATATAAATAAAAAAATGTGTTAATTTCAGAAAATAGTAGTTATAGAATGAAAACCTTATATCATATTTGTACGTTCTAGCTATAATTTGTAAAAGCACAAATCATTTAAAAAATTTTAACAATGATTTATTTATTTAAGCATTACATTTCATTTGAAGATAATACATTCAGGAATTTATCAAAATTCCCGTAGTGTTAACTGTACTTTTCAGTTAGTGTCCATTTGTATTTGTTACTATTAAAACCCGAAATAGTTTAAATAAAATTATCCAGTGAAAACTATTTTTTATTCAGCCCATTAGTTAAAACTAGTTTCCACTAGCTGAAGCCAGTGTTCTCTAGCTTATACTAGTTTGGACGAAATTAAGTGAATGGCACGATATAGAGCAATAGCTTTGATTTAGTATATTTTTTGAGATTATTGCTAAAATGCAATGACGACATTTTGGTTATCGGACTCACCATTGAAATGAGGACTCTCCATTAAAACTGGTCTAGTAAGTTTTTAAGGACATTTAATCGTTGATGCTGGTAGTTTTTTTAGTTAATAAAGTGAAAGGAAACATTTAAAATTTTGAAGTAAAACCTAATTGTTCTGTTGCCAATTTTATTTTTAAATAATTTAACGTTTACAATAAATTAAAAACACAAGCATGCGCAATTATTTCTGGTTTTACCTAAAACTTGTAACATAATTCTAGTTATTGTAAATTACAACTTGTTTCAATAAATGCAATTTTTCATAACAAGTATTAGCTAAGAAGTGTTTGTTTTAAGGGCAATTGAAAATATTTGCCTAAAACTTTAAATTATACATTTCATTGGTAATTATAAATAATCATTTTTATGCATCAAAGTTATTCTACTGCTCTGTGTTTTGTGAATCACGAATAGTATCAATTTGTCTCTTTCATGGAAACTTGCAATTAAAATCATTTAAAAAAATTTAACTAATTATCTGAAGAACTATCCGAAACATTGTGGCATATTTATCTTTACTTAGATAAAAAATTAAAAAAAAAAATGAAATGAATTTGTTGTGATAAAAATTGATTATCATTTTAAATACAGTAATTTAAGTACGATATTTTTTAGGAATTCTGCATCTCTATTCATTAAATATTACTTCTGAATATGCATACAATTTAAAAAGAATAAGATAAATTGTGTTTTTAACATAACTATATATTACTGAAGTCCAGAAACGACAATATTTTATAGTTATTGATTCGTATAACAGATGGCGCCATCAGCAATTTTAAAGATTCAACAAAGCAAAAAATATCGGTTATCTTAATAAGTCTAAAAAACGTTAGCACATGGACATCAAAACGTGATTTGAATACGATTTTTTTAAATCTTTTTTTTTTCTAACCCAATACGTTATTTAAAATGTAGGGACATGGGTAGCTTTTAGCGTTGCGTTTTCTCTTACTCTCCGTAATTGCTTTTCAAATACATTGGGTAAATATGGTAATGGGTAGTGAGAGATTTAAAAAATTTTAGTGATTTATCGTTGAGCTGTAATATTATTTAGCCATTTCAGTATTTCAGGGGTAAAAGGGCTGTCTGGGTAATTGGTTTTCGTAACCTACGGAACTAAAGTTCGTCATTTATTTAACGTGGCGTGTGATGTCTTGTTTAGTTATGTAATTTTCTTTGCTTTTGGAAAATATCACTAATGCCTAAAGTTTACGGTGGTTTGATTTGTAAAACAAATAGTACGTGTCAAATTTTATGTATTTGTTGTTTGCAGACTTTATTTAGTTTGTTAACGGTAATGGACTAAATTAAAATTGCTTACATTTATTTAGAAATAAAAGTCTGGTTTGAGGTACTAAATAATAAAAAAAAAACGTTCATTTTTTGCTGGGGCAGTGGTATTTCTATTTGCCTATTGCGTATAAAATTTAGTATATTACTTCTCTACAGTTTTCACATTAAAAAAAAATAGTATTATGAAATAATAAAATTGGCTTTAAAATTCATTAAATAGAGGTTGAAAATCGCTAGGAATAAATTACATTTAATTTTTTTTTAAAAATGTGGTAAATTTTCAACTTTTATTGCATACAAATTCAATTCATTAACTATTTTCGAATCTGGAGAACTTCAATAAAAATTAAATACCTAGTTAAATTTTAGTCGTAGAATTTAAAAAAAAAATGATTTCAACTAAATTCGATGTGTTTATAGGTGTCCATAAAAATAACGAAGTTTTATATTCAGTAATAGTATATACATTTTTTTTAAATCAGCAATGATTCCCTGCCCTGCTGTACATATATTTTAATTTTTCTACACCGTCCATTTCAAGAGAGCTTTGAATGTAAGAAGCCTAGCATCAAGCATTTATTGGACCCATATACAGGTAATTTAAACGGGAAAATATTCTCATTGAACAAACAAAAATACAACAACAATACATTTTTTAGTTGCCATTTTAGAATGTATGTGCTTTGCTCTAAATTAAAACGTCGATTTATACTTTTCAATCTTTATTTTAGGTACTATTCCTAATATTTATAAATTTCATTCTGTATCATCTTTTACGACCAGTGCGTGTATTCCGATGATTACAACCAAAATGTAATCAGTTTATAACGAGATAAAAAAGTTTCAGAAAAAAAATCGAGCGGATGTTATTTCCTACTAGGTAGAAAACTTATTTTTAAAGATAAGTTCGTTCCATCGCTTTCAAATAATTTATTTATGAATGAGTTACCCGAACTATCAAATTCAGGACAATCAAAACCTTAAAAAATATCTTGGAGGGCTCAGAGACTTTTATGATTGGAACTTGTAACATATTTGACAAATAAATGGCTTACCTTTCTCATGTTTTGCTAACACCAAATCATGAAATTTCAACCACTCTTGATGTTTTCAAGTTTAGCTTTAAACGACAGTATTTCAATTATTTTCTTAGCCAAATGGAATAATTTAATGTTCTGATTTTATTGTTTACGAAACGAATTCATATCTGTCCAGATAGATTTATTGAACTTATTGACCATAGTTTGGTTTTTTCAACTGTCTATTTAATGTATTGGTTGACCAAAAAGTCATTATTAAGTCTTAAAGTATAGACCTGAGGTCGCAGTGTTCGGCGAACTTGCCCCCCACCCAAGAAAGTCATAAGTGATCTATAGAAAGAGTCTGTCTGTCTGCTTGTATGTCTGTGGATCGCAAAATACCTACTTTGACTCCTCTAAAAAAATCTGAAATTTTTAATATAGATTCCTTTTAATGCCTATGTGTGCAGATGAATAAGTGGGTTGACCTTATTAGGGATTCTCTGTTATTATTTGCTTTTTCTTGCGCATGCGCCAACACGAATTGAATTTAGTTTAGATATTGCAGATAGATACAAGTAATTGATTGTCTTAGATACAAGTAAGCATACTTCTAAAAGGAAGCAATGCGAAGTTAACGGGTTCTAAGTAATTCGGGACCATACTGCTAGTTACATTTATAAAATACTTAAAACAAATTTCAAATTTGTATGATGACTACTTCATTTCATACAGGGTGCAGGCGAATATACCCGTCATCTAACTTTTATATTCTCCAATAAAAGTACACATTTTATTCTTGTGCAGTGAAAACTAGATATGTCTTCAAATAAATTGGAGGTGATAATTCAAAATGTTCTCTCTAAGATAACATGCGGAAAACCTATTTCCTTGGTTGCTGTGACACGCAAAGACCATTGTTTTACTTTATTGTTAAACCAAGTATCATATTATGCTCGTTACATGTTTCAGTAACTTTTTAATGGTATTTGGTTATCTTTAAAAAAGTTCTGGCGTTGAAACAGTTTTTATAAAGGGAAATATGACATGCAATTAAAATCAGGATACATATTTTTGTTCTGGACAATAAATAACAATAGCATTGTTGGGTAAAAAAAACATCTATAACAAGATACAAAGCTAAAAACTAGATAGCATAAAAACCATTGTTTTATGTTTTGCATACGGACATAAAGCTTAATTTCTTTGGCTGTAAAAACATAATTACATTGTATCTCTAATTTTATGGCTATCTCTACAAAAGCACAACGAGCAATGGAAACACATGACGTATTCTTTATGTGTAAAAAAGCAAATATAAAAAATAATTGGAAATAAAAGTTTCACTGAGTGCATGGAAACCATTGGATGCAAGCCAGAAAAGAGCAACCCTTCTATTTTTTTATGCCAATGCATTTGCCTGTTACACAAGAGACATAAATAATGACTCGTAGTTAAAAAGAACCGTGCTGACTAGTTATGTTAAAAAGTTGCAATATAAGCAAAAAAATTTAATCAGAAAAAATATTCAAATGCGATGCAAATAGTTTTCCATTCAATGGAAGAAGTCACGTTTATTTTGTAAGATATTGAATATTCTAAAACAAGCAAGATTGACCGCTTTCGTTTATCATTATGATGCTGATAAAATATTCAACAAAGTGTTGATACAAACTTTTATCTGTTGTGCTAATTATGGAAATATTATGATGTAATAACCTAATCGTATTACCTTCATCTGCTTTGTAGAATAACATAATGAATTTAAGATGGGTACTACTAATTAATTTAAGATGATATGGATAGATATCCAATGAGTTTGTTAGGGGGAAAATAACACAAGTCTCTCTTTCAGACTTTTGTAGTTTTCTTTAGTTACATTAAAATAATAATAAAGATAGGTGAAAGAAAATTTTGAATGTTTTAGAGGAATAGATGACAAGAAATTAATATCTTAAAATAAATAAAAAAGTATGAATAATGATGCTTAATCATGTTTTTTTATATGTTTATCAAGGTAATAAATTAATATTTATGCATAACAAAGTACAAGTAAAAGATTATATAAGGAATAATACACCCTTGGATTGAAAAGTCTAATTAGTTCAAAAAATATTTTAGGTTTGAAATAATAAAAAAACGATTTATTTAATGTATTTCTATGATTAAAATTTTAAAATGTTATCAAGAAATGCCTACGTGTTATTGATTAGTTGTTTTTACGACATCATCGTCATATATTAGGCATTAAGAGTACATATAGGGTTTATTTTACATCATCCTCATCAATTCTTTCTTTTTTTTTTTGCTTTAAACTGCTAACGGGAGTATCAATCCCTATTATTTTCAATCCCTAAGAACTCTATTTATCAATCCCTAAGTTGTTTTAAAGCTACAGTTGGACTCTTTAAGTGCACATTTTCACAAATCGCCAATTAAAATTTTTTCAGCCAATTCAATTTCTTAAAGCTTAGTCAGTGAAATATCGTTTTAATTAGTAGCTGTTGACTTTCATTATTTTTAAAACGTAGCACAGATTTTTTTCGATTGAAATTTTTTCCCCGATTTGTTGTTATAAGGCTAAACAACCATTTGAAGTATCATTGCATTTTTTTTCTTTAAACGAATTCAAATTGTACATTGAGCATGCGTTAGTTTTAAACATGAAGTATTTACTGGTTATATACAATATTTATGAATTCAGAGTTGAATATAGTATTTTATTTCCCTTTTTGTACAAAATCATATGTTTAACACGGCAAAAGCGTCACTTGTTTGCTAAGAGATTACTTCTATGCTCCACAGCTCATTTCACGTGTATTATCTGTTGCGTTTTAATTGAAAATGTAGGGTTAGTACTATTTATTTATTTAAAGAGATAAATTTTATAAATAGAAGGATTATGTTTTATTTTAGAGTATTTTTTTCGAAAGTTCCTTTATAGAACAACATTCCCCTCCAAAATTTATGCATATGTATGCAAAATGTGCATATAAATGCAAAATGTGCATATGTAAGCAAAATGTGCATATGTATGCAAAATATGCATATATATATACAAAATATGCATAAGTATCACCATTTTAACTTTAAAAAAATTTAAGCACCAAATGCACCGAATGCAGTTTTTTATTAGTCAAACTGAAGCGACACTCTTCCTAAATATTTAAATCCAAAATTAAATGTCACATTACCAAACTATTCGAACAGAAACAATTCCCGTGAAAATGTCAATAGCCATTATTATGCCTTAACCCTTTTTTAACATTCTCCATAGTTCCCCATCTTTGTTTTATTGAATCAGTGTGTACGCAAAAGAAGGACCAAAAGGAATAAAAATAAGAAAAGAAGATAAATGGAGGGGTGTTAGAACAGGGAAAAAATATTCTCACCTGGATTTAGAAGCGACAAATTATCACTGAAAATGCATTTGAAAGAAAGGCGAGTCCGTAGAGAATCACTAGTAAGTTCATTGGTTAGGAAAAATTGCAACTGGCACTTAAGGATTCTTTAAAAAAATAACTATATAAATTACTTCAATCAGGACAACTATGAGCGCGAAATAATCTTGCTATACCTAATTTTACCAATAATGAGTAAGATGCGATATTGTTTCTTAATCTTTACTTTGGTCAACCAACAAGCTTTAACTTAAATCATACCTGGTATAAACGTACAGATATCTTATTACAGAAGTTAAACGTCATTGGGCAGCGACTGTTTTAGTGTCAAAATCCATATTAGAATTGGGGTTCCTAATAAAATACCAAACACTTAACCAACTTGGCTTATTTGCGTTTCATAGGTATTTCCTGTCAACGGTGTTTTTTTCGACAATACGACGCTGATACATGAGGTCTGCAACGACGTAGCAATAAAGCAATGTATATCAAATTGGTCACTCGATTGATACCAGAAAACTAAAGTGATCTATTCATGTAGTTGCATTTTGGAAATATACCACTGACCTGCTTTTATTCAGTTTTTAAAATAATTACACTGGTCAACAGTGAAAATGCGAATGAGATGAAAGTACCCAATTCTGAATGATTTCGACGTGCTAAACACGAATATCACCTTAAAAAATGAAAGTTAGCTCTTGTTGTTGAGTTACGGTCGTTTTTTCATTGCATAGGATACAGCGAAATGCAGGAGCGCACCAAACGCAAAATTAATTAAAGTCAATTTTGTTTACAGAAAACCTCCGAATTTGAGGCTTATACTGATTTTATTTTATATTATCAACCTGAGAGTGGGAAGAAATGATAAATTTCAAGGTTTTTGCAACCATATTAGCAGCTAAATAACCCTTCTAATCAATGTAATTGTTCTCATCTCAAGAGGTGCAGAATAAAAAGCAATAAATTCCTTGTATTTCGCACTTGGTTGTTTTAGAAGCTGGAGAATATCAAAAATTAGTAATAAATCTATAACTGTAATGCCTTGTAAATGCATTAATAGAGCACATAACTTCTGTTATATTTGCGGCAAAGTGCAATTTTTTGAACACAGAAAGGGTCATCTCTGCAAAAGTAAAGAATGCTTATCATTTGTATTTTGGTTTCAAGATGGGAGACTAGGAATAATTTCGGGACTCCTCACTTATGTAGTTAAACTTGTGTAGCAAATTTGTCACTGACTTCATCTGGGACAACAGATAGTGCCGAATGCTATATAAAATTTAATGGAGAAAAAAAACAACGGAATGTCAATTTCCGATTAAAAGGGAACCAACAAATCAGATTAATGACTTATTTCATTTCTGCATCATCTCATCAGTTAAATGAGGTGTTATTTAGAAAAAGCTAAATGTTGAATAGCCTAACATTCCTTCAACTATGTGTCCGGTCCGACACTACTTACTAAAAAGTATCCAATATTTTTTTTTATAGTTTTAACGAAGATAATAGCCATGCGTCTGCTAAATATGCTACAGCTTCTAAAAAAACCATGAAGAAATGTGAGGAATTCATTGCTCTTTTTTTCTGCACCTTTTAAAGTGAGAACAATTATGTTGCCTATTGGGGTATTAAGCTGCGAATGTGTGTAAAAATTCTTGTAAATTATCATCTCTTACCAAAAACATGTTGATAATATTAAATTAAACCTGTATGAGCAAAAATTAGGAGGGTTTCTGTAAACAAAATGGACTTTAATAAATTTTGTGTTTGGTGCGCCCATGCATTTCGCCGTATCCTATGCAATGAAGAAAACGACCGTAACTCAAAAACAAGAGCTAACTTTTATTTTTTATGGTGATATTCGAGTTTAGCACATTGAAATCATTCAGAATAGGTACTTTCATCTGATTCGCAGAAATTTTTTCAAAATTTGTTGTCCAGTGTTATCTTACGTCAGCAGGTAACACCAGTTCCACTAGTTTTGCGTTACAAAGCCGTAGCGTTGCAAAGCACAATGGACAGGGAAGTATTGGCTAAATTGCACGTTTTCTACATTGAAGTATGTATTGTTATTTTGTATTAGTTAAATTTGTGTTATTTTGTATTGTGAAAAATGCAAAATTATTTTATTTTTGAAATAAAATCACATTGATTTAAATCTTAACTAAATTATTATAACTCTTTTGATACAGTTAAAAGAATATTTTATGTTAAAATACAATAGAAAAGCTAATTCATTTATTTTTATTCTGAAAAATTGTGTTATTGCTGCACAATGCAATATTACCAGTTCTTTATAATTCTGCTGTCATTTAAAAAATATGATCCCATGTATATACTTATCAAATAATAATTGTACTTGTTCAAAATATTTAGATAACTGTTTAGCAAAGCTAAAATCACAGAATTGGAAAGCAAATTATTTACATTAGTTTCAAACTAAAGGCGAAAGAGTGATAATCGATCTTTACTTTAGGAGGCAGGCTTAATGTGGTGTGATAAAATCGGAAAAAGCAGATTATTTTTTTGCTCTCTTTGAATCAAAAACGGAATGAAAAATAAGGGATGTCAAGGAGTGTTATAGAATTCAATAACATCATAAATAGGCAGTGGATGTTTGTCTGGTTCAAATAAATACCTCTTTTCGATGAAGTATCAATGTCTAGTTAAAAAATTGATAAAAGAAATTGTGATATCAAAATTGCAGTCCCTTGTTATTTATTATTGTCATGTTATCAGTCGATTGATTTGTTTTTTTAGAGACTTATGTGTTTTTGAAAATTGTATTTAGTTGACTGACGTATCGTGAAGGATTTGTAAAAGTCACTTTTATTTTGTTATGCATGACTTATGACTTTACATACTATGCATACTATGACATAAATAATAATTGATCTTTTTGTACTAATTTTTGGCATGATATTTAAATTTAGATTTTGTGTTTTTGTTTTACTAGTGTGAGAAATAAATACTGATCTTCTTCAATTCAAAATTACATTAAAATATTTATTTAATTGAAATAAATATACGTTGATATCCCAAAGGATGAATTTTAAAATCACAAATATTTACTAACACAGAATGAATATATTTTCATGAATAAGATATATTTTCCTTTAGTGTTTAGAACCTTTTTTTAAAAAATTTAATCCCATACAAATTTATTTAATATGGGTTAAATATTTTGTATAATTACAGAACAAATTGGTAGTTAAATGAATTATTGTTTCATTAGCAAATGCAGTGCTTCAATAAGAAAGTCAATTAACTTAATGTTATTTTAAATATCCGAGAATGAAAGTTTGTCAATTATTTATTCATTGTAATTTTGTGAAAATGGTATTTTCCTAAGTTATTTAAGCATTTGTAATTTGCTTAAGCACAACATTCCTAAATAATAACTAGTAAATCACATCTAATGCCCCTTGGGAAAGCGTTTAATTTTTAAATTTATAATTACCTTTACCTCAACCGTTTGGTTTATATTATTATTTCGATTAAAAACTCACGAATATTTTTATTCTTTGATTTCAATTATTTGTGAGTCGTCTTTAATGCGCTGCATAATATTAATTTCTATGTTTTTAGTTTTACTTTTAACCCAAAAGAAAAGCAATCACCTAAATATGAATATTTATAATTCAATACATCACATACATAATATATTCTTGAAAAAAAGAAACTCAGAAATCTTACACCAAAAATACAAAAAAGAAATAACTTTTAAATTACAAACCAGTGTCAATGTAGGATTTTTTTTTAAATCGTTCTAATAGCAATAATTTGGCCAATTAGGCACACTCTTTGTTTCATGTCAGAGAAAATTTGAGGTATAAATTCAATGATATTAAAGTTTAATTTATGAAAAGAAATTTAAATAATAGTCAATAACGTTATGGACCAGATTAGAGGTTTTCATTTAGTAAAGTATACCTGGGGCAAATATCTTCCTGTTTAATTAGTTAAAAGTTATCCTTCAATTAATTTAAATATTTCTCAAAATGTGTTCAATGATTCACAAAATTTACACTACATAACCTTTTAAGCATTCATTAATAAATCTAAATTTCAAATCGTGACTTTAATATTCAATCGATATTACAATAATTGACGCGCTGACACGTCCACGGGTAACTTATGATTATTCCATGATATTAGCAAAGCTCATTACACTTCCTTTGCATTTCTATGATTTAATGGTATACACTGTTAAATAATTACAGTACACATCACAAGTTTTACGCACCATGATCAAATAATTTTTTATTTCATTTTCAAAAATGATTAATAAGATATTTTTTTTGTTTATTGTGAACTAACTGCTGTTCCTATCTATTGAGGAAAGATATCAAAAGATAGATCAACATTTGACCGTTTCAGTAATTTCATATCGAAAAATCATGATTGCCAAGTACGTCACTGCGCAGTCCACTTTCTATAATATCCGTAATTGGCCTGACTTTTCAATTTGAACATATTTAAAAAATTTAGCTTTTTTAATAAAATCATATTAAAAAACTCACATTTTTAAGTATTATATGCATACATATATTGGAGTTAATTCTATCAAAAATTATATTAACTCCGTTGAATTACCAAAAAGTATTAATAAGCATACTTTTTATTCGTTAAAGAAATAATTTTATTATTAATTGCAATTCTGCTCATAGCTATTCAATAATTTAATAATAAAATATATTTTTTAATAAAAGATAACGATTTAGTCTTAATTGGTATAATAAGTTATAAAATTAGCAACTATAAAAATTAAAGTCTAGTTTAACTTATAATTGATTGGTACAATTCATTTTGTAATTGTTTTAATTAAAACTTTTTTTATTATCCAAAACATTTTTCGAAAACGTAATTGGAGCCCCGCTTTGAGTTATAAATAATGACATTATGAAAAAAACTATTTTTTAAAAAATATTTTAACTTTGTTGCAGTTTAGTTATTGAAATGCACTCCCTTAGGTTTTTTAACTACTTAATTTCATTTCAAATAATGTAAAATGACTAATGATATTAATAAAATAAGTGTTCTTTAATAAAATTACTGAATGCGAATGTACCGTGAAACATTATAGTTTTATTTAAAGCTTATTTGATGCCCCATCAAAAAAAGTCTTTTTCAAATTTGGTGTTTAACGGGAAAAATTAACATCTAGTGTATCAATTGACATCACATTTTAAATTTAGGAAGTTTGAAAAGTTTAAATCTTGACAACCCATATAAGTCTGCAATGACAGAGTTTATTTATTAATAATTAATGTAAGGTAGGTAAGAATACGGGCTTGAGTGACCTTTTTAGTTCTTAATTTTGCTTTTATTAAAAAATTACGTCACTTTTAAAAAAACGATAATCCTTATTAAAGGTATCCGCTTCTCTTTAGTATCGGTTGTATGTTTTCACTGTCCATTTCTAGCCAACACAGTCAACTACGCATCATTATTTGGAACACTGGTCAAGAGACGGTATTACACTTGAGATAGAATTGAAAATAAACCAGTAGTGTCATCATTCGCTTGTTTAATTTTAACCAGCACTTGCTTGCTTGAAATTTAACCAGCACAGTCACATTGTACTCAGAAAAAGTAAAGATAAACATTCGACACAAATATCCAGGCCCATATACTGGTATTCGAATCTAGGACCTTCTAACTGCTACCCTGGCTAAGGTAACTGGCTAAGGAGTCTCAAGCAGACTCGTGGTAATCTAGGACCTTATCAATGACGAAGTAGATAGTGCAAGAAGAAATTTTAACGAAAGCCTTTATACTCTTAGCCTTCTTGGACTGAATACTTGTTGGTAGATTTAAGAAAAAATCGTAATCCTCACCAACAGTACTTGAGCTTTTCCAATTCATTGCGATGCAAAAAACCTTGAACTTATTTTACAAAATTAAAATTAAAATATCATGCATGTTTATATTAAAAACAAATATTTTCTCGAAGTACCTAAATATGTGGTTATAAAGGAATCGGTTTTTAAAAAAATCCATGTAACATTTAATTACATCTTTTAACTTAAACTTGAACATTTATTTTAAAATGGCATACCGGTTATGTTTATTTGCTATCTTCAAAGGTGTTTAAGTGTTTCCGGATTCATAAAGCCAAGATTTCATATCCGATAAATTATTGATTATATACGTGTATAAATAAAACTAGAAGAAAAGTGATGTTTTTCTCATGGAAACGCATTGAGAAGAGCCTCAGTTTTGCACGAAATCAACGACAAACTAATGTTCAGAACTGGAAGGAAGTCGTTAATCACCATGGGAGTTAAAACGTCTAACACTAAAACCATAGGGGTTTTCATGGTCTGGCCAAATCGTTGCACTCTTAGGATGCATATACTTTTAGTTTCATGGAATGAAATTTTAATATTTGTCATTGACATTTTTAAAAAAAATAATTTTAACTTACAATTTTAATTAATTGATGATTTGTTTGTAACGTTTGGAACTTACTTTCGACATTAATAACTTATTTTTAAATAATATAATTGTATTTATTCGTGATATTTAAATGGTTGTGTCCAAAAGCTCCAATTGTTGCGAAGCTCACAAAAGTATCATCTAAACGTTCTAAAGGATGGAATTTAATTTTTCCTCTGAAACTAAGGCAGTAGAAAATACGCTATATCATATTAAAAAACAACAAACTTTAATCCTGGTCCCCAATAACATTCTTTAAACACAGATATAAATGCAATGAAATACTTACAAATACTTCACAATACAATACTTCGAAAAATAATGTGCAAGAAAATGTTATCTTTATTTTTTTTAAGTTACGGATACCTCATATTGTTCTTAATATTTCCTTTCTCCTGTCATTTTAAAAATTAGATCATCACCCAGTTTATTCTTTGTAGTAATATTAAAATTATAAATCGATAAATATACTATAAATTTGGAATTAGAAAATATAAATCTGCATATTATGTTTCTTTGTACAACCATTTCCTCTTAATGAGAATAATTTAAATTCATACAGAAATTATTTTCAATCATATCAAATCTCATTATATGTACATTTTAATAGTTTACTTTTCGTCCATTTTATGATAATAGGATCAATCAGATTTATATTATTTAAAATTTATAAAACCAATTACGAAACAATTCTATGCGAAAGGTTTTAACTTGTTTGATAAAGCTTTAAAAAAGAATACACTGAAACGCAAAGCAAATGCAAGATGCATGAAAGGATTAAAAAACTGCTAGCATTTAAATGATTTTCTAAGACACATAATCCTATGTTACGCTTATCATTCGAATAAGCATCTTAAAAATAGAATGTTTCAGACAATAATTCCAAGTAAACTAAGCACAATGCATTCGTAAACTGCTGACCTTCTTGAAATATATATCCGATTAAATTCAGTAAAGAGGTAATTAAGTGGCATTTACTTGATACGTTACAAAAGTGAACTCAATTATTAGAATTTAAATCTCTACTTCTCAGAAACGGGCTTTAGTGTACTAAGTCTCCAAAGATAATGATACATTAGATAAATGCCATTATTAAGTTGCAATAATTTTTCTTGGCACAAATATAAAAATACATTGTTGCTAAAGTATAATAATTGGTATTTAATCCTTGAATGCGTCAAAGCGATACAGGTATAGTTTCGTGAATTATATATTGAGTGAAAATGCAAAGGCTGAACAAAATATTTAAAAGTATTTTTTAAGTAAGTTTAAAAGTTCATTTTACATTAAAAATGATTCATATTTGATTATAAGCCCTTAATGAAAAGTCATGTTATTGTGTTTAAAACATAACATATTACTCCCACGAATATATAAGAAAACTATACAATTTTTCAAATGCTTGAAGCGAAAATGTATCACAACATATTTTTATTTGAGAGTAACTAATTTTTGAGACATCATTTTTGTGTTTAAAAGTAATCACATTCTTCTGCAAATTACTTTCATAAAATATTTCTACGATTTTCATATTTCAATTACTAACTTAAAATGTCTTGAATGTCAACAAAAAGTTCATTCTCCTGAACTTGTAGCAAAGCAACATCCAAACAGAAAAAAGTTACAAAAAAAATATTTTAATCCTTATTTTACCTACGGCACTTTAGCATGCTTTCGATAAATATTTACGAGATAACTTAAGTAAAAATAGAAAGAAAATGTCCATACATTAGTTTATTATGTCGAATCAAAATGCAGGGAAGTCTATGCCTTGTGGCTGTATATTTTTCGAATACAAATGAGAAAGTTTTATTTAATTTGTTATTAACATGGTGTTTCCTAATAGCCCAAAGCATCCAGACCATCTTTTATTTATATTTTAAAAGGCTTATTAAGGGACTTCATTTTGCATAACATTCAACAAATTGCCGTTTGTATACTATTTTGGTAATTTTAATCCTTGTTTTCGGATTAAAATATTTCGCTCTTTTGGGACCATCTTTTTAACCACACTGTTAAAAATGCTTAAAACTTGGTTAGTTTATATCTATAGAATAATAAAAATGTCTCAGAAAAATTATATTTGAAAACATTTTTGTGGGGGATTAAAATGCAATTATTTTTATCCTAAACATACATTAAATTTACTTATAATATATGCGGTGCACATAGTTTTAAGGAATATGTTTTAATAATATATTATTACATCACGTTTTGAAAAAAAAATACAAATAATTGGTTTTTAAATAAACATATATAAAATGAAATATTTATTATTGTAGTAACATTATTAAATATTATTACTTAATATAGATATAAAGGGGTATTTTTTAATGAATAAAATAAATTTTAAACTAATTTTATTCATAAAATGCTGTTGTTTCTTTCAAATTGTTTTTCTTTCTGTTAGAGGCGATTCAAAAGATTATTGTATGCAAATGCGATTAAATACGTTTTTGTAAAAAATGTTTTTAAGTATTTGGTACTAGATAATAGATACAAAATAATTTATAATGTGTTCTAATTTTTATGTTTTTTTCTGCAGCAAAATCATTTCTTAATTAATGTGGCAGGCATGCTTCCGCACCATAATATAATTTAATCATTTGTAATAAGTGGCGTTGAAAGATGATATAAAACTGCAGAAAGGCATAAATGTCTATTTAAATATTGTTTCAAAAAAGTATCAAATGTACACACATATTTTTGTGAATAAAAAAATTCAATCTAATGGAAATATAACCTAATAACCCAATTTTATCTATAGAAATATTCAGTTTTTAATTATTTATGCAACACATTTGAATAATTTGAAAGATCGTTGTCTGTAAATGCGATGAAATAATTTTTGTGAACATTAATTATATGTATTTGATTTCATAATGTAGCTTTAAAGCATGCATACAATCTAATTTATGATATATTCAAATTATATTGTAGGATTTCGCTTCAAAAACAAAAGCTATAACTGAAAATTAAGTAATTTAGTTCCATAATAGCAATAAATCATTTGTAAAAAAGTTGTTTTAAGTGATAATTTTTAAATTTGATCTTTATATTTGTTTCAAAAAATTAACAATATCTTAAGAAATTGTTTGCAGAATATTCATTTTAACACTTTAATAAAAGTGTTTTTTTAAGGTTTTTTTTAAGCGCTTGACCTCTTTTAATTTCTAGTTTGTGAATTAAATTTTACTTAACCAAACTGGCAAGGAAAGAAATATAAAAAAGCTTCGCCGTGTCTTTAAATATTATGCAAGAATGTTAAGAAATAAATTCAAATTATAAATTAAAACTTAAATTAGAAATGGCTTTGTATGCTACTTGTTTAACGCCCCCCAAAAAAGAGCTTGAGGTTAAAAATGAAGAATTGCTGTGTAAATTTCGTGCCTGGATTTTAATTTGACACTACATTTCTTCCGCTATGTAGTTGGTTATATTTTTATTTAAAGTTAAGTTAGGAAATTTAAATTATGTAACTTGATTTAAGCAAACTTTACACTTATGTTGTCATTGAATCGTTTCTTTTTTTGCTTAGATTTTTTTAAAAAATATATTAATATGGCTAGTTTTGTGGGGGATCAAAATGAAATAGTTCTATAATTGGTATTTTTAAAGAAGCCAATATATTGTACTTAACTTTTTTAACCAATGTCATCAAAGGTCCTTATCATCTGGAAACCTTTAGACCTTCCCTTTTGTGTAACTATACTTTGGTGCTCTTTTCTAGAGGTTGTCTAAGTATTGTTAAAGACTACATAACAATGATTGAATAAGTTTGGTGCGATTGCAATACCCTCCTTTCCTTTTTTGAACATAGTAATATTGGCTAAAACTTTGGGAGCAATATAACACATAACTTTAATAGTTTACAGTGTAATTACTCACGATCATATGTGGAATATTTAGGTTTATTAATTATTAATTATTGATTTTTTAATAAGCATTTAAAAAAAAGATTTTTAAAATCGTTTAATGCAGTAGTAACATAATATTTGTTACATATATACCAAAATAAAAAAAAAAAAATTAAATGAAATTTAATTGAATAAAACATATTATTCCATTGCTAAAAATGGCTCATTTTTAATAATTTCTGCTTAATAAAATTGAGCAATTCAAAAGACCATGGTCTGTATACGTGTTTCAATATTTTTTATTAAGTTTACTTATGTGCATTTTTATTTCATTATATAGAGTTAGAGCATACATTAATCTAAAAGAATTTTAATGATATGAAATATATTTTTCTATCCCCAAAATAAATGAATGATTCCATATTTAAAGCGAAATTCTTCAGGACCGAAATAGCTTTAAATCATTTGTAAAAAGTTTCGCTAACCGATGACCTTAAATAGCGGAAATTTAAAAACGTTTTTAAAAAGGTGTTTCAAAAAGTATCCTTTTCTTAAGAAAGCATTCCCTGAATTTTCATTTTCATGCTTTAATAGGGGTATATTTTTTTAAACGGGTATTTGTTTTGACCTCTTTTAATTTTTAGTGTGTGAAATGAAATTTACTTAACCAAAGTGGCACGAAAAAAATATTATAATGAAGCATCGCTAACCATGTCTTTAAATATTATGCAAGAATGTTGAGAAAAAAGTATTAAACTCTAGATCAAAACTTTAATTATAAAGGGCTTTGTCTGCTACTTGTTTTGCTCCGCAAAAAAGAGCCTCAGGTTAAAAATGAAGAATTGCCGTGAGTTTCATGCATGGAACTGAATCTCACACTAAATTTAATCTGCGTTTTATTTCCGTTTAAGCTTAAGTTAGAAAATTAAAATTATGTAATTTAATTTCTTAACTCAAAATTCATATTGTTATATAATTCTTCCAGTTTTATTTTGAGTTTAAGTTCTATTTAAAATGTATTTACGTGCATAAAAATTTTATAATGATGACGCAAAATTTTCTAATAAAGGCAAAATTGAAAATAAGCCCATGATCAGGTACTAAAAAATTGTTAAAGTTGAACATTGGTTGTGAGCGATGATTTACATTATAAAGACATATATTTGATCGAATTGCAAAAAAGAAATCAAATATTTTTATTACACCATTAAATAATGTTTATGTTTGCATTCTCTATTTTCTCATAACCTTGATGAACCCATATCTAAATTATTCATTTTATCACTAAATACGATATTATAAGTGCTATTAATAAAAATAAAAAGTTTAAAAAAATCTTTCAAATATTAATGTTTTTTAAGTAAAATATAAAAAAGTGATATCAGATATGTTTTATAGGATTTGAATACAACATTTTAATTTAAGCATTTTGCTTTTCGAAATTTGATTGCTTAAAAAATGAATTATTCATTTGGACAAATTGATTTTTCTATGTTTGTTTCCAAACTAGATCCAAGCAATTCAAAAATAAAATATTTTTTTTTATTCCGGGTCTTAATGAAATTTCTCTCCTTTCTTGTTTACGTTACGCGTCAAGTAAATCGCACCGTATGTTTTATTCTTTGTGATTTAGTAAATTCGTTAATTTTGAAGTTTCTCTTATTCTTTGAAGTTGACTTAATTAACTGCATTTTCAAAAACTACACAAAAACAAACTGTTTTTAATGATAGATAGCTTAAAAATGTATTCAAGTTTGAATAATCTACGAGAGTATGAATTAAATGAAAGTTTTATAAAATACTCTAAAATAAACTCATTAAGTATATTTTAAGATGTTTCTATTTCTGTAAACGTTGAACAAAATATTATTTTTTATTTTCTAGAACTAAGAAAAATGATCCAACTATTTTAAATGGACAATCAACCAGTTTTGACACATAAAATGTGAATAATATTGTATTGCAGCCATCGTTTATAAATTCCACAAACTTCACATCCCAAATAATAGTAAAGAAGAAATATGTTATATTTGCAATAAATATTGCTTGGATAGATACAATTCTAATAACATTTGTGTACACAGAATAAGAAATTAAAATAAAACCTTGTGATACTCAAAATACAATAGACATGATTTTATTCTAAGTTTCTAGTTTAATAATTAATTATTTTATCTACTTAATTGCATACATACAGTTACATAACTGTGTCAAAGACAATACATTAAAGTAAGATCTTAAATATACTCAACGTGAGAAATTTGTTCACACAAAAGTTAAAAAAAAATATTTTCAAAGATTTCGACTATTAAAGCAGAATTTGCTCAACAAAAGCACATCTAATTAAAACTGTCTAATTAGATTTCTTAAAATAATTGTCCCCGCTTGAATCCCCGTTGAATACTTCATTTTAAATAACGCATTGTTAGAAAGGAATTCAAGAGTAAAAAAAAAGCATCCCGATTCTTAAAATATTCAGATCCCGAAATTACCTCCGCCACTCCAAATGAAGCGGCAAAATCTTGAAGAAAAGTTCTAGTCATATTTTCCAATACCTAAGCCTCGAGATTCATAAAGCAAATAAATTCTTTGCTATCCTTTAGGGGAACATTTCATCTCAGGAATCCAAGTAATCAGCCCTCTAGGAAAGCAGCTAGGTTTATCGACACGGTTGCATTTTTAAGGATTTCGGCAAGTGGAATTTTCCGCAGCTGGTTCTTATTAATTCGGGGAGTGTCCTTCAAGCGTCAAGTGGTCTGCTAATTACTCATATGTTGGTGGCTGTATGTCTGAAAGATAATCCTACTTCTGTGTTTAGTAGGTTTAGGTTAGGTTCAAATTAAATGGGTCATTGCCAACATAAATAATTCAAAATCAAAGAAAATTTAGTAGCAAAATATTTAGAGAAATATATTCTAAGATATTTAAATGCACATTTCGTTTGAATGTTAAAGAAAATACAAGCAATTTAAATAATTAAAAAACTCATATTTCATGTGATATCTTAACTAAATAAAAAATGTCAACATATTTTTCTTGGGATTATACACATCGCAGAAATATTTTTTGTTTTAAAAAAGGCATATATTATAGAAAGCTAACCATGAAACAATACAAACATGTAAAAATAGAAAATTTAAGTAATGATTACAATAATAGAAAAAAAAAATACAAAATAAAATGAATAAATCAAAATAGACATGTATATTTGATAAGTATATTTTAATTTTAAATGTTGTAACAAACTTTTGCCATGATTTGTCTTTACATGTAGGGTAAGGTGGGGTAAGTGGGCCATTGGGGCAAGTGGGCAACCCCCTGGCATTTCCCGAATTATGGACGTAAAAAAAATCTGTTACGATATTTTTACGTATTTACCCCAATAGATGCAGGAAACATTATGTCATCATTTTAATTGAAGTATGTAACAAGGTACAATCTTTTTTGTGATTTGCTTTTAAAATTGCATCTTTTCGTAATTCACGCCATCATACTATTTTTTTATTTATTTCCAAACGGTTCTTGATACAAAACAAAATGTTATATATTTTGAAAATGTACAAAACATAGTATCTTTTTGTAGTGTCATGTACTTGTGATGTTGATAAGGTTAAAAGAAAATTGGGGTGGCCCAGTTGCCCCGCGTTTGGGGTAAGTGGGCCAGGGGTGGCCCACTTGCCCCAACTCTTTAATATACTTTAAAAAAGTCATATTCACTGATTCATAGGGTTTGTCATATTCACTATTCATAGTCATATTCATTGACATAGGCCAGTTTAAAATCTGTAGACCTAACATTTTTTTTACACAACTTGCAAAAATGACAAGATGAAAATTAACGTATTTTTTCTTGTAGTAAGCTTGCATGCCAGAAAAAGTTGCTATGCGGGAACTATTAAACATTCATCATTACTTTTTTTTTTCAAACACTCAAAAAATCATGTAGATTATTCCACTTTCCCCACCATATCTCTACTAGTTATGTGTAAAAATATATTAGGGGGGTGGCCCACTTACCCCCACCTTGCGGGGCAAGTGGGAAACTCAGATGACCAAAAAGAAAAACATAGTTTTTAAATTAATTATTTGCCAATTTGTGTTAAGGTTGCCATGGGTACAGTAATAACATATGAGAGAATGGACCACAAAAAAAAATAAGTTGTTAGGCCGATTACATCCAGTGGTATGAGGGTCTGAAGTCCAATTATGCCAAAAAGGTGGCCCACTTACCCCACCTTACCCTATCAAAATCAAGCGCAATAGTAATTCAGTAAACTTATGTACACGATACAAAGAAAAATAAAAGGTAGCATGACGTTAGGGCAAACTATATTAAGAGAATAAACAAAAATACAAACAATATAAAATGAAAATTAAAGTAAATGAATAGTAAAGTAAAATATATACTATAATAAATTACATTTAATTTAATTCTAGGTTACAATACATTTTAAAATAAAACACGAAGTTATAAAAGAACTAAAATAGCCTACTTTCCTGTTACTTAATTACCGAAATTCTTATCTTGAAAAAACTAGGTTCGATACAGTAAGTGACATCAACAACCGTTTCTACATTAAATTTATATACTTTAGAATAAATTTCACTAAACACAGCATCCAGCTATAATTTCAACTTCGTAAAGCCAATTCTTTTCATTAATTTTCTATCGCCAATAAAAGAAATATTACTTATCGTCCGCTTGAGTTATTTGCAGTTATAAATAAATATTTAATTATTCGTAGAACAAAAACTATATAGTAGTAACAAGTAGTAAACTAACAAGTAGGTTTGTTATATAATCTGTCCCCTAACCCGCTTCCAAACATCAGTTTTGTTTAACAGGTAAAACGGCGCCAAACACAGCATTTATTCTATATTAAACATTTACCCGTTAAATTCGGCTAGTTTCATTTATTTTATTTCGAAAATTAAATAATTATTACTTAAATCGTTTGCAAAAATTTATGTTTCAAAGAATAAATATTTAATATTTCTCACTTTAAAATAGAATGAAAGCATTTAATTCCAACATACAAGGAATCACAAGCATTGTAGTTTGCAACAGCGATTTAAATGACTCGAAATTGAATTTCAATGCTAGTTAAATGGGAAATTCGTCGAAAAATAGTAGATTAATGTCTGTCCGATCGTACAGATAGACGGACAAAAAGTATGAAAGTTGGGTTTCTGAGGTCATAGCTTTCTAACAAAAAAATGATTTTTAAGATCGGATGGATAGAACCGATTTTGGAAGGGGAGTACGGACAGGCAGAAGGCCGGACGGACATCGACCGCATGTCAATACCTACTTTTTTATTTTTTTTAATTCTTCGAATTAAAAAAAAATAAAAGTAGGCTAAAAATTCCAATTGATATTATTTTACTATCTTCTATAGTAGAACTGATATTTATCCAATCTCATTTATCATAAAGAAGATGGCTATCGATCGTGGTTATGTTGCTCGCTTTGCCAGAATAACCGCACCGTTACTCCCGCGGATTTGTATGTTTATTTGAGACGTTTTAAGAGAAAATATCTTTTAACAATTTTAGAGTGACTTTTTTTGTTTACATACATGTAAATCAAGTATTAGTATCGTGAAATTAAATGATTCTGGCAAATTCGTTTAAAAAAGTGAGTGTAGCTAGTCTTTCTTTGCCACTTTACTTCGCTAAAAGTAAGTGTTTGAAAACATGTTTCTGCAATTTGTTCAATGATGATAAATAAGCTTACTTGTCTATCTTTTATTTTCTCAGTGTCGTGAAGTTTTGTGAAGAGACGTAATTAAATTAATTGAAGCATCCTTTTTGACCATTTTTTTTTAAAAGGTTACTTATAATTTTCATTTTACAAGTACTAATGTTTATAATTTCCTCACACAAAACTTTAAGATTTCAGCTACACAAACTTTTGGCAGCCTAAACGATTAATAAAATTAGTTCTTAAATAACACTTTTGTGCACTGTATCTCAGACAAAACTTTGAATAAAAAAAACTTGACTAACCACTGAATCATCTCAATTAAGCTTAACATATTAACGGCATTCAAAATTTCATTTCTCGCAGTAATTATTCGGATCATTTATGTTTTCGTATCATATGATAGGAGCCTTTTCAATTATACGGGCAATCATTGCACCCAGCTCTATATAAACCAATTATGTAACGAATAATTTTCCAAACGATTAAATGTGTGTTTAAATGAAATCATTAGTAAAAAAAACGAATTACATTATGTTACGAATTAACATCCACTAATTCTGATTTGTTTATAAAAGCAACTTATCCATTCACTCTGCTTCCCGTTAAATTGTCTCGTAATCACGTATCCAATCACACAAACGACAATTATCATAGAAAATAGCTTGTCGAAGGAGATTATACTAACATTTAAGCTCATTTAAATCACTTTCTACATGCTTACATTCTCATTTAAAAGAAAAAGTAGAGATTGAGCAATAACGAGAATGTAGCCTAATCTTAAAAGCGTCTCAGCCGTAAAGTAATAGGAAAACAAAGAAGTATTTTGAGAAAAAAAATCACGTTCTAATCATTCTTTTTTAAAATAGATTGGTTGAAGGAATTCGAATTGAAGGCTACGTTTGAAGAACGTTTGTTTTTTGCAACTGTTCTTTTTAACTGTACACATTTTGGATTATTCTATACATATTACCACTAGAAGGTATTTAAATACAAAAATCAGTGTATATATTATAATAATCATTTTAAATAGATGTTACTGCAAAACTTTCAAAAGTGTTTTTGATGGGAAAATAATAGCTTTTAAACTTAAAACATAATTACACGTATATTCTTAAAATTCTTTTTTTATATAAAGCGATCGAAACCCATATGTACTTAGTTTTTCTTAAATTGAACAATATTCTGTTTTCCGCAACCTAACATGCTGCAAATTTTAAATGTCTCCTCCATTATTGTGATAAATAATTGATTAATCATGATAAAACACATGGTTAAAAAATCCGTAGCTGGTATGAAACCAACAATACGTTATATTTTACCCTGATTTCTAATTGGTAGTCACTTGCTGCTCCTGATCCTCTAGTGGAAAAGTAATCATGCAAAACAGTTAAAAATTACAAGGTCCATTTGAAATTACTTTTCTATTTTGTCAGTAACATCCAAATGAAAGACTAGTTCTTTACAAATGATTGCTTACATGTGTATTTTTGCAGTAAAATGGCGCATTTGCATATTATAAACTTGGGATAGCGGCCTTTTATCCATTAAGGTGCATGCATAAAATAGGCGGGACAAAATTCGAGAGGGAGTAAGTAATTACGGTGAGATTTCTTATCCTTTGAAAGGAACCGTCTCCGAAATCGACAGAAGAAATTAACATTCAAGAGACAAATCTGACGTTATAATGTAGGGATTATTACCAATTTTGATTTCTTGCTTGTAGTGGTGAAATATTCCGGATAAAAACATCGTCTGCACGAAATTGGAATGCTTCATTTCTGTTTTTATGTCAATGAAGTAATCGTTAAATTTAATAAATGTGTAGAATTTTTTTGTTATTTAAAGGGTATTTTATTTAAGTCTTTTTTCCTAGATTAATGAAAATTCATGAAAAAGTTTGACATAAAAACTTTTGATTTTATGAATTGCTAGATAATACATTGATCCATGGATTTTAATTATGCTTCACAAAAAATATTTTTAGAAATGATGAATAAGATTGTATTTCATTTGTGAGAAATATATAGCCATAATGAATAATGTCTGTCTTCGTACTATCTAGTATTCTTAAATGAGGAAATCAAAAAAAATATATTTCACACATATTTTGCACTTTCGTATTTTTAGTATATCTTAAGCCATTATCCAGTTAGTAAGTAAATTTTCCAAACGAAAAGGAGTTTTTTGTTGAAGTTTATTGAAATAAAACGTACGACAAACAAAGCCACAGTTCTAAAAAATATAGGAAAAATAAATTAAGTTAAACAAAAAACAAACATAAAAATTTAGCATTAGTCTTTAAATTTAAAAAGGATATGTAATCATATTAACAAAGTCTTCATTAAAGAATTAAGCAACAATTTGAATTTGTAATTTGTTACAAATGCCTCAATATATGTTAGTATCTAAATTTAAAAACTTCGAAATAAAGCAAATATTGAAATAAAATATTAGCGTTATGCGTCTGTGTTTGACAAAGTCTATGTTGACAATAATATTCTAGATTTTTAAATAATTAATTTAAAGTAGTAATGCTGAAATAAAAGAAATAAAGAGTGATTATTGTATTATCTTTTTTATTAATAAATATTCATTTATTTTGAGTATCATCACTTAAAAAAAACATTCTGATGTTAAAGAAATTGTCAAAACTTTTGAAAAAAGTAAGTGAAAGTGAAGTAAAAGAGTGAAAGTGAAAGTAAAAGAGTGATCCATAATTTAAATAACAACACGAAACCAATTCAATAATTTTAGAGCAATTCAATTTAATAATAGAATAATAACTGGACTTTATTTGTGTATAATTTCCAAACGATTACAAGTTGATGAGAGCCAATAAAAATTAATTTTAATTAAAGCTTTTAATTAATAAAGCATTGAAGTAAGTTGAAAAAAACTATTATTTTAATTAGAAATGGAAGTAGTTATATGGTAGGCAAATTCAACTCATTTGCTTTCTGTTTACATTACTGAACTAAAATTTAAGAAATGAAGCAAATGTATGTTTCTTTATTATTCAGTTTAAACTAATAAAAAATCGTAACATTTGAATGCAACACTTACATCACTTAAATTATTGTATTATCTTTTTTATTAATAAATATTCATTTATTTTGAGTATCATCACTTAAAAACAACATTCTGATGTTAAAGAAATTATCAAAACTTTTGAAAAAAGTAAGTGTGAGCGGCTTTTTTTTTAAAAGAAACTCTTATTTTTTTATTGTTTATCTTATTTTTAAAAGTGATAGTTTTGATAGATTATGCATGCAGGCATGGAACACTTTGTGTGGATAACATTATGATTCAAATTACAATTATACTAAGGGAAAGTTTATTTAGTATCTAAAAGAATCAATTTTTTGCAGTTAAGCATTGTGACGATAACCCCTGGCCAGTCATTTGTAACTTTGAGCAGAATTGAGCTAATGTTTGAACTTTTCAATTGTGTTATTTTATAAAGCAATTATTGGTCAAGGATACAATTTGTAATATGAAAAACATTTTAGTGAATTATTTACTAATAAAAATACCCAGAATAACTTTTATATTAATCTATTTATAGGATAGATTTATAGAATTCTAAATCATAGGGAAATAAATATTTTTTCTTCTTTATTCAAATTATAGTTGAAAAAATTAAGTATGACTCTTCCTTTCTTGGGGTTCTTTTTTAAAAAGGTTTATAGAGTACCTATAAGATTTACCTAAAACAGTGGATGTCATAAAAAATATGTATACTTTAATGAATAATCGTCTAGTAATTTTTAGCGGCTTGTTTTTAAATAGATAACATGAGAGGTTGAAGTTTGAAAAAAATTCCATAAATCAGCTCATTTTAATTTTACCGCTAGAATTAACTGGTTACTTTGCGTGCTTCTAAAAAGAAATAACATCGTACAGTTATATATCGTTATCATAAAAAATATTATAAAAATTCCCTGTAAAATTTTAAATTCGTATTTTTTTTAATTCATGAGTTTTCAGAAAAATCACAAATTTATAGCATTTAAAACTGAGTAATATATCGGAAATTTTTTGAATAAATTCTAGCAAAGAAATACCCGCTTTTCGCACGGACTAAAATTCAATTTTAAATTTTAATTATTTTCGTAAAAAAATTATTTTAAATTTTTCAGCCGATGGCAACTGGATTAAGAAAAAAGTTTTCGAATTTAGAGAAAGTGGTGTACTTTTTAAGAAAATTCATTTTTTTTAACTAATAGAACGAATATGAAAAAACTAAGCCTCAGCTGCACACGTTGGTATTAAAGGGAACCTAAGTTTAAAATTTAGAATTTTTAGAGTGTAGTGTAATTAGGTCTTTCTTGATCCACAGGCACACGGACAAAATATTTCTTTTATTATTATAGATATAATAGCCCATATATTCTTATAAAATGAAGCTAAAATTTGTACTTTTATGCATTATATTTGAACTTTTATGCACTATTATGTATTTAAGCCGGTAGATCAAAATTTAAGCAATTGATTATCATTTTGTTAATAAATTAGGACACAAAAGTTTACACGTTAACTTAAAAATGCATTTTCCTTATATTTTCAACTACAATTTTTTTCGAATGTATTTTTGAATTGCCATTTTGTCGGCAACTCTGATAAAAATCATCTACGCTTATCATGGAAATAATGAATTTCACAAGCATTAATAAATGTCATAACAATTAAAAAATGTACTGTAAACTTGTCTAAGATTATTCAAACTTGCATAGTATGGTCTCTTCAATTGATTAATAAAAAATAATATGCATAAGTAGAGTAAAACTTGACACACGAATTCCAACGCAGATATTCAAGTTCAAATGCAGTAAGGCCTCGGTACAGTGTAAGAATTAAACTTTCACTAAAAATTCTGCTTGAAGTCATCATCATTTAGACATCACAAAGTAATGTTACAGATAGGTTTGGCGAACTTCCAAAAATAAAGACGGACTCATTCGCATTTATCATTTCTTTAAAAGCAGGTGCTGACACGTCAGATTGACTGCAAATAGTTGGTTTTGCAAGTAGCCCCTACAATTATGGTTTTAGCGAAAAAAGTAATTTTCTTCGGTTAAAGTAATTACAGGAATGGGAGATAACGTTATTTCTTACAGGGGGAATTTGTCTAGGGAGAACTATTCATCGTAAATGCTATCCTTCATTCCTATTTTAATTATGAGTGTCTTTTCTAATGCTTTTTATCACACAAGGCACATGAAATGGGATGTACTAGCCATATTTCTTTTGCCGCATAAAACATATTTTTTTAATCTTAGATATGTAAATAAAATATTTATATGTATATTCTTAAGAAGTTTATGGTTTTTAATTAAATACTTATGAGATACTTGGTGCAATTAATTGCTACCATTTGAAAACTAAGAAAATAGTTAAGAACAACTTCTTAAAATTATAATTTTAAAATATAGCATTTTTTAAATATTTTAACTACTGCAATATCAAAGCTAATGTGCTAACCTTCAAGCTACAAACAGATTGCTGCATGCAATCGATGAAAGTAGAAGGGTTACTTAATACAAAGAGAAGCATTAATAAAAATCGTCGTCGAAACGTTTCTTTTTCGGTTTGATATGCCAATACTATAAATACTTTAATATATTGCCAGATCACTTAAATATTAATAGAACACCCATACGTATTGACAATTTACTAGGCGTACTATTTAGATTTATATTACATATCAATCTACAATTATAAATGTAAATAATTCCTTTAAACGAATTAACTTATTCATTGCTAGCAAATATATACCCGTTCTACGCACGGACTAAAATAAAAGTTGTAATTGATCGAAATATATATAGAGAATTTAATCCATTATAGGATAATGAACTTTTGTTATTATTCCCGCTCGTTATAAAGAATAAAATATTATTACTTATAAAAAAATCCAAAATAAAAACATACTCTAAAAAATGCACGCATAATAGTTATCGTAATTTCCCTCGTATTCACATAAAAACTATTAGCTTATTTGGAGCCATTTTGGTATGAGTTGGGTGAGAAAAGTTATATAGCTACAAACACACTTATTATACAGCTATAGCACGACGACCTTCGAACAATTAACCAACGTAACAAATTTTAAAAAATGGCTTATTTGGCACGTTTAGGTAAGAACTTGGCGAGTCGTTACCGCATTTGGTGTAATAATTTAAACTTTAAACCCTAATATGCAACTCTAGTAAATTGGACTTTGAACATCCATCATAATCCATTCTCGGTAATAGCTTAAATATGCATATTTGCAAACCATAGAATCATCCATGAAAAAACCATTACCCAAACCCACAATAAAATCCTGAAATGGAGACTAAGAGGAATTCCGTCACTTGAAACATGTAAATTATTTTTCAAATAATGAATTTAGTTTCTAAAGGTATTGGCAACAGAATGAACTAAACATTAAAAATTTTAATTATTATCCTAAAAGTTTTATTTAATTTCTTCTGCCGAATGGCATCACGAAAGAAAACTAAATATCGGATTTGAGCGGAAGTGGTGTATTTTTCTCAGACTATTCGAATTTTCCCTAAAAATAGAACACTTTGAGCTCTGAAAGTTCATAATCTGTAACTTAAGTATGAACTACCCATTTGTGCCAAGTTACGAGTCAAACAAATGTCTAGTTTCTGAGTTTCTAAGAGACATACACACACAAACAAAACTTCATTTTTATTATTATAGATTTACAGTTATAACAATAAATTATAATCATTTTTCCATATTAATTTATTTTTCCTACAATACTATTTTAAAAGTTGTCTCAGTTCTTCGGAATGCATACGGCGGACATTCTAAAAAAGGCTTTATGTCGTTTCCAAACATAAAATCATTATCCATTTAATTGTATGGCGTGTTTTTGTAATTTTTAAAAGTAATATTGATTTCAGTTTCTAGAACTTGATATAAAATGTTTCACTGCTAACGTCGTTGCGAGAGTGACGTGATTTAGATATGTTAGAATTTTTGCGAAATGTATACATTTAACAAACGTCACTAGAGGAGTGACTGATTATTTAAAAATATGTTAAAGCATCTTCTTTGAGAAATATAATGAGGGAACTACCAATATTTAATTAGTTTTGAAACATAGAAGTACCAAAACATAATTTGGAATTCAGGGATTATTTATGGACAAAATCATATATAATATAGGTCATATATATGAGTTTTTAAAGTTTATCATTAGATAGTTTTTATTCGAATATCAAATGTGCCGTAAATTTATACTCCGCCCATTAAGTTTATTTTCAGAAAAAATATTTTCTCTCTCTCAATACTGAGACAAATAAAAATAAAAAGTACTTAAAAATCAGCAAATTTACATTGAGGTTTTTGTGCCAAACCAATTCAGCAAAGTGTTTTCTGCGTGCAAAACATTAGAAACAGCTTCACGCTATGATTGTTATACATCTTCATACATTTAAAGCAACTTTCCATGGGCCTCGCGAGAAAAATGATCTTCACCATTCGAAACTATTTTCCTTACCAAAACCACTAAAATATTGTGATCTTATTCATTAACCTTGCTCGGTGCATGCATAATGAACTAGGCATTCTTATCAAGGATGCATTCTGGATACATTCTATTCAATGGTTAGCCCTTTCAATTCAGCGTGCCTGTAAATGTATGTATATTTGGGTAAAAAAGCTACTGAATAATTAAAGTTTTTCTTAAATATAGGGCATTCAGAATACATCAGTTAGTTTTATTAAGTAGAAAATGATTTTGAAATTGTATTGTTTGTATGATTTTGCAATGAATTTATTTATTTAGAAGCATGAATACATTTAAGATGATAGGAATGGGATGCTTTTGTCGGGGAAATTGAAATATGATTAAACATTATTAAATGATAAATAATCTTTACTTTAGCAAAGTATGAATCGTTTTGTACAGTATTCAAAGAAATTTTAGTTTGCATAAAATTTTTACTTAAGATTTGCTAGTTAAAGGTAAAATACTTGTATAAATACATTTCAGGAGTTTATATTATCATTGACTAGATTTGTATTTATACTAATAGATTTAAAAACACTGATTTTTTTTTTACAGTTATAATTCTTCGACTCGTGTATGTCTAGGTTGACTATCAATCAATACTATTCAGAATTACATATTACGCCGATAAAATTTGAGTTCGTTGTTCGCGGCTTCATAAATTATTTACATACACAAGAAATAACATCGGCGCAATCTTTCATTATTTCTTAAAAAAGTTATAACATAAACTTTTCCAGGATAAATTGAAAAATATGATAAAATAAACTTGAAATTATGGTCACTTATCCTTAATTATTAAAAACGTTTGCTGATTATAACACACTCAATATTGATCTTTGAATACCAAAAGCCTTATTTAATATATTCATAATTACATTCAGTTTTCGTCCCATTTACCAACTTAGTAATTCCCTCACTTACTTGTCCACAATAAGTTTATCGCACGCTCAGCAGTTCCTCTCCAGGAAGTTTTAGTATTTATGCACTTCAGCAGAAAGATGTCAAAAGACATATGTAATAACATTAGAGATAGGCCTATTTACCACTGAAGTACTCATTTGCTCTCATAATTTTGGAAACGCGGTAAGGCATTACTAGTTTGCATAGTTAATACGACATTTGCAGAAAGACTGTTAGTGTTTTACTGCTGGGAATTTAAGATTATCGAATAAGTTTGTTTAGAGAAAATTAAAAATTTATTAGAGTTGCTGAATATAGATAAATAAAATCGGATAGATTATGTTATGAGTTCTCATCTTTAATGTTGCGTTAAATATTTAAATTTACGCGTTTCAAAATGAAAGGATTACTTTAATGTTTTTCGTTATTGTTCAAATTTAAACGAAAATAAATCAGGCAAAAACAATAATTGTACTTACTGCATTTCAACATGCCTAATGCAAAAATATTAAACATTTTAAAATTGTTTTTTTTTTTTTGCTATGGTTATATAACACTAGGGGGCTCCGCCCCCTGCTCGCTATCGCTCGCCAACCCCCGGAATTGCTGTGCAATTCCATTTCCTGTTTTGCGGCCGGTAGAGGGCTTCGCCCCCTGCTCGCTACCGCTCACCAACCCCCTAGAATTGCTACGCAATTCATCTTTGTTTGCTCCGCAAACATACAAGACTAATAAGTGGGTACTGCCAATGCAGGAATGCTCTTCTATACAATCTGCATCGTTGAATAAAGCATGCTTCCTGCTCATTAAACATAAATTATTCATCCTCAGTGAAAAAAGATTTGATTGGTCGATGCGATGACGTCAAACTCTTAAGCTTATTTAGTTACCACCTTTGGCTCAGTGCGTTTAATCTTCCCCAAAAACATTTGAAGAACTGAATTGGTGATTTATTCACTGTTTACTAATTCAATATTTTTATTTCCTAATGCAAAAAATAATTTAGAACAATCAGGAAGATATTTTAGTTAAAAGGACCCTACCAGCTTGGAGAGTGCGAAATACGAAAAAGGGTAGATACATCGGCTTCGGCTGTTTTTACCAAAGAGTTAGGAGCAGAGAAGTCTATCCAGAGACATTGAATGGAGTGGACAGCGCATTTCAAACCTAAAGTGTCCTCATAATCTTACTTACACAGTCACATGACTTTGTCGCGTTTGACTCGCACGTATGGCGAGTTTACCTTTTGGCGAGTGTTTCCACAACGACCTGAACACATGAGGCCGAAAATCTAATAGTATGATAAAGACGCTTGGAAAGGTGATGAGGATGAATAGCTAGTTTTTTTTTGGATATTTTTAATAGATATTAGCAGGACCTGATTTCTGGCAGGGCAAATGGGGCACGTGCCCAGGGCCTCCTTAAAGGGGGCCCTCAATTTTTCTGCATGGACATTTATCATTTATGATGAATACAACTTCCCCACATTTTTTAATCTGGATTAAACAAAAAATATAAAAATTCAAGAACAAAAGTTTACTGCGAAATTGTGCTTAAACTCTGAATTGGTTTATTCACAAAAGATAATAATTATAATAATAAGAATAATTTTTTTGGGAATTAATCATGCTTTCCAATCTAATTACTTCGGCTATATTTTTGAACAGTGTAAGATAAGAAAATACACGTAAATATTTTATCGATGTATGTTTTGGGGCCCCAATTTTGCTCGAGCCCTGGGCCCCTAAGCCGGCCCTGGATATCAGATTATTCCTTTGCTATTGTACGCCTGTTTAAGATTACTTGAACAATTGAATTACGTGGACTCTTTATTAAAAATTAATTTAAAAGAACATTAAGTAGGTTTTTGTAGAGTGTTGCTGTAATATAAGTTGATGATTGACATGGTGAATATTTTCAGCCGTCTTTATAACTTTCGTTCTAAAGGTCCGATTTAAAAAAAGAAATTCAAATATGTCTTTTTGAAATATTGCTTTTTCCTTTATTTCAAATGGAATAAATCAGCTTTCTAAAACGCATCAATATATTCCAAATTCAATGAATGTTCAACTTTTTAGATGTAAAGAACTCAAAAACTACGATTGCAAAAAAAGGTTATTTTTTACCAAATTGTACCAAAAATATTCTACTTCTACGCTGTCAATTTTCAGACCATTAATTTAATTGACTTGGCCCAAAAGATTAATTAGAATTAGAATTCTAACAACGTTGACTTTATCATGAATATTATTCTTCAGTATAAAAAAGCTTTTAGAATAAACTCCCTCGATAGAAAGTATAGTTTATAAAGAACACAATTTTTTACTAAAAGTATGCAGAACTAATTTTACCTGTGAAGTATGACAAATACTTTTTTATACCTCTATTTACAATTAGGAGCATTTGGAATATTGCACAAAACGTTACTGAATTAAGAGTATAACGTTCACAAATGTTAACATGCACATAGATTAAAAGAATATATTTAAATATTTACTATAAAAACCAGAAGAGAAAAAAAAAGAACTATGAGCAAACAATCGTCTGCAAAAACATTAAAAAAACACCAAACTGCTGTGATTGGTAGAAACCCACGTGACTTGGAAATAGATGCAAGTCATCACTTCGGCTGGCCAGCTGATATTCAGGTCTGGCGACAATTTGAAATAGTTCGTAGCGAAACGGTAGCGTTAAGTTGCCATATGTAGCATCCTTTCGCCTCTTGGCGATTTGTGATGTTTGAGACATAATGCTAATTTGCAAGGGATGACGGTTTTTTTTCCCTAAAAAAAACAATTTCTGGTTCAGCCCGGCCACATTAAAAATCGGTTTTTTCTGTTAAAACCGGAGCCAAAACACCAGTTTTTCAAAAAAAAAAAAAAAACGATTTCAGTTTTCCCTCCCTAAGCTGCTTTACTATTGAAGAGCAGTCCATTCTATTTAATGTCTCTGAGTCTATCCAGAGACATAACATAGAGTGGACTGCGCATTGGCAAACCTAAAGTGTCCTAAACATCTAACTTACACAGTCACATGACTGTGTCGCGTTTGGCTCGCATCTATGGCGAGTTTACCATTTGGCGAGTTTTTCCACAACGACCTGAACACAGAGGCCGACAATCGAATGTTATGATAAAGAAGCTTGGAAAGGAGCAAGGATGAAGCGCTAGTATTTTAAGATCCTCTTAATAGATATCAGATTATTTCTTTGATTTTGTGAGTATATTTAAGATTACTTGAACAATTGAATGTGGACTCTTTATTAAAAATTAATTTATAAGAACATTAGTAGGTTTATGTAGAGTGTTGCTGTAATATAAGTTGGTAATTGACATGGTGAACATTTTCTGCCGTCTCTATAACTTTCGTTCTAACGGTCCGATTTTTAAAAAAATCAATTTTTTTTTAAATATTGCTTCTTCCTTTATTTCACCTGGAATAAATCAACTTTCTAAAACACATCAATGCCTATTCCAAATTCAGCAAATGTTCTACTTTTTAAATATAAATAACTCAAACACGATTGCAAAAACAGGTTTCGTTTTGACCAAATTGTAAAAAAAATATTCTACTTCTAAGCTGTCTAATGTTCAGACCATTAATTTAATTGACTTGGCCCAAAATATTTATTATAATTAGAGTTCTAACAAAGTTGATTTAATCATGGATATGATTCTTCAGTATAAAAGAGCTTTTAGAATAAATTCCCTCGATAGAAATTATAGTTTATGAAGAACACACAATTGCTAAAAGTATGCAGAACTAAATAAATTTTACCCGTGAAGTGTGACTAATCCTTTTTTATACCCCTCTTTACAATTAGGAATTCACAAGCATTTGGCATCTTGCACAAAACGTTACTGAATTAGGAGTATAACATTCACGATTCATGCTTAGAGATTAAAAGAATGTAATTAAATATTTATTATAAAAGCCAAAAGAGAAAAATACCAACAATGCTCAAAAAATCGTCTGCAAAAACATTTAAAAAAAAATTCAAGCTGCCGTGATTGGTAGAAACCCACGTGACTTGGGTATTGATGGTAGTCTCCACTTCGGTTTGCTAGCTGATATTCAGGTCTGGCGACAATTTGGAATAGTTCGTAACGAAACGGTAGCGTTAAGTTGCCATATGTAGCAACCTTTCCCCTCTTGGCGATTTATGATGTTTAGGACATAATGCTAATCTGCAAGGGATGGCGGTTTTCCAGAAAAAACCGGTTTTCCATTTTCCATCGGTTTTTCCCTAAAAAACCGGTTTTCGGTTCCAAAGGGCCTCATACAAAAAAAACCGGTTTTCTGTCAAAACCGGGTTCACCGGTTTTTTGAAAACCGGTTTGGGTTTTCCATCCCTAAGCTGCTTTACTATTAATGCGCAGTCCACTCTATGTTATGTCTCTGAGTCTATCAGTTCATATTTATGGAAGCAGGGCTGTCTGAATTTTCGAACTACTGCTCATAACAAACCGTCGCTGAGGTATCCCAAGATGCACCACTTTAGCAGCTTTTTCAGTTACTGCGCATAACATAGTTGCCGAAATTGTGGAAACTGCCACTGAGTATCCCAAGATGCACCGCTCTAGCCTGCTTCTTTTGTTCGTTACTGCACACATAAATATAGACCACTCTATTCTCTTTCCTAACTCTATGGTTTTTACGATCCATGGTCGGAAACTCAAGACCGATGCCAACGGTTGAAAAATAAGCTAGTTTCCGTGGGACTGCTCCAGGGCATCACGTAGCTCTAGCGCTAAACAACGATCTCTACCAAAGCCACGAGACGCAACCTGAAGCAGCCCAGGCACAAAACAAGCACACCACCACACTTACTTTCAGCGTTTCTGACGTTTCTGATTGGCTGAAGCCGCGTAAGTCACATGGGTTTCAAGCGTACGACAATTACAATTTTATATTATATAGAGATACATTAAATCTTAGATGTGCAACACAAGATGACTTTTGATTACATAGAGCTAAATCAATACATTTAAAGGCATTTATATACCTTCTATGGTAAGTCCAATAATTTAAAAACCTAAAAGTTATGCGGCATATACCCCTAACACATGCAAACTTTTCATGAAAACCTTATAACGACGTTTGATAAGTACTAGTACTCATGTACCGAATTTGAAATCTGTAGAGCTCATTTAGTTCGACCTGTAGAGTAGAGTGAATTTAGATGTTCGTACAGATGTACCAATGTTGGAAAACCACTTTTCGGAATCAACACCCTCCAAACCGTATAGTAAACACAAAATCTCCATTTTGGATTTTTGACTTTATTGCAATTCTTTCATTAATTTATAATTCGTATTAGGTAATTGAAAGAAAAAAGAATATGTTATATGCTTCATAACATATTTATTATATATGCTACCACAATATTCGCTTTAACTTTAAATTAGTTAACTTTATATTAGATAAGTAGTTAGATCAAAAGAAGTTTTGCTAAACAAGAAATTCAAAGTTCACTTAGCATGTGTATAATACTATTTTTTTCAATTATTTCTATCACGATTCTAGCATTTCTCTCTAAACTACGGTATACCATGTCGGATCTGATGGATTGCGACAGCAAGATGTTTCTATTGAACAGTTGGAAATGGATAATCGATTTTTCTTTTTTTACAGAAGTTCTATTCTAAATTCAATCGAATCGTATGGGTATGGGACAGAAAAGACATTTATTCTGGTCAGGTCTTTTTACTTAATGTAATTACATTGCAAGGGGATTTCTCTACATAAGAATGAATACGTATGTTGAAAAAACGTTAAATGTTAGTTGTAATAATTGTATTGATAAAAAGCATTTTGCATGTAACATGTCAATTAAACATTGTAATGCGCATTATGTTGCATAAACATACAATATTTACTATTCACAAAGACTTATGAATAAATGATTGCCAAAATATAAGTGACATGAGATGAGTTATGTAGAAGAAAACCTTATAACAATTGTTTTATTGTTATAAAGAAGTTGTTTGTTAAATACAATTTCAACTTATAAACAATCAAAAATTAAAGTAAAATTACATTAAATGATGCTTATTTCCAGAGAAGATTTATTCAATATTATTAAAATATAATGAGATTTTAAAATATAACAACATTGTACTAACTCACGAATTCGAAATTATAATCGACTGACATTACATCCCCTTGAATTGCATATCATTGTACTACGCCGACAATAGGCAAGGATGTACATTGATGATAGCATTCTAATAGAAAGGGGTAAATCCTATTGGGGCTGTCGAGTATTGATTTCACAATGAGGTTACTTGAAATTCATGCACCTACTTGCTTTTGAAAGCTGTATGTAAAACGTTGTTCTGAAGTGGTATTGTTGGCAAGTCATAACTGCTTTAGATAAAGCATTTATGTTTAGTTTCAATGTCATTTGAAAATGCAGAATAAATGTAACGCGTGTTTAATAATTAAAGAAGTTATTGTAAAGTGTGTAATGATATTTAATGACTATTAATACAAAGAGAATATATAAAATCTGAACAAAAAATATGTTTCTATTTTCAATTCGCTTATCACAAAATCATTTATTTTATAGTTTTAACATGTAGCGGTTATCATAAATAACCAATGTCAGCCCTCATGACAGAGGAATTACTTTGTCGCAGACGTTTCAGTATTGGGCTTTTACGCAAGCCGTTTCTCATTAAAAACTAGGCTTGTCCGTATCTCTTCAAACTTTTGTTATTATTATTTTACAATTTGGAAACTTCCTCAAACATTAATGTTTAAAAATATACTTAACCTTCGGGTAGCGTTTTGTAACAAGTTTATTTTATGACATTTTATTTTACTTATCTATTCCTGATTTAAGTCATCTCGCATCCAAGATAGACAATCATACAAAAGAAGCCGCTAAATATTCCCAAGTTTCTTCTGAATAATCTTTTTTTAATGTTTTTTCTACACTAAGGTTATTTGCATTGCATTTCTTCATTTTAAATCAGATCAATGTGGTTCGAAGGGGCGAAAATCCTATCTTAATTCCATCCAACCAAAGACATCGGGACGTTGAACCGTGAGGTACCTAAAATGCATATAGCTTACACACAGTACATTTCACCTATCCGTTTAAGGAATAACAATTTATCCTCGTCTATATTATATCACTGCTAAACACCATACAGATCCAATGTCATAAATGTCAATGTTTCACTACCTTAGCCCTCAAATCCTCACACCACAGCCCGATCTTTATATTCCACCAGCTTAAAAACATATCAAATTTCACAAGCAACACGGCATTGAAAGAAACCAAAACCCTGGAAACGTGGCCTTTCGAGAGAGCAAGCCCACAGAAGCAGATGCTCCCGAGAGGAAATAAATTTAATAAGTTGAGTAAAAATAGAAAGCCGAATGATACAGCCGTAACCCGGATGCATAAAATGAAATTTTTCCGAGGGCATATCGGGAGTTCAAGTAAAAGGGAACTCAGAGATGATGCCCAATCAATACTATCCTTTTCAATATTATATGAATGCAGAAAAAAAGGAAAAAATGCGATATAAAATTTGATACAGATGTATGGAAGCGGGGCTTTAAAGGTATGCCTGTGCGGAAAAGTGGCTGACATGCAGAAAAGGTATTTGCAGAAGGATCGTTATGATTTTTTTTGTTTAATTTGTATTTTAATTTTGAAAAATATCACATATTAGATAATGGTAGCTCAACGACCACTTTAAAATTTGTGTAAATTGATAAGCATGTTTCAGTTTTTTCAAGTTTTGTAACTAAAAGAGTTCTATTTGTCAAATATGTCAGGTCATTTTCCCTCGTAGAGTTTGAAATTACTTTTTTTTTAAACATAAATATATTTATAGAAGAATATTGAAATTTCGTTTTTTTTGTGAGTCATATTTCTATTGAGTTGCTGATGAAAAGTGTAAGTTTTTTCATTGTAAGTAAAGGACATAAACAATGATACATACCTTATATGGAATGTGAGGCTTTTAAGTGGTGGCATGTAGAAAATAATAACTTGTATAAATTGTAACGCAAAAATGTGTTAAACTTGATATAGTTTAAACATAAAAAATACTTAAGAAATATATTTTAACATGAACTATTGGTTTCAAGAAGTTAAATCCGAAACTTTCTATCTTGCTGCATTAAATATTTGAAGAAGTTCATTATTATATAAATCGTTACACAAGTATTATTTCCTATCAAAATGTATACAGACATTTTCTTACTACAAATTATTTTACTAAGACTGAGTACAATATTATCAAGAAATTATTTAGTTTAAAACGCAGTAGATGTTACGTATTTTTTTATAAATTAAAATTATTACTCTAATCAGGAAATTACTTTATTCATCATTACAGATTCTTTAGAATGGTCGCCTGTTATAAATACATAATATTAAATATAATTATTTTAACAAATACTATATCATTTATGAGAAAAAAAGATAAAAATAATTAATATATTTTTTGAAAACGATTTCGATTTTTTCGAAATTTTTTAGGTAAAATAATTCATTCTTAGCAATTTTTTAAGCATTAATTTTAAACATAACTGTCAGGAAAAATAATCTCGCCTTGTTTTAAACAAAATTTCTGCTAAGCAAATTCGCGTTATTTATATTCCGAACACTGTATATGAATTGCTGATAACAACTGAGCTCCAACTTCAGTATTATATTGTAAACATTACTCAACGTCAAGCACGATAATAAATTAGTTGTTGTACTTTCTAAAATTGTTCACATACTAATATATTTATGTGTAGTATCTTAAATATATCTTTATCATGACTTTTGAAAAGTTAATGTATCCATTTAACAACTATATTAATTAAATCACAAATTAAATTTAAATAAAAAAAGATCAAAACGAATATTTATGAATATTAATTTTTCAAGATTCAGTTATTTTAAGGTTTAAGGCTACAGACTGAATGTGAAACAATTAAAAAGTTAAATGTTTCGTACATTGTAAAAATTTGAAATAAAAGATACTTTGTTAATGACTTCGTAGTATCCCAAATACATAATGCATCATTTAAAATAATTAAACAACATTATCAAGGATGTTCAACATGATAAAATACGACAAGAGCTAACAAATACATGCATCTAGCTTTCAAACTTTTATACGATAAAAGTATTTAATTTATTTCATTGAAATTCAGGTGGTGCAGCTTTTTCTTTTGAATAATTCATTTCATTTTAAGACTCTACATCAGCCAAAAACCGTCCACAAAAAACTCCCGTTCCACAAAACTTGTAATTTCTGTCCAACATCGTTGCAAAACAGCAACCTGTAATGCTATTTTTTTTAGTTCAGTTGTAAGTAATTATTTAATCTCTTTTTTTAAGCGCACCTCAACAACTGACTTTTTTTTATTTCTTTTAATGTACCTGGCCCGTTTTTGTGGACAGTAAGAAAAAACTTCAATCAGAGTAAAGAGTTTTACGGATACATAGCCCTCAAGCAAACATTCATGTTTGAAGTGTACAGCAAAAAAGGGAAATTCCCGAGTTTAATTCAAATTGACGCATAAAAAAAGTCAAGAATAATAAAAATGTATATTTCCAGCCGATTTTCAATTAAGAACGGCACAGTTTCCTGTTGTTTAAGTGAGGGCGGAAAATGAAAATAAGGCTTGAAAAATGGCCCGAACTTTTTAACTAAGGAAAGTAAGAAGTGAATAAAATAAAATTCTTTTAATCTTTGCCATGCATAAGTAAGAGGAATTTTATTTTTAAAAAAATATGCACATGCATTTCGTATCATTTTTAAAAAGTAGAGGAAGCTACTTTTGTACCTGGTCCTAATGACCAAAATGTCAAGTGCAAATAAGTGTGAATGATAAGTGTTCTTGTAAGTTTGGTGTAGTATGAATATACTTAATGGTTTAAAATTTCTTTTCATAAAAACTTCGTAATGTGCATAACTGTGTAACAATATTTGTGAAGTTTTTGCATATTTTTAAAACTATTTCCTTAACTATAAATAAACGACTTACATATTGAATATTAAATATACGCTTTAAATTGGGATTTATAAAAAAGAATTGTTGTACTAAAATATCTTTTGATTTCTTTTATATAACATTTGAATGAATATGTTTCAAAACGGAATAATTAAATTTAAAAAAAAAACGCGAATTTTTAAATTATAAATCAGCACCTTCAAATGTATTTTTTTTAAAGTACAACTTGAAAGTACAATTTGAAATAAGTAAAATTGCTATTATGATGCTAATATTTGGATTAAATTACGAAATGTTATTTACCTACTACTTTTAAAATAATCACAATGCTAAAAATTTTTCCGTCTCCAACGCACAAATTTCAAAATAAGTTACAAATTACCTATATTTTTTTATTACGAAGGTGTTCGAGGATGCCATACATATTCTTAATTTTTGTTTAACTCGATAAAATTATTAATATCTGGTATAAAAGTTGTAATATTCATTTTTAAATAACTACTACAACAAAGAGACTTGATTGCGTACATTGGTAGATTTCGGTTATAAGTTGTTGGATATAAATTGAGTTTAGAGTAAGGTTAATAACATTTAACATGGCGGTGCAAAGTTTAGGGAGCTAGCCTTTGGAGCTGCTGGGTTCAATTTCGAATCCCGGTAAGGCATGGATGTTTGTGCTTGTCAATAAATATTATTATTTGTCAATGTGTTTGAGTCGTATTTCTTTGTGTCTCTCTTGTGACTGTCTCTTCTAGCGAGCGGGATAATGGGATATAATGTATATGCTTTTCCCTTCTAGAGGGCGAACTCACTGTCATTTGTCAAGGTTAATAACTTAACATTTAAAATTTAAACTTAATGAAAACAGAATATTATTGATCAACTGAGAACTAATCATATTTACCAAATATTAGGCTAGAAATGTTAAGTGTATGGAAATTCATCAGCAGTGCTGCCGCACGGCGCACTGAACTCTTAAAACAAACGAGTGAATTTAACTCAGTCTGAGTTAAATTTCACTGTTTTCAATGTCGAAAATGCACTTCTCCTATTGGAGTGGATTTCACTCCTTTGATTAGTTAAAACTCCGACAGGATCACTCCAAAGGAGTGATTTTGACTCAGTCTGAGTTAATTTTCACCCCTTTCCAGTGTCGAAAATACACCTCTCCTATCTGAGTGGATTTCACAATTTTGTTTTAAGAGTGTGCTCTTTGAAAATAATTCTGCTTAAAACTTAGAATTACGTATATTTAGTTTACATGATCTCTAATTTCAGGATACTAAAATAATTAAAGACAAATCAGAATGGTTTCAGATTAAATATATCGTAAAAAACTAAAAGTCTTATAATCATAGCCTTCAACAAATATAGAAGAAAAAAACATATTACAGTTGAAATCAAGCGTAATCGATATCTTATTAAAAACATGAGAATTACATATAAAAAAACGTTATAACAATGAATTGTCAAAAACGAAAAAGAATGAAAATAGTAAAAATGAATTTTCCGGTATCCGAAGATTTTTAATTAAAAATATCAAAACCATTCAACAGAAAAATAGGAAAAATATTTTAAAAAAAACGCATCAAGCAGAAGCCCATTCTATTCAAATCCAGCATTTATAAAAGCATTACCAAATATAATTCCCATCAGAAAATATATAAAAATAATTTTAAAAATATCAAGGTTTATTGCATAGAAACAAAATAAACTCTAATTATTCTTTTCGAAGCATAAGAAATTATGTTTGATAATTGAGAAAAAAATAACTATCACAATTCCTTGCTATTAATTTAATTACCTTTGGCGTTTTATCTTGCATTACTTAGAATGAGGATAAGAGCTATGTTTTTTTTATCCGTTTTTGTTTAACAAATTGATAAAAGAAATTTTTGGTACTCTTTTTATGAGGATATAATTTAAGTGGGGTGTATTGTTTAGAACATCATTAAATATAAGGAAACTTGCTAATGGAACTGTAAGGAATGCAAATACTGATATGGAATGCTGATTGAAAATATTAGGAATTCCATGAAAATTAAAGCAGAGGATTCTAAATTGATGATTTTTACTTAAATTATGTTTACTGGTATATCTAACATCGATGACTAAGCATTGTTTTTCTTTCATATATGCTGCTGTTATAAATACGAAGTCAGTTAAATTTGTTATTGCATTTGTCTTAAATTTCATTGTTTTAAATAAATTTATTTTGCCTTATTTTTAGTTATCATTACTTAACATAAAATACATTCTGATCTTTTTTTTTACATTCCACACGGCATTAAAATAGTTTTGCTATTGAAGTTTAAAGAAACCGTCAGTTAAGAAAAAGCATAAAAAATACTGTCTAGAGTAGATTATATTTCAAGATAAAATGTTATATTTCATAAAAATTTATATAATATTTATTTGCTTTAGTTGATTGTCATCAATGATAATATTTTAAATAGCAAATTATAGCTATTTCGTGATTCAAACATAATTAAATCACTATTTTCTCTTAAAAACAAAATTGCTAACAAATTGAAAACTTAAGGAAGGGATTGGGCATGAGATAGCAAAGGGTATTCGGTTTTTAGTCAAGCATATAATTACAATTTGTATTCATTTGGGAATCTGATTGTAAATAAAAAAGCTAAAAGTTACGAGTAAACCACGTGCCTCAAAGGTTTAAAAAAAGCTATAAACGAAACATCCTTCACGAAGAAAAAATCTCTTAACCTTCAATCAAAATCTTATACATCCGAACGGAAAGAAAACCACACAATATCCCTCCGGTCAACTTTTAAACTCCAAATTCATATAACTGCTCTCGGTGGCTCTGTAAAAAGTTGCAGACAGAATAAAATAACGTAAAATATAGTCTGGTTTTCTCATGGGTCTGTCTGCCAACGGGAAATGGAAAGCATTAGTGCTCCACCCTTCTGGCTTCGTCTCACGGGAATGAACGTTTGAGGCTTGTGTGCCTCGGGTTCTGCCCACGAGGGTTACAGATAAAACCCGCATTTGGCTTTTGTATTTTTAATGTAGGACAATCTCGTATTTCTGCTACGTCAATGCTTTGGTAACATGGTTTTATGTATTTGATTGACTAGAAATATGGGAATGTGATCATGTGAGTTTTATTTTATCCACATGTCTATCTTACAACATTTTAAATAGTGGTGCCTTGAAATAGTTTTGAAACATTTCAGTAAGTTTATTACAATTGTTAAATAAAAATTTTAATGATTTCTAATATACTTTAGTAGAAAAAGCATTTTATTATAAAAAATGGGTAAAAATTTAACACTTCAGATACACAGACTATTGAAATGCACCGGATGTTGTGCTGAAATTGAGGGCTACTAATAAAACCAGCGTTCGAGGCTTTTATATTTTTAATATCGAACAATCTCGGATTTCCATTACGTCACTGCTATAGAAACGGGGTTTTAGGTATATTAACTAGAAATGTAAAAAATTTGAGTATCTAAGTTTTGTTGTTTTTAATATAACTATATAACACCTTATTAACTAGTGCTGCGCAATATACTTTTAAACATAATGTTGTATAACTATTGTTATATAGCAATTGCAGTGATTTAAAGTATCCTTATAACAAATTTTGGCTACTTATTATAAAAAAGTTAAACATAATAAAATACTTTAGTAAAACAAACTTCCAAAATGCCTCGGTATCTGACCTTGAGGAATACTAATAAAACCCACATACAACTTAGGTATTTTAGTGGAATGATTGAACAATTTTGTATTTCTAGCGTATCTCTGCATTAGAAAAGTAAGTTTCATGTATTTGATTGACAAAAAATATAAGATTGTGATGATCTAAGTTGATTTTTCTTCTTTTAAAACATATCTCTTTAAAAAATGCAATATATTTATTGACTTTTTTTGTGATTTTTCAAAAATTACTAATACTTTTCACTACTTATTGAAAAAAATCGTTCTTTTATAATTCGGCGCAAGCGATAAGTAGCCAAAATGATCAACTAACTCCAAATTAGAATATTTCCAATGAAAAAGTTTAACTGTCTATGCTGTTTTTAACTATGTGTTCTGGGCTTTTTGCGGTGTGTTATTATGGCTAGAAAATCCTGTTTTTTGCAAAAGATTCCGTCTGGCTATTTCGTAAAACTAATAAACAAGTAACTTTACAGACCTATAAATGACGGAATTAGTGTTACAATGCTCTTGACAAAATAAGGCATGCCCCAATACGTTCACATTTAAGTAGCATAACTATTATTCAACTGAAGTAAGATTTATTTTTATTTTTCATTAGCTTTATTTCGATCCATTGTTTGGGGTTTCAGTATATATCAGCAGTATATTTTATAAATATACGCTTATCATCGTAATTTTCAAAAAATAACGAAGGAATGAAAAATCAAAGCCAAATCCCCCATAATTACTTAAAAAGTTGTTGCATAATAACGAGAAAAACGCCCCCCTCCCCTCTCCAAAATAGCAGCAGCTGCTTAATTCATTCTAATGCAAAAGTCGAGGGAAAATTGAGATGCACATTAGCAAAAAAAAAATCCCTCTTCAAATTCCTGATTGAAAAACTCAAACTTTATCCTCGTATTAATATTTCCGTCGCCAAACGGAGATACCTTTTATCTTATAGGGAAAGAAAACGCGTTGTCAAATCCCAGATGATTAGACGCAAAAAAAAATCCCTCAAAATTTTTGACATTGATTAATGGATAATCAGGTTTAGATAATGAAGTCTGAAAACAACAACTATGGATTCATTTTTCACCGTTGAAAATATTAATGGGTACCATAAAGTTTGCCGCTCTTGTAGCGTGATGAAACGCGATGCACCGTTTTTGCGAAAGGTGAGTATGGAGGATGCTCAGCTGCTTCTTCGACGGTTTAGTTATCATTAATCTTTTTTTAGGACTTTGACTGTTGAAATTTATTGTTCTAAAGTTACAAATTGGCGAAATTTTGCGGTCATGATTAAGATAATTTCCCAATTGGACAAAATAGGACAGGTTTCTGTCAAAGAAAAATTATAATTTAAGATGGGTTTGAAACTGCACTTAGGGCGTGTGAGAAAAAAGTCGTAATAAAAAAGTTTTGGCAATTATAACCACTTGGAATAGATGCTTGAAATGCGAATTTAATTTTTAAGATATAATTACGAAAATATACAACTGTGAAACAACTATTTTTGAAACACTGTTTGCTACAGCAAATGTTAATTATCACTTATATTAAAACAAATGACTTCTGAGATTTTTTTTTTACTAAACTAGAATTATTTACTAAAATGATTTAGAAATCAAATAAAATGTTATTATTGTAATAACCAGAATTGCGACCCCTAATATTTAGATCTTTCAATTCTTCTTATTTTTAGTTACCATATATTCAAGTAATATTAAATATTGATGGTACAATCCTTTCTAAGTCTTTATGCTTTGCAATATTTTTGAAGTATGTTTATTTTCTTTCCGAGGAAAAAGAAACTCAACTTTCCTTACATATGTATTCGTATCAAAGCAGATCCTGACTTTGAAATATTGTTCAGTGCGATTGGTTTTTAGACGAACAAAATTCCAAGGAAGGACATTGTGAATCTGATATTTTGCTTCTCTTGACTTGATATGAATTTTTGTTTACGATTTCCATTTTTAAACTTAAGGGGAAATATGTGTATGTTTTTATTTCAATCGTATTCAAAAAAATTTAAAGTTCAGTAAATATTTCCAATAACAACATTGAGACATAACCAATGTTGATGTTTGTAGATATTAATAAAAGTTCCACAAAATTTCATTTGAAATAATCTGAAGGATTGATTAAATTTAATGCATGTTTACGAAATAATAATATGTTTACATTCAATATACCCATTATTTGTATGACCTATAGTATATAAATTCAATACCACGCACTCATAAATCATATCATACGAATACATTTATATTCAAACTGTGTACTGAAATCCATTTTATAAAAGAAGAAAAATTTAGATAAAACGTCCATCAAAAATGTGTTGCTTCTAGTCTTATTCATTGTACTTTAATTTGTTCGTTGATTGATTGATTCATTGATTTGTTTACTAAAGACAAATGTAGCCAACAGTTTTCCTGATTATGTACCATTGAAAGAGGTCCATTGTCATTGGTTGCAAATCTTCGAACCGTCATGTTGGCCAGGTTTTTGAATCCCGAATTTGGTAATCTTTACTCAGCTTTACCTACCTTAAGCTAGTCAATAAAATTCGAGCCAATCATTCTCGGAGCTTAACACTGGAAGTTGCGGGTTAAATTGACCCCCTTATCGGGATATAGACATGGAAGACCAACACTCGTGGTCAAGAGAGCTGAATTAAACACAGCAGGCTAGGTTTACTGTAGGAAGTCGCTCAACTAAGTTCAGTTTAAGATATGTATCGGCTTTTTGTTACACTTTTGTTATACAACACGCAGTCTAGTTTTTAATATTCTGATTACCTTCAAAGCTATAAAAATATTAATGTAAATTATCTAAAGTATGTATAGAAATATTTTATAATAAGCAGTAAAGCACTTCTATTTGTACAAAAATCTTAAAATAAAATTATGTTACATGCGAAGATACAAACAAAGCTCCAAGACATAAGAAAAAGCGATGCTCGATTCAAAAGAAAATTATTCAGTAGTGATTCAGATTTTTTGAATTTAAAGCATAAGAGAATAAAATGCCTGAATATTCTATTTTTATTTTCTTTTAATACCAAACAAAAGCGGCAAATCTGCCTTTTTAAAGCAGGGCAAAGCAAGAAACAAAGGGTTTTAAAGGCGATAGAATTTTACGAGTTTCGGATTAACTTCTTCAAAGAAGAGCTATTCAATCGAAAAATAAGTCTTTCATGTTAACATATTTTCGGAAGATGCTCAAACGAAAAGATGTTTCATTACGTTCTAAATTAAAATAATGTATTAAACTTTTTAGAATCTTTAGATTTCAAATTAATCGATTATTAAGGTATTAATTGTAAATATGTTTTTCGCCTAAAATGATGAGATTAGAAAAAAATAAAAGCACACTCATTTTCCCCAAAGTAATTGATTTAATTGGAAACCTGCAAACTATTAATTTACATAATTAATATTTCGTACAATAAATGAGTTTTTAGAAAATTGTTTAAGAATATTAAATATAGTTTTAAAAGGTTTTTCTCGATTGAAGTTGAAAAATTAATTTTTCTCGAATTTCCAAAATGTTACGCATTTGTGTAATTTCAAAAGTAATTAGAAACAATTTACAAGTACTAAATAATACAAAGAAGTTTATGGAACTTTGGAAACACAATATCTCGGTTTAACAGAAACTCAGAATGCGATACAATTTTCAAAGATTTTTTTTTCAAGTAACTCAAACTACATGATGAAGCCTGTTTAAATTTCAAGTCGTTAAACTGTTTTTATATCGCGTATATTTATTTACTATTTTTAATTATTGTTGTCTTACATTACATCTACCTAACAAAGAATTTCCAAAATAATAAATTAAACCAACAATCAGTTACGGAAAATTGCAAAAAGATGCACATTTCAGTATCTAGGATGTATTTCCATAATGCATTACAAAGATGGTGAGGACAAACATAGGATGAAATTAATGGATAGTATTAGCTGGTCGCCACATATATACACTTGATTTGATATCGATCCGTTGGAACCGTATTTGTAAATTCCATTCCGCTGGGAATTGTTTTGGCATTAACAGATTTCGAGTATGGTATGCTGCAGGAATAGTTTGGGGAACAGTTCAGTGCATAATTTGTTGATAATTTAAATAAAATTATAAGTTTAGCTATTCTTAATTAGTTGCACTAGTAAGTTTTGTGTAGCGAAAAATTATCTTTTTTGTTTAATTAATTTAACATGGTACAGGGGTACAGTGTAGATACATATATATCCCAGCTTGTGTGCTTGATCAGAGACCCGCTTATATAAGCCTCCCCCGTCTAGTAAGACAGACACAAAAATAATTTTTACCGTCCCAGAGAAAGGAAAGTTCACCCAGGGCGATTATACGAGAATCGACCAAACACCCGTTACAGCGCGCAGACTGCTAGCGTTATGACCCAAACCACTCGCCCATCCTGACCCCTTAATTGACTACACATTTTGTTCAGCTAAAACATCTTCGAAACAGTTTTAATCAATTGTCGAGAGATAATATTTTGTAAGAAACAAAAAGAAGATGAAAAAAGATTTTTATGCATAGGACATTAATTAATGAACTATTCACATCATACAATATAAAAGAAGAGGTGACGTTTACACAAAGAGATAATTTACCAGTTTAATTTGTATGCTCTGTATTTGTATACATTATTATTATTGTAATTTAATATACTGAAAATTGTTGCATAATGGATGCAAATTTGAGAAAAAAAGTATAATTGCAAACTATCCATCCTTATTTGTCAGAAACTACTGAAGTAGCAATTTCGACAATGCATTTTTCAGGGAAAAAGATTTAGAATAAATGTCCTGGTTAATCTTTGCATAAATTATCTTCTAAACAATGAAATGATTAAAAGCTTTAAGAAATCGAATTGAAATGAACAATTGTTTCGATACAAAGTAGTTAAGTACTCTGAAAATATCCCAAACATCGCTTCTTGTTAACTTTCAAAAATAATTATAGAGTTCTTAAAGTATTAAAATTGAATTAACTTCTGGATTAACTCCAAATCATTTAAATATACTACATAGATTGTGTTCAAGCGACATATTTCTGATTTATACTGGTTTTAGGTCCATTTTAGAAAACTGTTATTTGCTTCTTCAGTCCCTTTAAGACAAGTTTCAAACACTCAACATGAATAGCTCTGTTGCAGTTGAAGTACTATATTGGTTGATGCCAATATTGACTAACTATTATGATTTGGTTTTGGTTTAAATGTTCCCGACGAACTTTGGACTTGGAAGGTAACTTTGGTGACAGCTTTTCAAGCTTAACTCTTTTCGTTAAATGCACTCGTTAAAATGTACTTCACTTTTGAATTAGTGACAACTTGGTCTTAAAAAATATACAATACGAAATTCAGTAATTTAGTTTTTGTTTTTGGCCCCCTCAGGACCAATTTTATAAAACTTGATATGTATCTTGCCTCTGAATAGTTATGTAATAAATAAAACGAACTGTCAACGTAAATCTATTACATTCATAAATTAAACAGTCCATTAAACATTATTTTGAAATGACAGATTTATTGTGATTAAATTGGGATTAAGGTAATGGTAATAGTTTTTCTTTTTAAAGTAGATGCAATATTGTAACGTACTTTTTAAGAAATAATCTAAAACTCTCTGGTTCTCAGTTTGTCCTTTATCTAAGAATTAATATTTGTATGAAATAAGACAAAAACGTATTTGAGAATTCTGGTTTTTGTTTGAGTTTGCTGCACATGCTCCCTCTTACATGGCAAAAAATAATGCTAAAGCTGTTAAACAGCCCCTTACTCAATATTTTTACACTAGTGTTCTAAATAATTGATGGAAAAATAAATATTTTTATTAAAGCTTAGTTTGACTTATAAATTATTATGCAAAAATAAAACTTTCTATTTATTAATGATATTTTAAAATCCAAAATATTAAGAAAAAATACAAAGATAGAATTAAATAGATGATAATGCAAAATATTTGAAACAAGGTTAAGCAAAGTAACTTTTTCCTTTTTTTTATTTTCGGAGGTATAATAAAAAGTTTGGGAAACGTTTACATGACGAACTCGTTTAATTTATATGTTTATAAGTCATCAAATATTGTATGACAGTTAACGAAAGTTGACTTTTGCTGTGGTTAGACAGCGTTTAATAATAAGGATATTGATACAAATAAGTTGGGTCACTTCATTAGTCACGCTTTCTTTTATCCAGACCATGCTAGTTCTTCAACTAACCTTAATGAGTATGAACTGTTGGCGAAATGGTTTGATTTTCAATGTATCTGTGCTCTCCGAACCTATAAAAAACTGGAATTTAAGGTGATTTTCTCAATTAAATATGGATGTATTGTAAAATAATTAGGGGATTTTCCTTAATTCTTTGTCTTGAATTAAATTACGTTAAGTAAATGAAGATTTCATTGAAATAATAAGAAAACATTATTTAAAAATAAATTTGCAAAATTTTGTATTTCGTGTAATCTTTTCTCATAGACTCAAATTATTAACTCAAATAACTCAACATTGTGTGTAGATTTAGCAAACTTGAAGTCCATTATGATATGCTGGCGACTTCTCTTGAAAATTTCCATACCAAAAAATGACACATCTCTCTGAAATCTTTATTCAATAGCATCGAAGAGACAAAGGGTCTTTCTACAGCGACACTCATTCTAATTTTTTTTTTGAATAAAAAGCTGCATTGTCATTTTTTTCTATCATTATTATTTATTTTTAAATCATGATTAATATTTTAAAACACAAATGATTGTTAGTAGATTTTAAAAAAATAATAAAGTATGTTTACTCAGAGATTACAATAGTGGCTTTGACAATTGTTCACTTAGAAAATGAATGAAAATAATGATGCTTTTGTCATTTTAATTTGTCAACATATAACATTTTTACTAATAATATTTCGCATATTTCAATGCATTTTATGTAGGCTAATAAAAAACTGTATTACAATATTTTATTACAGAAAATGATGCAAATGAGCAAAACGAAATCATCGTTGTGTGAAAAAAATAATGATAATTTCATAGTTTGAAATAGAATATGATAGTTTCATTATTATTAAACAATTTAAAGTTTGAATTTCAAACACGATGGTGCTCCCATTTTTAATACAGTCTTACATTTTAATTATTTTTGTTTCGATTTAATCATTATATCTATGCTTAAATTAATTCTATTTAGATTGAATGTATCCACCTATGATAACTAATCACTTATCTGCCTGGATACTTCTTATCATCGCTAGTCCCAAGTCCGGAAACATACTTCCACGGGGAACATCCAAATCAAATACAAAAGTAATTTTAAAATTTTAGACTTGACGGCACAAAATTCCGTACAAGTACTCCAAACACAATAAAATCGGAAGCATGAAACGGTCATAAGTAAGAAGATCGACGTATTATTTAACGCTTGAGTCGCCTTTCGGAATCGCCATGACTCGAGCATGCAAGCATAAAATTACTATTTTTGATTCGCAATCAGCGAGACTCGTGAACTTGTTGTTAGGCATTTCTTTTACGATTCCCTGGGTTCTTAAAAATCTGTGTAACTCTAGTTTTGGATACAAGTTGTATTGAAGTATGAAATAAAGTTGGATGTGGAGTTGTTGATTTTAAATGTATTTCTTAGTACTTAGTTTTTCTTGACTGGTTTTAATCTGCTGTTTTATTCAGTTCTAACTTGCTATAAATTTCGTATTTTGATTTTTTATTTCATCTTATTACGAAAATTAATATCAATTTATTACAGCTGTATATGGAGCGTTATAAAGAGTTATATTTTTCATTAATTGATTAAACTATGTATATGGTTTATAAATATACGTATCAACCTTTAATTAAACCCCACGATTTAACTGTCATGCGCTAATGGTTACATGTGTTAATGGTTATGTATAAATATCTGTAGGTTAAAAAAATCACATTTCATCAGTTTAAAAATATAAAAAAGATTAATTTTTTTGGTACAACTAAATGCTCTATTAAAACAAACAATACATTATCGTAAGTATAAAGACATAATTATTATGTCTTAGAAAATGCATGAGAATTAAAGTTTCATGAATTTATCCTTACACATTACCTTATCAAAAGGAATAAATATTGTATTTTCCATATGAATATTTATTGGTGCCTCATCACGCATCTACCGGCTACACAAAAGTAAAATGTAGCATATATATTTAGTATTTTTACTATATGCATGTTGGCTTATTCAGAGGAGGTTAGGGTATGTTACGCACTCGGTTAGATGACGAAAAGGAAATTTATCTTTAGTTATTGGAGATATACAACTCGGATATTAATAATTACATAACCCCTTCTCATTCTTACACTTCGTATATAAAGTGTATAGAGGAGATTTAAAAAAAAACAGGGCCAATGTATTAACTCTATTAACCATCATTTCTCATTTTTTTATATGGAAGTAGAGAAGGTTTTCCATGTATACAATCGTTTGCATTTCTTACTTCTTTTGTCTTTGCATTTATTGGGAAATTGAATTAAAAAATTAAATTATTTTCAATAAAATGTGACGGAAATAAATGAAGTAAACATACTAATATGCATCGAAAACAGATTCTTTCAACTCCCTTATACCAACTTCTCCCGTGGGCCAACTTAACGCCAAAGACAGTATGACTTAAAAAACCCTGGACCCCGTAGACTTATTATTAACGAGAAATAAATAGTGTTGAAATTATTTAAACATAATTCTCATTATAATGAATGACCAGATATTGGTGACCCTAACTGAAAGAACGAATTAGAACTTTGGAAAACGTGCCGCTAACTTTTGAGCTAGTGGAAACCGCATTCACAAAGCTTTCCCCCGGTTAGTGTCTAACAAGAATAGCTATTGCCCAAAGGCGCCTCATAAAAGAAAACGGAAAATTTGGCTGTGCTATTTTCCAGTGAAATTTTTTTTTTCAAATAATTTGATGCATAGAATAAAAATTAAAAATGAAATCGAAACATAAATCCATTAACATATAATCACTTCTACACCCATAGCACAATATAGTTGCATGGCAAGCCTAACTGCATTGAAGCATTTTATGCTACTTCCCATTTTAAAATCAAACAATTTTTTTAAAAAATAAGTGTCCGTCTGTCTGGAACACCGTTCAAAATATTCACCGTTCTAACCTTCAAATTTTCCGGTTAGGAATGAAGGATTGTAGAGACCATTCTTCACTCTTTTTAACCTTCTGTATGTAAGCTTTTCTATTGGTTTTAGGACTGTCCGCTTCAACATTAGTTTTTACATTAAGATTTTTAAGCATTTTTTTTAAAGAGAAGACACCTTGGCCTTGGTGTTTGTTTGCTATATCTGTTATAACGGTCCACATTAAAAATTCAACTACCTTTTCTTTATTAGAAACGCATATTATCAGATACGATCTTTTTTATATTTTTGAATATTGTTCTGTCCATTTTTACACAAAGAACTTCAGGGAGTATTAAAGTAATGTAATAGTTGGCTATTCTACACTCTTAAAACGGACGAGCGATTTTAACTCAGTCTGAGTTAATTTTCACTTCTCCAATCTATAAAATGCATTTCTCAAATAGGAGTGGATCCTTTGTGTGTTAAACCTCCGACAGGATCACTCCAAACGAGTGATTTTAACTCAGTCTGATTTGATATTCACTCCTTTCCAGTATCGAAAATTCCAACCAATCACCAATTCATCACTGGAGTGGATTTCATGTTTTAAGAGTGTAGTTGTTTCAGAACTTCTTGGTTTTTTTTAGAATATTAAAACTTTATTTATATTTTCAATTTTAAATAGATTATTACTTTATGCCTTAACCTTTTCTTAGCTGCTGATGTTTTATAAATGATTAAATATAAACAAGGGAATACATTAATTTTCAAAAATACCACATAAAAATTAAACTAAATAGTCATATATGATGAAATAACAAATTACGTAATTAATTTTGAATAAAATTAATTTTGAATAAAATTAATTTTGAATAAAATTAATTTTTATAAATTGATAAATTTTCTTTCAATATAATGCATTTTACAAATATAATGCAAATGCAGGTGTTTAATATATAGAGGGAATAAATAAAATGAGAAAATTATACTTATTTGAATAGTTATCGATAAATCATTAATTTTTATCATTATGTCCATGAACATTAATAATTATAATTAATGAGAATTTAAGTATGGTGCCATTGAATACTGATTAATATAAACTTCTGAAAAACTTTTATGACTAAACACAAATAAAATTTTCGAACATTAAATAACAATTAGTTAGTTGAACTATTAATTATCAAAGCCTACACTATTGTCTATGTAGGGATGTAACATTCATATTTTTCATTTACCACCTTCAGCTATAGAATAAGGATTCCGCCATATATCTTTGCTTTTGCTTGCGGTCCATTGGGAAGGTGTGACCCGGGGGTGATGTAGTAGTGTATCATTTTCGGCTGCCTATTTCAAGCCCCCATTAGAAGCCTTAACACAGCCAATAAGCTTCTCGAATTTTAGAGCCCTGGTCAAGTGATGAGCGGGCACCCAATGGAACTTTGAGCGACTTCCGGGGGTGGTATCTTTAGCGAACTGTATGATAGCCAAAAAAGCCGCAATTATTATTTCATCTTTTCCTTTATCTTTAAATATTTATTTAATTAATTAACTATTACCTATCATTATTAATCTGACAAAAAATAAAAAACCTTTTGATTCTTAAATAAAGAATCCGATTGTTTAAGAACAACGTTTTGATGTACCGCATTAAGCTTGAAAATTAGATACTTGTATACAATTTTTGGTGTTTAACTAATACCACCATTTGTGTAAAGAATAACATTATTCTTTGTCACAGTAAGTCGTATTGCACAATATTCTAAACAAAGCACTACACAATATTAAAGTCAATCTGTAGGAAGACCTGGCTTAGTTTTATAACGAGGCAAGTTTTCCACCAAGCCTTATATTGGAAACGGGTCTGTAGGGAACGCCGCGCCGACTGGAGATTTTGTTTTTGTACACGTTTTGGAATGTAATGAACTTTTAATAAGAGGTTTTTATGCCACTGGACTGTCAGACTGTCTCTATGTCTGTTCGTCTGCCAGTCATAATGTGTTTCTGAAACCACTCTATATACTTCTTGGTAAGATTACTGCAGCATCAAAGCCATTACTCATCGAGCGAAAGTGTAAATCAAATTTTTTTAGTGAATGTTGCGTTCTGCAACTTTAACTTTGGCAGTTTCATTACATTATTTACAAAAATTGAAATATTAAATGAAAGAAGAAAACTTAAAGTTATTTCCCTATTTTCAAGCTGAATGCGGCACTTCAAAACGTTGATTTGCTTTTAAATAGTTTTTTTATCCCTAATTTATAACTTTAAAAGGCAACTTTTAGTAGTTATTACTAACTACTTATTCGTCCACTTTTTTCAAATGACCATTTGCGTTCAACCCTAATACACCTGTATTGCGTTTACATATTAATTCATTTCGCTTTATCTAAGGTACTGTAATATAAATTTTCTTCCTTAAGCCAATCTTTTTAGCCGTTCGAATTTCTTATTTATAGTTCTTCTGTAAATTTACTTTTCATCACCCCACCTACTTTCTGAAGAAATGATAAAATTAAAAATTCAGGCCCTCCTAAATAATTCATTCTCAATTGGTCTTTATGTGGCGTTCCGTAATTTTGATTTTTACTCACTACCATTCTCATAACTCTTAAGCCGAGCTTTCGACGTACACATAAGGACACTAAATTATCATTACGTTGGATGAGCGTTTATTATATTCCACTCGCTTTCGATTTTTCTATGGGAGGTGTTTAACGATGTTGACTTATTCATTCGCGTAGAACTTAAAGCGTTTGGTTTTATAAATTTTTAATTTGTAATGAGATAACGGTAAAACAGATTGATTTTTATTTTCTGTTAAGTAAACAGACATTTTATTAATAATATGTGTGATTGATGTAGTTTAGAAATAGTTGTTTGAAACAATAATGTCCCAATATGTTTGGTTAAAAATAGCCCTTAATATAAGTTCAGATCTTTGTGTTCTCAGATCTTAATCAAATTTGAGTGTAAAACTGTTTAATTGTAAGTTGTAAAATCAAAATATTCAGTGTATAAATTTGAAGGTTTTTTTTTACATTAGTAATAAATGTTCAGTGTGTAAATTTGAAGGGTTTTTTTTACATTAGTAATAAATGTTCAGTGTGTAAATTTGAGACTTTTTTTTTAACTTTAGAAATAAGTCTTCGGTTATTTTAATAAGAATAAAGTGTGGTAAAACACCCCAACTCTAAGGACTGACGGCTTTAAGGAACCTTTTTTGTGTGGAAAAATCTAGCACTTTTCTATTTTTAAAAGAAACAACAGCTTGAAAAACCAGATTTCAATATTTTTAAAATTGCCCTGATTTTGCCCCACTAGCGGGTTAATATATCTTAGAAATATCACACCTGTGTCAAAATTTATTTCTCTATATAATATAACATAAAATTGTAATTGTCGTACGCTTGAAAGTAACGTGACTTACGCGGCTTCAGCCAATCAGAAACGCTGAAAGTAAGTGTGGCGGAGTGCTTGTTTTGTGCCGGGGCTGCTTCAGGTTCCGTCCCGTGGCTTTGGTAGAGATCGTTGCTTAGCGCTAGAGCTACGTGATGCCCTGGAGCAGTCCCACGGAAACTAGCTTATATTTTAACTGTTGGCATCGGTCTTGAGTTTCCGGCCACGGATCATAAAAAACATAGAGTTAGGAAAGAGAACAGAGCGGTCTATATATGTATGTGTGCAGTTTCGCACAAAAGAAGCAGGCTAGAGCGGTGTATCTTGGGATACTCAGTGGCAGTTTCCATAGTTTCGGCTACTATGTTATGCGCGGTAGCTGAAAAAACTGCTAAAGCGGTGCATCTTGGGAAACCTCAGTGCCGGTTTGTTATGAGCAGTAGCTCGAAAAACCAGACAGCCCTGCTGCTTCAATACATTTGAACTGATAGACCCAGAGACATTAAATAGAATGGACTGCGCTTCAATAGTAATGCAGCTTAAGGAGGGAAAACTAAAATCGGTTTTTGAAAAACTGGTGTTTTGGCCCCGGTTTTGACAGAAAAAAACGTTTTTTATAAGGCTGGTCTGAACCGGAAATCGTTTTTTTAAGGGAAAAAACCGCCATCTGGTTTTTATAATAAACATTTATTTATGTTCTTTTAATCTCCGAGCATGTTAACAATCGTGAATGTTATACTCTTATTTCAGTAACGTTTTGTGCAATATGCCAAATGCTTGTGCAATTCCTAATTGTAAAGAGAGGTATAAAAAAAGGATTTGTCACACTTCACAGGTAAAATTAGTTCTGCATACTTTTAGTAATTGTGTTCTTTATAAACTATATTTTCTATCGAAGGAATTAAGAAGCTCTTTTTATACTGAAGAATCATATTCATGATTAAGTCAACGTTGTTAGAATTCTACTTATAATTAATCTTTTGGAGCAAGTCAATTAAATTAATGGTCTGGAAATTGACAGCTTAGAAGTAGAAAAGTTTTGGTACATTTTGGTAAAAAAAAATAATCTGTTTTTGCAATCGTAGTTTTTGAGTTCTTTTTATCTAAAAAGTTCCTTACATTTAAAAAGTCGAACATCCGTTAAATTTGGAACATATTGATGCGTTTTAGAAAGCTGGTTTATACCAGGTGAAATAAAGGTAAAACCAAATTTAAAAAAGACATATTTGAATTTCTTTTTTTAAATCGGACCATTAGAACGGAAGTTACAGAGACGGCTGAAAATTTTCAGCATGTCAATCATCAACTTACAATACAGCAGCACTCTACAAAAACCTACTTAATGTTCTTTTAAATTAATTTTTAATAAAGAGTCCACCTAATTCTATTGTTCAAGTAATCTCAAATAGACGTACAAAAGCAAAGGAATAATCTGATATCCAGGGCCCGACTTATTGGCCCAGGGCACGAGCAAATTTGGGGCCCCGAAACATACACCGGTAAAATATTTGCATGTATTTTCCTATCTTACACTGTTAAAAGAAATAGCCGAAGTAATTAGATTGCTTAATCCCCCCCCTCATCCCCCCCCCAAAAAAAAAAAATTATTATTATTATTATCTTTTGTGAAGTGATCAATTCCGAGTTTAAACACAATTTCATAGTAAACTTTTGTTCGAGGTAAGGGGGCCCTGGACACGTGCCCCATTTGCCCTGCCGGAAATCAGGTCCTGCTGATATCTATTAAGAGTATCTTAAAAAACTAGCGATTCATTATTGTTCCTTTCCAAGCTTCTTTATCATACCCTTAGATTGTCGGCCTCATGTGTTCAGGTCGTTGTTGAAAAACTCGCCATACATGCGAGCCAAACGCAACACAGTCATGTGACTGTGTAAGTTAGATTATGAGGACACTTTAGGTTTGCCAATGCCCAGTCCACTCTATTTAATGTCTCTGGATAGACCCCTCTGTTCTTCCTTCCTAGCTCTATGGTAAAAACAGTCGAAGCCGATGCATCTTCCCTTTCACACTCTCCAAGCTGGTCGGGACCTTTTAACTAAAATATCTTCCTGATTGTTCTAATTAGTTTTTGCAGTATGAAATTAAAAATATTGAATTAGTAAACAGTGAATAAATCACCAATTCAGTTCTTCAAATGTTTTTGTTGAAGATTAAACGCACTGAGCCAAAAGTGGTAACTAAATAAGCTTAAGAGTTTGACGTCATCGCATAGACCAATCAAATCGTTTTTCACTGAGGATGAATAATTTATGTTTAATGAGCAGAAAGCATGCTTTATTCAATGCAGATTGTATAGATGAGCATTCCTGCATTGGCAGTACCCAATTATTAGTCTTGAATGTTTGTTTGCGGAGCAAACAAAGAGAAATTGCGTAGTAATTCTAGGGGGTCTGCGAGCGGTAGCTAGCAGGAGGCGTATCCCTCTACCGGTCGCGAAGCGGCCAATGGAATTGCGCAGCAATTCCGGGGGTTGGCGAGTGATAGCGAGCAGGGGGCGGAGCCCCCTAGTTAATATATAATAAAAAGTTTTTACAAAACTGTTTAAAAAGTTTTTTCAAAACTGTTTTTCATTCAAAAATGGAGAGTACAACGTGAAGAACCACCTTATTTTTTAGGAGTCTTACCTTATGTGTTTGCTTGGCGGACATTGGCGACAGGAAACCTGTTTTTCTTTCGGTTCTTCATTTGCGGTACAAACGGTCCACTGATGTCTGGAGTGAATCAGGGTTACTGAGAAAGAAAAACAAAGCGAGTAACCGGTTTCTTTATACCAGTTTAAGCGATTTTTCGCTATCATTGCCAAAGAGGCCTATTGAGGAAAGCCTTCTACGAAATCAAGTGGTTCTTCCCGTGTACTCTTCAAATGTCATAACAAATTAGTACAGAAGTAAAACTTTATATCTTTTACACCTTCAAATAACACTTTTGGAACAATTGCACTACTTTGTACTGTGCATGAAATAAGCGCTTCCGTCGAATTAACTTTAACAACGTCATTCGTCCACCCACAAAGAGTAAAATTTCTAAAGGAGGAAGTTTAAAAAAGCCAAAATACCCCCAATACTTTAACTTGCAACTATTTCTATTGATTGAAACACCACCCTGAATGTCCCTTATTAGAATCGGAATGAACACAATATGACAAAAATAAACTTCAAGCTAGATTCGGAAAGTTAAGTTTTAAATGAGAATACGAATATTTTCTTATTCAAATGAAGCTTGATTGCTACTTGTTCATGCGTATACACATTTTCTCAAATTTATGCGTCATTGCAATGGGAAATTTAAAAGGTTTTATCGGCAGCGAAATGGGTTCTTGGTATAAAGGAATTTTTAAAAAGCTGAGCTCGTTTTAATGTGTTTATTCAGTAGTTACCAGGGCCTTTTAAATTCAATAAATAATTGGGGTGTACAATAGCTATAACTTTTGTTTTAGAAGAATAATACGAATACATTAAAGTTGCTAGAATTAATGGAGCTCATTTAATGAATGTGCGGATAAGGAAACGGAATTGTTTAATGCATATTCTTACATTATTACATTTTTAATACTTTATGAATAAAATAGTTACACAAAGTGAAGATTTATATTAGTATCATACGAGTTTAAGAAGCGTAATATATGCTTTTACTTGGATTTAATAAAGATTAATGTTAAAACCTTTGTATTTAATACATAATGTTTACAAAACCTATATTTTAAACTGATAGTTAATGTATTACTGATTTGTAAAAAAGCATTTATTTAAACTGGTATGCATAAAATCGATCGAATTTAAAGCTTCATCTAAAAATACTTAAAATATTAAAATTAAGAAAACAGTATTTAGGTTTTGTAACATTAAACGTATAATTTTAAGAAACAACTGATATTAACGTTAAGCTATATAATAAGGAAAGTGTTTTCAATAAGAGTGTGTTTACCATTAATAAATGTACTAAATAAAAGCAATTAAACATTGAGTAAATAAAGCGTAAACTTCAACGTTTATTCGAAAATAAAAATATTTTACTACTTTTCAGTTAACATATTTTACGTGTTTAATTTACCTAAATTCCACCGAAATCTAACAAAAAATACTCTGAATACGCTCTGACAACCCTAATAGTCTAGTTAATTACGTGGATTCGAAAACCCCAACGACGTAAGATTTGTTGTTTCGAAGTTCCGTTGTATCCCGTTTCAGTGCAATTTTGCCTCTTAAATACTTTTTAATTTACGCGACATTTATAAAGGATTAAGTTAGCCACCGATTAAAGGAGCTCATAATAAAAGGGCTAACAATTCAAATCGTGTAGTGACGACTAGTCATGTGCTTGAATAATAAAAAAGTGCATTTTTTTTTCTTTTCTTTTAATATTGCCTGTAACAAAATATCAATCGGGTTAAAGTTTCAAGTTTAAGGTTAAGAGAAACGGTCACATTAATCATCGATCATTATACACAGAATATTGAAAAGTGCCTCTTCAATCATTGATTTTTTAACAATGATAAAATGCCACTTGTTTTCAAATATGAATGGGTTGTCACTAATTGTGTAGTGAGGGAATTAGATTGTTAACTTTCAACTCGCTTTTTTCCTGTCACATAAAACTTAAACAGCCGACCCGACGGCGCAATGGTTAAGGTATTACCTTTGGAGCTTCTGGGTCCGGGTTCGAATCCCGATAAGTCATGGATGTTTGCTTTTGTCGAGAATATGCGGAGTACGTGCTCGTTAAATATGTTGAGTCCGAAAGTCATGTGGGAGGTTTCCCCCGGTACAGGTCCCTGGAGACTATCCCCCCCCCCAATCAGGGACATGTCTAAATTGTGGAGGAGGCGCGCTATAGATGGTAGCATCAGTCGCGTATATGTGTGTATATTGTGTCTGGCTTACTCGTCGAAGTTTTATAAGCTGGCTTCTACCAAGCACACAAGCCTGAAAATATATGTCAACCAACTAACTCTTAAACAATGTTCACATTAGCACTTATTAAAAGGCTAGATTGCAATTTTTTTTTACATTGTGACTTACGCATACTGGGAAAATAGTTTTTACGTTTATCTTTTTCATTCAAATTTTTGAACTGACACCAATAGCTTTTTGCAAAAAAATGTACTTGCTGTTTTTATCACTATTAACAAAAACCATTGATAAAAAAGTCAGTATTTAAATCCAGCTTCGAACAAACTGATCCACATTACTTTCATTTAATCGATATCATTCCATCAAAGCATATATTTTCAAATTCCACTGCCATTTATTTCAAATCGCCTCGGTGATGACTAATCTCGAAATGATTTACAATTTATTTCTATCATTCAAACAACATTTTTTTTCCAAGTTTCCAACTACTCCTTTTCTAAATATTGCTTTTCTTTTTTCGTGATTGAAAGTTCGGAAAAGACTGCAGAAAAAACACGTGCCCGATATGGTAGGACGATAAATTGCTAACAACTTCTCGTTGCAAGTGCCATCATTCATGCCAAAAAGAGCCTTCTTTGGCGAGGGAGGAGAAAACCTTGATTGGAAGTCACAGGTCATTAACTATGAGACCTTAAGTAACTCTTGGCGCGCTCCATCAAAACCCGAACTCATCGCCAAATTTATTATTGCTTCCGCTAATTCTCGCCTTCAATATATGGCCGCTACAAGTTTCTAATGAATCAATAAAACCCTATCAAATATTACTATGAGCGAGGAAAAGCGGCATAAAATATAAGCGAATTTTGCTTGACATGTTTTAGATAAAATCTGCATACTATGCGAAATTGCGAAACTTATCTTTAAATAAAGAAATTCCCCAGTTGTTTTCCGTGATTGCTTTTAGTACTTCCATTCTTTATTAAACAAATGTTAACTTGTCTATTTTTTTTCTAACCCAGGACCAAGTTAAAGCTTTTTAAAATAGCCTTTTACGTGGAATGTTATATTATTCAACAATGAAATAAAATAAATGTCTTGGTCGATTGGAAATTCCTGGCAGTTAACAGTAATGGGGAAATAATATCGATTATATATTTTCTAACCTCCCTTAAGAAATTTCTTACATTTTTAGCATACTTTTTACTTGATCCAGATCAAAAGTTATTCGGGACCAACAGTGTGAGCCTGAATAAGCATAACAAACACTCAGCTTGCCTCAATACGGGAGGGCATACTTCCGATAGCAAACACAGTTTTTATGAATGTTGAGTATGTAAGTGCAATAATCATTCACACTAGACTCTTAAAGTGTCCACAAAGAACTCAGATTTATTATAATCTGGGCGTCAGAGTTGGTAGCGATAATCGCCTATACGGTGCCATAGGGAAATAGCTCTCAGTTATTGTTAATATACCGAGATAATAACCGAATTAATATACCGAGTCTACAAAAATGCTTAACCACCATATTGCAGCCCCATTAGATAAAAACAAGGTATTAAAGTTTATAATGATTGTTCAAAAATTCTTAAGCCACATGATGAAAAGAAACAGTTGGAATTCCACTCCAGCATCCCACTTTAAATGTCACAGAATTAAACCATGTTGAATTTGTACCACTATTAAAATGAAGCACCTTCCCACTTCGCGATAATTTTTGAAGAGTAGGAAAATTACAAAAAAAAATGTCAATAATCGATGGCATGATTTTTTATTTTATAAGATTGGTACATAACACAGTGTTGAAGAAAATGGGTTTATTTTCCTTTACCTGAGGGTAGGGAGTGCGCTTTTTTGGTATTTTTGCCATTTTTTTTAAAGTTTTCCCAAGGAGTAGATGATCATCAATAAATCTGAGCTGTTGTTTAAACGAAAATGTATTTCTTAAGAATTTACTGAGATGTATAAAATATTTGACGTCTTTCGATCGCTATTATTGGAATTCGGCTCGCGTGGCGTTAAAGTATCTGATTTTTTCTTACCCATTCTTATTTAGATATACCAGAAAAGTTATTTATATATAAGTTAGTAGTTCGACGTTTATACAAATATTTTTGAGCGCGTCTTTATGACAGTTTAAATGATGAATTATTTAGTAATGAGCATATTTCTAAAAGTAAAAAAAATAATTACAATTAATAACAAGGGCTAATGATAATTGAATAATATAGTAAGTTGTTTTAAAATGCAATTTTATTCCTATACATTTTATTAAGTAATAAAATGTATGTTATGTAAATAAACTGTAAACAAATTTTGGTAATATACTAACTAATTATATACAGACAAGTTATGTTCAAAAACATTTTTACAATTACAATTTACAAATAATTTTTCAAATGACCTAGAAATGCCTTTAAAAATATTACATGCTACACCTAAAAATTGTATCTAAAACCTTTTAATGATGATGAAAGCTAACTGGTTAAAGCAGGTTAATAAACAGAGTTTTACATATAAAACTTTGACACTAAGACTTGAAATAATTTTATTGATTTCCCAGGCGCAAGAATCTTTCTCTAATCAAAGGCTAATTGGGAGATCATTAGAACGATTCTTTGAATATTTTTAATGAATTTTATGATATCATCGAAAATTTAGAACACAGAACATGCCCTTCAATTAAGGTCGATTTATCGATTGATTAATGAGGTTAGATAAATGATTTATTAAACGAAGTTTTAAAGAGCACAAATTTAAGACTGTGCCTGTTTGTATTTTAATTTTATAGTATTTAACCAATTTTTTAAAAAAATTACATTAGTATTTTTCTAATTCTGGCGGAATGCCTTGGAGTATATTCAGCTATTCAATATGCGTTTCAATAATCAATATGAGCCATATATGCGTTGTTATGTTATTGATATTTTTAATAATGCTCCTAGATAGCAATAGCCGACTGTAGTTTATTTCAAAAGCAATTAACAATTTCATACGTGATATAGTAATGAGGATGACATTTTCGTGGTTACCCAATGAGCCTCAGGGGGCATTGTAGTATTAATCAGAAAATCTGTTACAGTATGCTCGGAAATAATTGACATTAATATATAAAGTATTTTTGTAATATTTTTTTTTCAAAAATATACCTACTTTGACGTAAAATTTTTGGAGACATATAACTATAACAGTGTTAGTAGTTATTTTAACTTGTTAATGTATTTTCATTTAAACTTCACCCTAGTTTAACGATCTAACCATGGATGATAATATAATAAGATTTGAATTGGTTTTAGAAACTTCTAAACTGCAACCATCTACCCTGAAAACTGCTTTTCTGGGAATAATTTGATATGAACAGAACTAATTGCATAGGTTTATAATTCATTGAATTAAACTAAATCAATGCATAAAAAACTTAAATCTAATTTGTAAGTGTCAATTTACAATATAGTGTGTACTTATAACTGACACTCTATCGTCAAAATGTAAAAAAAAATCATTTTTATTCATTTAATACGAAATAGTGACATTTTTAATACGTTTTATTGTACAATACATTAATAGGTACTTAAGTTTAGGATTATATTTCAAATTGAATATTTGAAGCAAAAATGTAAAAAAATACAGTATTTTAATATTCATCATTACACCATTTTCTCTTACGGAATCTTATAAAATACCAAAAGAGTTTTTAATGAACTTTATTTTTTAATAAAAATAAGCGAGCACCTAAAAAAGTAGTTATAATCTATTTTTTCTCCATATGCACCACATTTGAATGAAATCAGGTAAAAAAAAGTTCAATCAAAGCTGTTAAACTGAAGTAGTCTTTCATAAACCACTGAAGTGGCTCTTCAATTTAGGAGATATCTTAAAGTTTTTTTTTACCATCTTTCTGGCACGTGACTCAAAACCGGAGTGGGACTTGGTTCCAACTCATGCACAATGTTCTTTTGGTTGGACAGCAGTGCAACTTGCAATTAGCCAGTTTGCAGAAAAAAAATTGTATAAATGTGAATATATACGACCCATTATTGAACCTCATTAATACCTTTCTTACCGAATAAGTATGTTGACTTTTTTAGTTTTAAAAATTTGTTTTTTGTCTAATTCAATTCGTCCTACTTGAAGTTTCCAGTACTATAACATTTTGCGCTTATTTGACAAAAAATAACAATTGACAATGATTGGCGCCCTCTAGAAGGGAGAGTAAAGGCTTTATCCCCCACAGCTCGCCAGAAGAAATATGGATCGAAATCTCACCCGTTACAGTGCGCAGACTGCTAGCTTAATAGTCCAAACCACTCGGTCATCCGGGACACACATGGGTGTTTGATTATGTAATATAAATTTATTATTCGGTTTTTTGCATGTTAATGAAGTTAAAATGCGCTAATACTCTCTTTTTAAGCCGAATTACAGTCTAAACTGTTTTACTTAGTTATTAGTTTTGTTTTCTCTTTTTGACCAATTTATGTTACAGTATACATTTTATTTCGTCAAATTTTCAGTTACAATAATGACAAACCAATCTAATAATATAGATAAAAAGAAATCTACGACTCACCGTTTTTCATTTTTCCCATCATTTCTTTTTCAATTCTTAGGCTTTTTTGAGCCCCTCCGAAGTGTTATCTTTTCAGTGTTTCTTTTCCCTCACACCCCCTGTTTCTCTTATTGATCCCACTTTTTGAGGTTTTTAAAATATAACTTCTTTTACTTACAAGATCGATTCACTTTTCGTTTTTTGACGAAAGTTTCCCCGTGGAGTTAGTATTAATTCACGGGAGAGGAAGCTTTAAAAAGAGTGAGACGTTTCTCAAGGTGTAAAAAGGAAAATACATAGTTTCGCATGATTTATGTTTTACTTCCACGAAACGTTTATGTGTCACTATTAAAATGAATATAGTATTAAACATGAGTTTCTTATTTAAAATCTATTTTATGTGACTTTTAATAGCAATACAAATGTGTTAAATATTATTTAAATAAACAATATTTACACCATACACTGATATGTAATATTTAACAAAAATTTGTAATAGTTTTACATTTTTAACTAAACATTAGTTATAACTTTTACATGCTATTTTAAATTTACAGCATGATAAACAATTTAAAAAATACTCGTTGAAGTTTTAAAGTATTTGTATTACATGATTGATTCACTTTTTTTTACGAAAGTTTCCCCGTGGAGTTAGTATTAATTCACGCGAGAGGAAGCTTTAAAAAGAGTGAGACGTTTCTCAAGGTGTAAAAAGAAAAATATATAGTTTCGCATGATTTATGTTTTACTTCCACGAAACGTTTATGTCTCACCATTCAATTGAATATAGTATTAAACATGAGTTTCCAATTTAAAATATATTTTTTGTGTCCATAAATAGCAATACATATGTGTTAAATATCATTTCAAAAAAACTATTTACATTACATACTTCAATATACTATTTAACAAAAATGTGTTAGAGTTTTATATTTTTAACAAACATTAGATATAACTTTTATGTACTATTTTAAATTTACAATGTAATAAACAATTTAAAAAATATTCGTTGAAGTTTTAAAGTTATTGTATTATATGTTGAAAAAGCTGGAAACTTAAAAAGCTTTCACGTCCTTAAAAAATGTTATCACAACTAAACACCACTTTAAAACGACATATGCATGCACATTTTCTTAATACTTTAAGCATAACAGAAGTTTTACATTTTAAATGAAACAAGATGGAATAATGGTTTGCTTTCTTTTGACATTTATTCACCGTATAGTCTAAAGCAATATTCTTGTTTCGCATGCAAAAAAAAAAGGAGAATATACTTTTAACTTAAAAACAAAACATTTAGTATAATGTAAAATGCGGTTTTGAGATAACACACACTTAGCTATAAAACGCAAATAAAGCAAAAATAAGCTTTATCGCTTATTTGCAACGCAGTAAAGGATTCGGTACGTAAGTTATTTTTCTTTCGGTGCTGTACATTAATATACATGCACTTTAATACTAAATAAGCTTCCGAGAAAATGCAGAGGATCCTAAAATTAGAAAACCTTAAAATTGTCCTATTTTAACGATTTTTTCTTTTATAATCAGTTTCTTTGTTCACGTTAATTAATTTTGTTGTGATTAAAAATATTCTAAACTACGGAAAGTGGCGATGTTATTTTTTGCTTTTTATCTGTAATTAATTGAAAACTTGCAAAATTATCAAAGCTTATTGATTACATCTTTCGTTCGATATTTAAGTATGAGAGAGACCTGGGAATGCAGATTTTGTTTGAAAACTTGCAAAATTATCAAAGATTATTGATTGCATCTTTAGTTCGATTTTTGTTTTTTCATGTGGATGAAAAAGTTCAATATATGTTTCCATTATGGATTCATCTAAGCGAAATTTTAAAAAAAAATATTGCTTAATCTATACCATTCATAAATGAATCCATAACGATTATGCATGGTAAGGATTTTGTGAAGCCCAAATATATTTGGTGACGTCATTAAGTTTAATGGTTGTTTTAAAGGTTTACTACTTGTTTTGAAGGAAGAAAAGAATTTTCCAAGCTGTGTATATAATATCTGTAAGGGCCATTAAAACAGAAATTTAAAAAAAAAAAAAAACACTTCGTCATCTTATTAGATTCCTCAAATGTTTCTGTCTTTATGAAGAAAACCTTACAAAATGTGGGAGTGAGTTTAATCATTTTAAGATAATTACGTTCTTTTTACAGATAAAATATTATAATCGACAATAATTGTGTTACGGCGACTTGTGTTATTTTTATTAGCTAAGGGATACATTTTTAAAACATTTAGGTTCGTTATAATTTATTTTTCTGCCATTCAGTGTAAACAATTCATAAATATATATCACACTAATAGACATATTTATCACCATCCCTGTCAAGTTGAAGCAGTTCATTATTTGCCAATATCAAAAGTGATGATCTCACGGGAGTCCTAAATGTCAATTTCACGGAAATTAGATATAGCAAACGACAGGCTGTCTATTATCATTGCCTCAAAGCTTTCATTTCAACATTACCAAAGTATCAACTGAAGAGTCAATACTTAATGGCATATAAAATTAACAGGATCCCAGCATTAAAATGATGATCATGGTAACTGTGATTTAATTACGTATTTAAAATGAAACCGGGTTATACATTTTGAAATAATTAATTTTAAACTTAGTGTGTGTGTATTTATGCATGTATTCAATTTACAAATCGAAACATTTTGAATATATACAATGTATTGTCTGTGATGCAATATGTACCCATCCAACAGAGTATTTATTGAAACTTATTTGAAAGCATATTTTAAATTATAATCACTTAAAATTCATTGAATAGTTGTAACGGAATTGAATACATAGTTAATACTTACTAAAATAATATGTAATGATTTTTCAAAACTCCCAGAAGGCATTAAGTTTAGAGAAACTAGACACCAAATATGACAAGATGCATGTTATCATAGTCTAGACGGTAACTAGTTACTATCAATCAAATGGATTGATAGTAGTTTCAGTTTGTACATGTCACTTAATCAAAGTTGATTTAGTCTTTTTCTCATAAAAATAAAAATTAAGAAAATTTGTGTAACAGCTCTTAGTAAACAAATAAAACAAATAAACAAAACGAGAAATAGTGTTTTTAACTAAATATTTTTAACTTAAATAAATTAAAGAAAAAAAATGTGATGAAATTGGTCAAATTAAAGACACAGGGACTTTTCTTTAAACAGTTTGAAAATAAGTAAGTTATTTGTAATTAAATTAAATTTTTGCAATAAGAAAACTGCCGTGAATGATATAATATGAGATGTGAGGCTAAGTGGTATTGCGGTATTGATCAGATACCCGCTTATATTAGCCTTCGTCAATAAGAAATACACAGAAAGAATTTGTACTGTCACAGAGAAGGGAACGTACACCCACGGCGAGGTAGGGAATCGAACCCGCACTTGATACAGAACATGCTAATAGTTCAGCCATGCATTATATATCAGTCCCCCAGTGTCAGAAGAATTAAGAGTGATGGTTTTAGGTAATGTGTATGACCCAACTATCAACTGCAATGAAGAGCATGATATCCTGCTGTGACTACAAACTAAATTAAAGATATTTGTCACATAAGCAAAATATATGAATTCTAAACCGGATTTGTTGCTTAGAAGTTGTGGAAATACAGTCTATAATCTTACAGTCAGTGATCACTTAGGGAAGAATGATCGCAACAGCCTTAAAAGTGAAGGCTAATCAATATCAACTAATCATTGAAATTGTTATGGAAAAGCAAAGTAGGTTTGTAACAATAACTGTCATCTTGCTTTCGTCGAAGCGCTTTCCAAAACGATTTCGACAAATAAGAAGAAGAAAAAAAAATGCCAAACTCAGCCATTTAGTTGCAATTTAATTTTGTAAGTTAAAAATAACTATTTTAATTATATTCCCTTCGGAAAATCAAAAAATATTCTTTATCGTTTTCTGAAAGTATTTTCCGGTAGAATAATAATTCAGCTTTATAGTGATTCGAGCTTCTTGGTTTTTAGATAATTTGCACAAATAAATGAAAAAGTTTCAGATTTGACCTAAGCAATTTTGCATAATTATTCTTTAAACTACAAATAAATTTAGTAAGTAATAATATTTTATTTTGCAAAATAAATTAATCGAAACATCTAATTTTACCTTTTTCTTAAAAATGAATTTGGCGATTGTTTTTCTTGGACGAATTATTTTGAATTGAAAAAATTAAATTAAGCAAAAATAATCGCTTTATCGCTATTACAGCGTGTAAGATAATTTAAAAACTTAGTTGTTTTAGTTTCTTTAAAATACAAAGATAGGAAAATGCATCGATCTCAGAATCATCCAAAATGAGACAACAAAAAAAGTCGTGTTTCCCCCTGAAAGGTGAAAAACTTTCACGCCTGATTTTGACTTTTTTTTCAGGTAATATAGATTGATAGTGTTAGAGAGTCGCGTCTTGTTTTAAGGGCGTAAATTCTGACAACTTGAGAAGTGATGTATCTTCTAATATTTGATAAAGCGTTAGTTACTACTCACATTATTTATTTTTGAAGTGTATTTGAGGAACAATTAATTTATATTAAAAAAAGCATTTAAATTAAAGTTACAGCGTAAATCTCACAAACGAAATTGTGTCATGTGAAGTTTCCCCAAGTCATTATAAAGTGTCTTTTAGGTTAAAGCAGAAGGCATGCAAAATGTCTAAATAAAGCGTTGACCGCGATGGTTAGACATAGTTGCTAGTACAGAGTTTATAAATATTTGTCGAAAACCAAAATCGGCTTTAGAGGTAAAAACTTGCAAAGCATATAAAAGGTAACGCGTCGTATATTTTTTTCTTATACTAGAATTATTAATACACATGAAAAATCTTAGGGACCATTTAATCTTGGGGATAGTCAGGGGTAATTAATCCTGGAAATGATACATATTTTGTTGATAAATCCAATAAGTAAATAAAATTTACTTGTTATAGGGTAGTAAACGAAGGGCAAAATCTTTTTGAGTTGCGGTGTTTAAAAATATGAGGTTTTTTCTTTTGTGAAATAGTATGGAAACTAATAGCCGGCTCGCTGGCGCAATGGTTAACGTGTTAGCCCTTGGAGCTGGTGGGCTCGGGTTCGAGTCCCGGTCATGACATGAGTGTTTGTGTCCGTCAATAAATGTTGTTATATGTCTAAGTGTTTGTGTCGTCTCTTTCTTTGTGTGTCTCTTGTGATTGTGTCATTTCTGGGGTTGAATACAATAGACCTAAGGTCGCAGTGTTCGGAGAACTAGCCCCCCACCAAGAAAGTCATAAAGTCATAAGTCATGAAAACTAATAAAGCTTCTGGATTAAAATACAATCAATGAACTTAACCCTTGGAGACACGAAAATTGCAAATATTTTGATTAGTTTTTTATTATCATTTTCAAGAAATATTATAAAAAGTGCCAAGCCATGGATGTATTTGTTAAAATAGAGTTGTGTATTTAGTGTAACTTGAGCAGATTATTCGGCTGTTAAAAGCAATGAAACCAGTAATGGGCATAAAGGCCACTTTTAGGCCTGGTGATATTCATTCTAAAATTCTTATTAACTTTGCAGAATAATTAGAAGATACAATTTTAACTATTTTTGGCCATCATTCAATTCTGTGCAGGTGTCAGCAACCTGTTAATATTAAAATGTAACTAATCTATACAAAGTGGGTCCAAACGCTATCGGTGGTGTAACAAACCATTGAGTTTTTTACATCTGTTTTATAAAAATGTTTTGAAGCACTGTTAAAAATGCGCATCATGATATTCTTTGTAAACAGAAATTTTGCTTTCAGATAATCAATACGGTTTTAGAAACGGTAAGTCTTGGACAATTAATCTTTTAAAATTTTATGGTATTGCTAGAAAATAGATTGATAAAGGAAATACTTTTGATGTTATTCGCATTGATTCCTAAAAAGTTTTATAATAAAGTTCCACACAAAGCTTTGTTATTCAAGATGAAAATATTTAGATTGATAAGTGCAGTGATAAGTTGAATTAAAATTGGAAAGTCAAAAGAGAACAAAAGGTTCATATGAATGGTAAGTTCTCATATTGCACTTAAGTGGAGAGTGGTGTGGTCCAAGCTCGAGGCTTTCATTTAACGTATGGCTAAATAGTTTCAAGTGGGTAATAATTCGCTCAAATGTTAAGTATTTTTGAACACGACTTAAAAGTGATGAGTTCTGTGAACTCTAATGAACAAACAAAAAATTACGAATAATTACTGTTGTTTCTAATGCCACTCGGTAACCAAGCCCGGAGTAGAGGACTACTCAATTTAAGGCGAAGAGGGCGGCTTTCGTTTTTATTGAGCGCCACAAGGGAGGAAGTCCGACTGTTGCCCGTCAGCATGATACATCCGTTTTACAGTAAGGTCCCTTTCACACATCCATTTTCACTCACATATCGGAATTTTGATCCAGATCAAAGGCCGATAACCCCCCGATCTGGCACCCCCAGATGTATTAATTTGGTATGGGAACATGGAGGACTTTGTGACCACGACATATTTAACGTGCCCCAGCCACCATTAGTCAACACGGTTATCTTAAGCCGAGTACCAGCACCGACCCAGCGACCATCAGAATTGCGAGCGCAGCCGAGGACAGAACCCACAACCCTCCCGATGCGAGCACGACGCCTCACACGACTGAGCTACTGCGGCTCACGAATAATTACTGAATTGATTCATCTAACCAGTCAGTTTTCTGAACACTGACTTACATGATATATGTCAGTTTTTTGCAACTCATTAATTTATAAGATTCCTCGTAATATTTTGTTAACTTTCAAATTTTCTGATAACAGAGTCATCTGAACTATTTGATTTTCGTTTGACTCGTTGCTCCTACATATAAAGTTAAACTGACTCTTTTGCTGAGTAATATTAAATTTATCGTGACCAACTCATTGTTTTAATATTTTTAGCAAGTCACTATGTTGGTATGTCAGAAAACTCAGTTGATTAATCAGTTGATACTTTTGCTGAATCGATGGTTTGAAATTTTACCTTGCATTAGCTGTTGGGTTACATTTGAAATTTTCTTTGACTTAGACCAAATGAACAGATACTTCCGTGCTAGTTTAAGACAATAAGCATTCCGTTTCCTAGTAGAAAACTATGAACTTTATTAAAATGACTCAAAAGCCATTGAGCAAGGAGCTGTATGGCCTTATTGAAATAAATATTTTTGATCTAACAAGTACTTGTTACATTTCTTTCTTGTTTATTGCTTTTTACAACTGTTTCCTTTGTAATTTATTGCACCGATTCAGATTTAATGGACAGTTCTTGTCCCACCCCTTTCAATTCATTATTTACCATCACGAGAACTGATGATCTCACGAAGACCCTCTAAATGTCAACTCCAATGAAATAGGAGACACCAACCGACAGGCTGTCTGTTACCACTGCCTTGGAGCTCAAAACAGCTCCGATCTATCAACTAGAGTGTTACTTTGGATCTGGTCCAGATTTGAACCCATGTTCCTTAATGCCCAACAAGGGTATTAAATGAAATACTCTTTCGGAGGAATAGGGGCGAATTTGTTGTTTTCCCCTTTTTATCGCATTCCGAGAGATTTCTGGGAGATTTTGTTGTATTTTGTTTCAAAACTCATCACACCTAGCTTGAATAATTCAGTAACGCGAACGTCTGTTTATTTTGGATGAGGATGTGAGCTTTACTTAGTGGATGGATGGCTCGTTTGGGTTGTTAATGTTGTAACACATTTTTTATACAAATATTGGGAGTTTCCACGGTGTCAGATGTATTACGCTAAGTTAATGCTAAGGTTTTTCAATTAATTAGAATAAATTCTTTTACTATGGTAAATCAATTCTATAAAACTGAAGTTTTTCGTCTCACAATTTCACTATAGGATAACGTGTTAAAAATATAGTTTTAATAAATACTTTATTCATAAATCTTATTTATAGGTGGATTTAAGTTTCTATGCTAAAAATAGTACAAAAACTCAAAAAAATAGCCGTTTGAACTTCACTGATTTATTTCGATAATTTGATCAAATCGAAAAATTAAATTGATTTTAAACGTTTTTATCAATTAAAGTATTCACATCAAATGTTATACCATAACCTTAACTAAACCAGAATCTGATCAAATGGAACCTCCAAATAAAAAATGTGTAAATATTTGCTACTACATAAGTATTTTTTTTTCTATTTTGACTTCAATTTACTTAAAAGTATTGTCAGTAAGAGCTTTGTTAAACTTAGGATGCGAGATGGTGATGCATCATTCGTAGTTTCTGCTTCTAAATGGGTTTTCACTAGAATTTGTTCTACGAAGCATGCAAGAAACTTATATTATAGAATAATACATTGTACATTTTTTTACAGAACATCAGTGTTTTGCACAGTATATACAATGCAAAAGTAATATACTGCCATGAAAATATCTAAAGTAAATTGAATAAAGATTGAACAGTAAAAGTGAGAACATAAGGTTTAAAAAAAACCTAACAAACTATCTTAAATAAACAGAAAATATATTTGGTGTTTACAAATGTATAGTTTACTTTTTCATTTCACTTGGAATCTGAAGTAGTAAGAATAAATTTCCATAGTTAATCTAAAATAAAATGTCAGACAATTAAGTAAATTTTAATTCAAATTGCTCTTGAATATAAAGTAGGCATTCGATGGTATGTTCCTTTTGAATTAAGGTTAAATTTTACAAACTAGTTTTAGTGTGGATCAATGAAATATAACAAAAGAACGTACAGAATAAGACATAATAAGAAAACATTTATTAGAAAAATTTCTATTTCTTAGTTTAAATTCTTTTTTTTTCCCTTGTGGTATTTACTTTGGATGCTATTCGATTTATGAAAAAACATTTACTGATTTTAATTGTATTTTTATATTGTTTAATGTACGAGAAGTGTGTATTCTTTGATTTTATCATTCAGAACAGCCTTCAATTGGCAAAATGCATAATTGTTTATTCTGCATAAGTTTAAAACATTTTTTGAAATATAAATTTCAGATTTATTTGAAAAATCAGGGTTTTTTTTAAGAGGCGCTTTAAAAAACGACATTTTCTCAAAAGAAAGGCTTTGAATACCATAAAAACCATCATTATTCATATGTCTTGTTTTTTGTTGTTGAAATTTTGTGTTATTGTTAGAAAGACGACCGGCGCATAAAACACAAGAAATTCGATTATAACATTTTTGTAGGAAAATGTATATTTTTGTAATTAAAATGTATGCTCCTTTTTAGCAATAGTTAAGATTGTAAATGATTTGATATAACTTTATGCTTAGAAAATGATTGTATAAAACTTTTGTAATAAAACAATAATTATTGTATTACATTGTTTTACATTTGCATGGGAAAATTGACATTTCTGCAATTGTATCCAAATCACATTTAAAATAGTTTTCCTTAAATTATAGTGGTATTTGATGAATATTATTTTTGTTATCATACTACCATATTTACCACCAAAAATCAAACCGTTTATTTTTATGAATGAATAAACGATCCACATTTCAAATATTTTAAACATTAAAACGATGCATAGCAAACTGTTTGCATTCATGTGATGTATATCATTATATGTATCTTATTCAATCTCCTATATCGGGGCTTACCTGTTGTTAGTAATATAAATCCATTCTATTCAAACTAGCATATTTCATATTACATTCGAATCCTAAATCATTGTCAAAATTTACATATGCACACTTAATGGTTATCTGGTGCTTTATAAGCATCATTAAATGGTGCCTTTGCTAAACGCTCCTTGCTTAGCAAGCGGTATAAAGTGATTTTGCTGCTTTAACCCTATAGGAGAAGAAAATATTTTCTAAGTTATGCTTGATTTATGAGTAATAGTTTTAATTTTATGGTATTTATTATTTTCAAAAGCATATTTGTATTAAGTAAATATGTTTTATTTACTTTATTATTTCATAATTTTTGATGAATCAAAGAGAAAGAAGTTTGAAAAATTAGTTTTAACTAAGATATTGACATTTAATGAAATTAAAAAACGCCGAAATCAATAAAATAAACTAGGCTTCTGATATAATAATAATAATAAGAGAATAAAACTCAGTAAAACAAGTATATTTCAGCCCAATCTCCTGCAAGTCGGATACGAGACACACCTGAATTCCAAACACTACCTTTCGAAATCCTTAAAGTAATAAACATTCGGAGTATCTAGGCTATTATTAGGATTTTTTTGTGTGTGAAAGGAATATAAAACATAATGCCGGGCTATTCTGCCGATTATGACGATGCTGATGATTATGCTTCATTAACATTTTGGTTTAAATTGTATATAGTACCATAGTTATATTATAAAACTAGTTTTATTTTACTTAACAATCTAAGAATTAATTAAAATATTTATTATCAGTATTATAAAAAAACCGAAAAAAAATTATAACCTTTCTGGTATTGCTACTTTAAACAATGGTTTTTTACTACAAATTAAAAAAAAAAAACTCAGAACAATTGTTTTCAACGGATGAACCAATATTATAGTTTCTTCTTCAAACATTCCTTTGCAAAAATTGTATAGTGCCATAGTTATATTATAAAATTAGTTTTATTTTACTCAACAATCTAAAATTTATTAAAAAATATTTTATCAGTACTATAAAAAACGTTAAACTGCGTAGTCTCTTACTGCTGGTATTGCTACTTTAAAGAACATTTTTTTTACTTCAAATTAAAAAAAAAGAACTTCTAACAATTGTTACCAACAGATGAACCAAGATTATAGTTTCTTCTTCAAATATTCCTTAGCAAAAAACTTTTATTTCAAGTTAAACTGTCCCTTTTGCATTTAACTCTAAGCCCTAAAAAATGTCCAGTTAGAATAAAAAAAGTAATATTCACCTCTAATAAAAAGAAAACTTCGTTCTCAGCTGGAAACTTTCTAACACTTCCCTCTTAATTTCCTATTCCACGCGTGAGAAAAAACCTAGAAAACTTTAAGTATGTTCAAAGGAGCGTGAAAAAATGAAGGCACTCATTCGAAATAATACCAGCATCGCCTTATTATTTCAATGCCAGATACTAAGTTGAGGGAAAAAAGCATCGGTTTTTTTTTTATATTTATGAATTTATCATTTTTTGGTAATAATAAATCATACCATTAAAAAAGTGCATAGTATTTCATTAAAATATTTTTTAAATATAAAATAAAGGTATTCAGATTCACCGTATTCGAAGTTTTAAATAAACACAATAACAAATAATTGATAAATTAAAGTTTTTTTTAATAATGTTTATATTAAACTGTACAAAAGTAATTAGTGAATTTGACGCAATGTAATAATGGTATTAATATCGCTTATTACTAAACATTTATAAAAAACAATAATTAAATACGTTATGAATCTAATATCAATTAATCTTTTAAAGATATTAAATTTGATAGAATTTTTTTAGTGTTGTTGAATTTTAAGTTTCAATTATGTGCTAATTACAACTATTGTAATTTCTCTATAAATTGTATTTAAACTATAAGATGAAATTTGAAAACTTTGTAAAGATTTCTAAAAATATTTAAATTACAAAACTGATATCTTGTTACGTGTTACATTATTTTAGTAAACAATTTAGAAAAATTATAAATATTTATATAAGCCTATAAAATTTCTCATTAATTGATAAATTCAAATCTCAACTTGCATTGAAATTCAACACCACTGAAAACTTCTGACAAATAAAAAACACAGTTTAAAGTTTCACGATTACATCAAAATTGCTTAATTCCGATTTACTTATAATCAGAATACAATACCCATTCTGTCAGTTACCTTGTTATTTTGAAATTATGTAACTCCTATTAAAATAAATAGATTTTTAAGTTTCATAAATTTCCTTACAAACTGTCTCAATCGATTAAAAATGTACACCATAAGTTAATTTCAAAAATAAAAGTTGTTTGAAATATAATAAATATTAAACGCGTGTTTAATATTTACTTAAAAAACATATTGTATTAGAAATAATAATTATCTTGATTACGAGACAATAAATAGTTAGTTTTATACAGACTAAAAATAACTAGATGAGAAAAAAAAACTTACTTAAATTTGGTTCTAAGGTATCGGCATGCCTTAATGTTTCATATTGAAAATCATCTGTATGTGACCAGAATCATTATGTATCAGTATGTGCTGCAGAATCCATATTAGAGTTAAACCAAAATAAATAAAAACAATAAAAAACTTTTAAAATTTTTTGCTCGAGATGTAATTTGGATTCTGCTGTTAACTCAAAAATTGAAATATTTCAAAACTTATATTGAGTCATGAAGAGACTCTTTCAAATTTTGAACACTACAGATATCTTACAAACCAACCCGTTTATTTTTTTGTTCTATTTTGGATGTATTTTGCCCAGCATAGTTTGCCTGGAAGTAGGTGAAGAAACAATTATCATCGAGTGCTAATCGTTGTCGTTTAAAAAAAAAAACTAAATGAATAACAGCCTATCCTCAAATAAAATGACATAGATTGTTTGTTTCAGGGACGTGGGGTAACTGTTTTAGATTGTTGTGAATAAAGTAGTCTATATTGCTCTATGCTGTTGTTCTTTATCAAGTTTCAACCAATATTAATGTAGAAAATCACTGTAAAGTTATTTTGTGTTGGTGTTTAATTATTATTTTTTTTGTTCAAAAGGATTATGGGAAAGTAGGAGAAAGTGGTCATCATTGCTCTATGCAAATGTTTTTTTATCGAGTTTCAGCCAAAATTAGTGTTCAAAATCAATTTAGAGTTATTTCGTTTTGGTGTTTAATTTTTTTGGTACTTAAGGAGTATGTGAAATTGTGAAAGTAGGAGAAAGTGGTCATAATTGCGCTATGCTGTTTTTTTTATCAAGTTTCAACCAAAATTAGGATAGAAAAACAAATTAGAGTCATTTCGATTTGGTGTGCTTTTTTTATTAATATTACTATTTTTTTTTTGGGGGGGGGGGTATCAAAAAGTGTGTGTGAAAGTAGGAGAAAGTGGTCATCATTGCTCGATGCTAATGTTTCTTTATCAAGTTTCAGCCAAGATTAGGATACAAAATTTATTTAGAGTTATTTTGTTTTCGTGTTTAATTTTTTTTGGTACATTAGCAGTACTTTCAATGATTTTTTTTTAGTTTCAACTAAAAGATTAATTTGACTCCTCGAAAAATACCGAATAATTTTCAAAATTCTTGAAAAAAATTCCAAAAATATCACTTCCAACCATGGCCTACTCAACTACTAAGGCCGAAGAAGCTTCCCCAAACAGGCTCGGGGGATGGAAATTTTGGATTCATAGTTCCGAGTGACGCTGTTCCGAAGATGAAGGCAACCTGTCGAATCTGTTCGAAACCACTCGTTCACGGCTGACCAAATTTTTAGGGTTCCTAATGCGTCCGAACTGGTTTCTCGATCTTCGGCACTGAAAACAGTTAAGTCGAAGTTTCCATCTACGCTCATGTTTGGGAGAGCTTCTCTGGTCTTGTTATTGAGGTTGGCCGTGTTCAAAATTTAGTTTTTCACATTAACCATTCCGACGTCTGCTCTAATAGTTTAATGCATAATAATGCTAAAAAGAATACGTATATTAATTAAAAATTTATCGAAAGACATCAATTATTCAAGAAAGACAAGCACTCTTAAGCAAAATTTTTAAATCTAAACAATCAAAATGGAAACTTAGGTACGAAGGTTCTTACCCTCTAAATTATAAAAACGTTTAAACACTCCACCTTTGACTGTCAGCTTTTCCAGAAATATAATAGTTTTTAGAAATTTACAAATTTTAAAATTATACTAAAATTGCAAATTAAAGAATGTCGATGTGACTTATAATCGTCTGCAACATAAACATTAAATTAAAACATTTAAAATTTTAATTGAAATTAATATTTTATATGGTAATTTAATATCATCTAGCGAAAGCAAAATTGAATTTCAACCACCTTAATTAACCCTCAGAAGGTTAAACTTTTACTATAAACAGTTGTAAGTATTGTGTTTCAGCGCATGCTTAAATCACAAACGTTTAATATATTTGAAAAATGTTATTTAACTTGCTGAAATGTTGAGTGTTGGATACCAAGTGTGGTACGCTTTTTGCTTTTAAATTTTAAGATAGATCTCCAAGAAACGGCGCAGGAGAGTTTTGAAGAATTCTACTTGTATACGTGTTTTGAATGTAAAAACATTTAATGCGCTATCTTTTCCGATCAAAATATGCTATACTTTTGAAGCTGATGTGTGCCTATCATCTGTATAATGTATTTTTCTTCAAAAAGTTATATTTTTAAAAGAGTTCGGAACTTTAAATACATTTTCCAATTTCATGAGTGAGCTATTGCAATAAGTATTGAACGTTTCTTCAACTATCAATTTACAGATAATAATGTATTTTTAATAACTTAAATTAATTACGTTCCTTGTTTTAAACAAAATTATGCTTTCTTTAAATATGCTTCTAAAAATCTGTTGTATTTCTTCATTTTATAAAGATTAAAAACCACAAACTTTTGATATTTTATGATGTACAAACTTTTAAATAGAAATGGAAATTTTGCAGTTATTATCCTGGGGCAAAATTTTGGATACAACTTCCAGTTGTCTTTATCTAACATTTAAATTGATCCCAGACTTTTTACGAGTGACAAACATCATAGAACTGGTTTAGCTCTGCTAAACAAAGGAGATAAGCAACAACAACAACAACATTTAAATATTTTTATAACAGAAACTCTAAAAATAAGCTTGTGATTTAACCATCACTTATACATTTGTCTTTAAAATATAATTATTAACCTAATTCATTGGTGGAAAGATTGGCGTCTCATTTTTTATCTATTTATTTTGAAAAAAAAATGCTTCAGTCAGAACTTCCGACGAATTCCTCTTATAACTTTTAGGAAGACTTTTTTTTTAGTTTTTAAGTAAATAATGCTAAAATTATGCAGTCTTGTTGTTTAATGTAATCTTTTAATACGAATTAGTGGTAAATGATAAATGGATATGCGGAAGCCACCTTTTTTAAACTCGTCCCAAGACTGTTCACTATACAAGAGCAAGGAGCAAACCAAAATTGAGTTGGACACACCGCATCACTAAAGCTTTTCATGTTTTGAAGATAAGGAATGGGCAAGCCTAAGAAAACAGCTAAGAAGACAGCTGAATGGAAGCTAGTTATGGAGAAGGTCTTGCCAATGGAAGAAGTAGAGAAAAAAATGCTAAAATATTGCAGTCTTGCCGTTTGGAATATTCTTTTAATACGATTTTGGATTAAATGATAAATGGGGATGCTGTAGTCGCTCTTTTTCGAACATTTACAAAAAAATTCATTATTCACTATGTTAGAGCAAGAGGTAGACCCAAATTAATCTGGAAAGACTGCATCATTAAAGACTTCATCATTTTGAAGATAAGATGATGAAGATAAGATTTGAAGATAAGGAATGGAAGTGAATTCTATAGAATGGCCTGACTCACACTAGACTGTCTTAACAATAGAAGAAGAAGAGAGAATAAACAACGCCAAAAAATTTAATTCTTGTTGTTAGATATATTCGTTTAATACGATTTAGTATTCAATGATAAATGGGGATTCTGTGTAACCACTATTTTGCCACTCTTTCCTAAAACTATTCACTTGTTGCGTGAATGATACCGTGTTCGACACGCCACACTACTTAAAATTAATGATAACCTCATAGAACAAGATTCTTGAATCCCTATGCGTAAATAGGACACACTGCATCACTAGAGCCTTCCAAATTTTAAAGATAAGGAATTGAAAGGCAAACCTTCTCTAAGAAGACAGCGGAAAGGAAGCTGGTAATGGAGAAGGTCCTGCGTCACACTTTGCTTGCTTGCCAATAGAAGAAGTAGAGAAAATAAACAATGCTAAAATTTTGCAGTCTTGCCGTTTGTAATATTCTTTTCATAAGATTTTGGATTAAATGATAAATGGGGTTGTTGTAGTCACTCTTTTTCGACCATTTGCAAAACTATTCACTATTTTAGAGTAAGAGGTAGACCCTAAGTAATCTGGAGAGACTGCATCTTTAAAGGCTTTATAATTTTGAAGATAAGTAGGTGGTAAACCATCGCTAAGAAACGAGCGGAATGTAAGTGAATTATTGTGAAAGACCTGGCTCACACTAGGCTGTCGTGTCAATGGAAGTAGAAGAGAGAATAAACAATCCTAAAAATTTGAAGTCTTGTTGTTAGATATATTCTTTTAATACGGTTTAGTATTAAATGATAAATGGTGATTCTTCGGTGTAACCACTATTTTTCCACTCGTCCCTTAAAACTATTCACTTGTTGCGTGAATGATCCCGTGTTCGACACGCCACACTACTTCTACTTAAAATTAATGATAACCTCATAGAACAAGATACTTGAATCCTTATGCGTAAATAGGACACACTGCATCACTAGAGCCTTCCAAATTTTAAAGATAAGAAATTGAAAGGCAAACCATCGCTAAGAAGACAGTAAAATGGAAGTAAATTTTTGAGTATGGCCTGGCTCACACTAGACAGTCATGCCAATAGAAGATATATAGAAAGTAAGCAATGCTAAAAATTTGAAGTCTGAAGTTAAACATATTTTTTATACGATTTGTATTAATGATAAATGGGGATTCAGTAACCACTATTTTTCCTCTCTTCCCTAAAACTATTCACTTGTTGCGTCAATGATCCCGTGTTCGACACGCCTCACTACTTAAAATTAATGATAACCTCATAGAACAAGATTCTTGAATCGCTATGCGTAAATAGAACACACTGCATCACTAAAGCCTTCCAAATTTTGAAGATAAGGAATTGAAAGGCAAACCATCGCTAAGAAGACAGTGGATTGGAAGCTAGGAATAGAGAAGGTCCTGGCCCACACTTTGCTGTCTTGCCAATAGAAGAAGTAGAGAAAATAAACAATGCTAAAATTTTGCCGTCTTTTGCCGTTTGATCTGTTTTTAATATGATTTAGGATTAAATTATAAATGGGGATGCCGTAGAGACTCTTTTTCGGCCATTTACAAAACTATTCATTATTCACGATTTTAGAGCAAGAGGTAGACCCAAGTTAATCTGGAAAGACAGCATCATTAAAGACGTTCTAATTTTCAAAATAAGAAGTTGGCAAACCATCGCTAAGAAGATAATGGAATGGAAGTCAATTCGTGAGAAATGCTTGGCTCACACTAGACTATCGTGTCAATAGAAGAAGAAGATAGAATAAACAATGCCAAAAACTCTTAAATTCTTGTTGTTAGATATATTCTTTTAATACGATTTAGTACTAAATGATAAATGGGGATTCTGTAACCACTATTTTTCCACTCTTCCCTAAAACTATTCACTTGTTGCGTGAATGATCCCGTGTTCGGCACGCCACACTACTTAAAATTAATGATAACCTCATAGAACAAGATTCTTGAATCTCTATGCGTAAATAGGGTTTAATTAGAAAGTGTTACGCTACAGCATAAATCCTCTCCAATAACAGCACGCCTTGATGAAGAGGCCTTATGCAGTGTACGGTGTTTAGTTTCTCAGTATCCCGGGAAAAATTAATGAATAAACTTTGGGGCTGTAATTTATGTTACTTGGGTCGCGATTGCCCGGGCCATTCTGTGTTATGCTAAAAGGAATATTAATCGGTTTTTATTTTGTAAAGTTCACTTAACGTGTTAGTTAAAGAGCATACTTGATGGTTAAGAAGGTGGCTCAGGCGTGTGGTTGTATGGTTAGCTGATTTATTTGGATCGGTATTTTATGTAATTAGTGCAGTTGAGCATGACTTGATTTATTTTAATTTGCTTGCGTCTAGGAGATTCATTATTTTCTAATTACATGTGTATATTAACATGCTAGATTTATTCTATGTTGTTTCCTATCATTGTATGAAATTAACTGATTGGAAACAAGGATATTTGTAAAGCATATGTAATTGGTACAACTTTTTTCGGGGGGTGTAGAGACCATACAAATATTTCATTCGAGTAACCCTACTTTTATATAAATTGTTTGGGCTATTGTATTCATTAATGCTGTTAAAAGCCTGCATTTTTAAATTATTAGCATTTTTTTTTTAAATCCCAGTTTTCTATTTGATATCAATAATGATAGAAAAGATAAATAAAGGATATATTTCAAAGAACTGAGAAACATATAAATTGCTATTTTTATTTTTTTTAAAAAAAAAGGACTTATAATTAACAAGAAAAAACCTATCTGTTAATTTTGAAATTTAAATAAAAAAGCTGCTTATACACTCTTAAAACAAAAGAGTGAAATCCACTCCAGTTGGAGAAGTGCATTTTCGACACCCTAAAGGCGTGCATATTTTCTCAGACTGAGTTAAAATCACTCGTTTGGAGTGATCCTGTCGGAGGTTTAACACACAAAGTATCCACTCCAAAAGGAGAAGTGCATTTTCCAGTCTGGAGGAGTGAAATAAACTCAGACTGAGGTAAATTGGGAGTGTTTGTTTTAAGAGTGTATATACTTTGCATGTAAGTATTTAATAAAATAGGAACATTGGAAACCGATACAATTATTATTTAACACTTAATGCATTTTATGATTTTTAAGTCTCATTAGGTTAATGCAATGTAAATAAACTTCAACTCAATTATTACATCGTCTAAGATTATAAGTATCCTCTTTTTCAAGCATTAACTTAAACTTAAAAAAATTAACAGAAAATTTGAAATATTTAAAGAATCCTATAAAAACCAAGTCATAAATCGAACCGCAATGAAATATCAAAAACTCATTTAAGATCAAGTTTCTTTTCAAATGCTTAGGCTTATCCCGCATTTTCGAGTATCGGAAAATAGTTATTTCGATTATTCGAAGGCTTTTCAAAACTTTAAAAAAAAATACCATTACTACATAGAATATATTGAAATTTTTAATAATAAACAAATATTTTTTAAGGTTATTTTTTAAATATATAATTTTAAAAGTGTTAACGGGATAAGGACAATAAAGTGCATCCTTATGCAGTAATAAAGTTTGAGTATAAAGTTAAAATAACGTAACTTTTATATGTGAGTAAGGTGAGTCAAAAGTGAACGTTATATAAGTTATTGGGTTGTTACATGAAGAATTCGTATAAAGTTTCATATGTATAACAATGTTAATATTATGAAATGTATTCATGGGGAAAAATATGTTTTGATGAATGAGGAAAAGAGTTTGGTAATAGTTTCTTATGCAACTCAATTTATTCCGTTTTCTTTTCTTAACTTTAAATCTTATTTTGAAAAATTCAAGTATTATTGGTTTCAGACTTCCTGCATTTTTCCGAAGAATATGATACGCATACATATATTTCCTCAAGAAAGATGAATGACATCGTTAAACAAAAATGGTTTTGTTATTTTGTCCAAAAGATTGATTGTTTGTCGATAGATAAGGGCGTTTTGAAAATAAGTGGAAAAGTGACTTAATTCATATTAAGTTAGCAAGGCATAAATGACACTTTTCCTCACAAAGAGTAAAACTTATATTTGTAGAAAAAGGGTAGTTGTCCTATGTTATAGCAATGGTCGGAAGGCTTTTTTCTGCAAAAGTTTTATTGTTTGAGTAGAATTTAAACATGCACATCCTAAAGGGGGTCCTTAAAAAACTTTTTTTTTTAAAAAATACTAAAAATGGAAACAATGTTATGTTTCAAAACATTTCGGTTTTTCTAGCATTCGACGTTTTATATAGATTTGGTAACGACAAGTGGGGTACTTTTATTGATGCAAAAAGAATGTAAGCGAAAATCCAAAATGACATTTCGTTGCAAGCAGTTTTGAAATAAATTCAAATGCTTTCGAAAACGAAAATATTGTATTTTCGTATTTCTAAGAGAATATAAAATTAGAATAAAAACAACTATTGAGCATCTTAATCATGTACATTAAACACAGTCAAATGATTATAATTCTATATATTCATGTAATTAAAATACTATTCCCTTAGTATTTACTTAATAGATTTGTACTATATTTATGCACCCTACGTTGCAAGGGCCCTTAATAATGATGATTTGAATATTATGTAAACTACGATTCCCAAACCAGCTAGTCAGCACCCCACAGGAATTTGCTTCTAAAATTGTATATCTCCAATAATTTAGACTTATTGTGTTAATACGTGAAACAGTAAATGAGTGAATCCGTAGGGGAGACCGGGGTTAGTTGGCATAAGGGGTTAGTTGGCATTGTGCCTTTAAAAAAATCACTGTTTATTAAGAGTGCTACTGAGCCTGTCACATGATCATCATTTAAACGTCCAACTTGCATGAGAACGCCACTTGGATCCAGCCATTGCCTTTAGAGGAAGGATGGAAAACGTGATTTTCATATAAGAAAGTAAAATTTTGATTCTTCAGTATTTGTCGTCTTGTACAGTAGTATAGTCATTCAGGAATAACATTCTCAAGTTTTTAGTATCTTTGGGCATTTAGCTACGAGGTTATAAGTCCATTTTTGCTGTAGTTGATAAACAAAAGTTTTGGTCGCCATGTTTATTTTACTTGCTCTATTGGGGTTAGTTGGCATAGGGACTCGGGGGCTAACGAAAAACATTTTTCACACAAAATGGCAACAATATATTTATTCAATTGTATGTGTGATTTGTAGCCGAAATGTTTACCTCCATTACCAACTTTTTACATTTCAAATATCTTCAAACCAAAAAATTAGAAAAAATTTGAAGTGAAAACTGTGCCAACTAACCCCGGTCTCCCCTATATCTTTCTTTATACATAGATGTGAATTTCAAAATAGGAGTTCAGGTATTCGACTACGTTCGATACAATTTATTTGAAAAACACTATTTATTGAGCATTTAAAAATATTTTTAGCATTTATATGCATAAAATATAAAAAATAAGTTAAAAAAATCTGGAATTCTTATTCCTTTTTAATAAATTTTGAGCTATTTTGATGTTAAATTATGGAGTAAAACACCTTTAAGCAAAACTTGTTTTCATAAAAACTACTTAAGATAACCAAATTTCTTTTTACTGTGTTACAGTGCCAACCCTGTTAAAAACAATGAACTAAAACCTAAGTGATATTTTCAAAAGGGTAAAAATTATTGTTCGTCGAAACACAATACTCAGGGTTTTCGTTAAAAAATTTCATTTTTTAGAATTGTTACCAGCTATAAAAATTAAATTACATATAAAACAGTGTGATTCTAGTTCATTGTCTGTAAAACAGTTTGATGAATATGCGTTTGATTCTTGTTCATTGTCTGTAAAACAGTTTGATGAATATGCATTTAATTCTAAATCATAGCAATATGTATTTTAACGAAGGCGGATACCTTAAAATAAAAGTAACGCCGTAAAAAATATCGGATCAATATTCATGTATTTTGTACAGTTATAAATTAATGGTACAGAAAACCCAGACTTTCGTAGTAAAGAATAATATTTGTACATATGTGGGCAAAAGAAAACCGTCAATTTCCCACATACCACCACATTCTTGTCAGAAGCATTTTTGTGACCAGATACAGGTAACCATGGAAGATAAATGAGAGAATCACAACAAGGCTCTGCCTCTGTTGTTTGCTTTCATTGACTCGCCGCATTTTCTTTGCTTTTCTTGCTGTTGAATGTCAGGAAGAAAGGAATTGGGGAGCGGAACATAAGGGTTATTATGAATCGTGCTGTAAGTATAAACGACGATGCAGCTTGGATGTGTAACAATGAATACATTTGATATTTAATGTAATAATTTTTTTGTGACAGGACAATGTCAACAGGAAGTGAAACAATGAAAAATGTGGTATTTCATGTAATTGTAATGCGTGTGCCAAGACTATGTAGCTGTGAAATTTAAAAACGATTGAATTTGACATTTCATATAATGATTGTGTTAGCAATCGTAATGTAAGATATTTGAATGAATAGTGTTTCACAAAAACACTTAATGTAACCTGTTTTAACATAGAACAATATGACAACAAAAAATTAAAAAACACACCAAAATTAATGTACTTGAAAATTAAAAAAAATAAATTTAATATGTTAAAGCGTATAAACATATATTTTAAAAATTAATTACCTTTAAAATAACATTAACTTTTTTTTGTCTTACAATTCCAGAAATAATGAGTTGGAATGCATGAATTTAAAAATATTTTTGTAACTATTTTAATTATAGTATTGTTAAGGAGTTTCATAAAATATTCAAGTCCCAATTCAAATTTTTCCATCCCCTAAACAGGATCTATGAAGCTTTCAACTGCTATCACTTAATCAAAGGAGCCAAAACATATCGGCTATGACGTACTATACTCGTGCATATATATATATTGGTATAATTCTATTTTAATTCAATTCTATCATAATTCTATTTTAATTCATTTACATTCATGTTTTTAATAAATCGAAAACTAGACGAATGCTTCCTCATTACAACTACATCTTTTCAAGTTTAAAACCCTTCAAATAACGACACGAGTAATTTCTTTTAGAAATTCTAGTTTAAAAGAATTTAAGAGCTTCATCTTCAAAAATCCAATTACTAGCATTATTAATTTTCTAAAATAGAAATTTCGGTTTTATACTCGAAAATTTAGTGCCATTACATCACTGAAAGTACTTAGTAAGTATTTTCACTAGTAATAAGTTTTGCTGCACCAAAAGGAATGATATATTATTTTTTTCGGGACAAATCAAATAGATTAAATAATTTATCTGTGGTTAAACACAATTTTGGCGTAGCTTAAAGTTTATTACATCCCCCCCCCCTCCACTAAAATATGCAATACGAATACACGTCAGCTAAAAATAATTGTTATTCTCTGTTATAAAGTGGTGTAACAAAATCCCAATTAGGATCTCATCAGCAGGTTAAAAGTCAATGACGGCGACAAACTAGACCGATACAATGTTTTATAACTAGAAAAAACTCACACAAATCATCTCTCATTATCTACCCAAAGCTTCTTGAAGTACAAAACGCTTTTACTAATGATCTAAGTAATTGTATTTAAGAGCTCCATGTTCCAAAAATCTAATTTATGGGATTAAGGAACATGCAAATATGCCAGCGTCATTTTTCAACCCCACACATGCGGTCAGTGACAGAGTGGCCATTTTTAAAAGTGCTGCAGGCAGCGAAGGTATGGTTGATTAATTGAAATTAAGACTGCACTGTAAAAAAATTCAGGAAGGTTACTGGGAAATAATGGGCAGATGGGCTGCCCAATTTTTACCAGTAATGTTAATGGAATATACCAGTAACCTTCCCCCAAAAATATAGAAACAATCCCACTTAGAGCCAGTAACTTCTCTGGAAAATACCTGGAACCATTCTATAAAATACAAGGAACCTTCCTAAGAAATACCTGGAATCGTTCTGGAAACTGAGCGGTCACCCAACGGAACTTCGAGCGACATCGTACGCTGTCGCCATCGTGACTTTTCCACAGATTTAACAAGCACGTCTGTCCCCGTGTACTCGGGCCCATCCCTCACGAATTGGACTTTCTACTCTTTCCCAGTACAGATATGTGATTTATAGAATGACTGGCAGTAGGTGGGATTCGAACCCTCGAACTCTTGAGAAGGCTGAATCCTGAGGCGGATGCCTTATGCCTTAACCATCCGGCCACATGATAATGAACTTCGCTATACCAACAACGTTACAAAACAACTGATTTTGAGCGAGTCGCCGCGAGCAATGGCGGCGGTTCATAACAAACGTTGCCAGATTTGAAAGGGAAAACCTGAAAATCCCAGGAACTTATCACGAAGCGATGTATACTTGAAAACGCCAGGAAAGTTCCTGGTATGTAAACGGAAAGTTAAGGAAATTTTTTACAGTGTGAGTTGGCCGTTTTCCCAAGAATGACTTAAAAAGGAAGAGTTTTGTCTTACAAACAGGTTAAAGATCATTAATGCGATGTGTATGTGGGTGTTGGTTAGGTTTTGAATATAAATCTGAGCATAAAAATTGTAATATGATAGGTACTGAGAAGTAGTAAATGCTGAGTAGCATGAAATTTTTAATTTGCATAATATTTGGTTTTCAGTTTCAGTAAAGAATAGCATGGAGTAAATGAATTGGTGTGTCTTTTTTATGCTGTTTATAAAACCGTTTAAGGTAAACTCAATACATTAAAAAAATTTATGCCTTTATTTATGAGGTTTTTTCGTGATAAAATTTTAAGTACATTGCTTGCTAAAACAAATATAGTTTTGTAATCCATGGATATAATAGTTAGCAGTAATCGTACGTTTGCCGTAATAACTATAGTCCTATGTTTTATTCAAATCTTGAGTTCTCGTTCAAATGTTATCAAATAGTATTCGTAATATTAAAGAATCTATTGCTCTGAATTGAAAGAAAAAGTAAATTAGTATGTTGAATAATGTTTATTTACCTTTGTGTCTGGCTGACTTTATGATGTATTGGCATAATTCTATTTTAATTGGACGCTAGACTATTTGTATTGTAAATCCAAAACGAAATCCTAGGGATTCCAAAACCAGATGAATACATCCTCAGTAAAACTAAATCTTTTTAAGTTTAAAAACCTTTAAATGACGACATGATTAATTTCTTTTAGAACTTTTAGTTTGAAAGATTTTAAGAGCTTCATCTTTCAAAATCCAATTACTAGCATTCTTAATTTTCCAAAATTCATATTACAATTTTATATTCAAAACTGTAGTAAGTGCCATTACAATAATAAACAGATTTAATGAAATAATAAGTTTTGCTGCATTAAAAGTAATGGCATACTAAACTTTTCGTAACAAATTAAATAGTTGAAACACTTTTTTTAAGTGATTACAAATAATTCTGCTGTGGGCAGGTAACTGCAGTAACTTCCATAATGTTTTAGACCATTGTTGCAAATACTCAATTACTTTAAACGATAGGAAAATATACTGTAAAAAGCTAATTATTTTAGAGAAAAAACAGTACAATTAATTAATGCCTTTACTGCAGTTTACCTGCCCAAGGCAGAATTGTGGTGTTATTTAATATTGATTTCCGTATCTTAAAACATGCAATATGAATACACACCAGCTAAAAGTAACTGTTATCCTCTGATACAAAGTGATTTACCAAGCTCCCAATTAAGATCTCATCAGCAGGTTAGAATACATTGACAGTGACAAACTACACCGATACAATGTTTTATAACTAGAAAAAACTCACACAAATCATCTCTCATTATCTACCCAAAGCTTCTTGAAGTACAAAACGCTTTTACTAATGATCTAAGTAATTGCATTTAAGAGCTCCATGTTCCAAAAATCTAATTTATGGGATTAAGGAACATGCAAATATGCCGGCGTCATTTTTCAACCCCGCACATGCGGTCAGTGACAGTGTGGCCATTTTTAAAAGTGCTGCAGACAGCGAAGGTATGGTTGATTAATTGAAATTAAGACTGTGTTGGCGACGCGAAATTTGGCCGTTTTCCCAAGAATGACTTGGGAAGGAACAGTTTTGCCTTACAAACAGGTTAAAGATCATTAATGCGATGTGTATGTGGGTGTTGGTTAGGTTTTTAATATAAATATGAGCATAAAAATTTTAATATGAAAGGGACTGAGAAGTAGTAAATGGTGAGTAGCATGAAATTTAATTTGCGTAATATTTATTTTTCAGTTTAATAAAAGGAAAAAACATGGAATAAATGAATTTGTGGGCTTTTGTTATGCTCTTTATGAAACAGTTTTAGGTAGTCGTACCTGTATACATTAAAGTGTAAGTGTTTTTACCTGATTAAATTTTAAATGCATTGATTGCTAAAACAAATATAATTTAGTAATCTGTGGATGGAATTGTTAGCAGTAATCATGCGTTTGACTTAATTACAACTCTTATGTTTTATTCAAATCTCGAAGCTCTCGTTCAAATGTTAACCCATATTATCCGTAACATTAGATAATCTATTGTACTGAATTGAAAGAAAAAGTTACTGCGTAGGTTGAATAACGTTTATGCAACTTAGTGTCTGGCTGACTTTCTGTATTAGCATAATTCTCTTTTAATTTAATGCTGGAATATTTGTATCGTAAATCCGAAACCAATTCCTAGGGATTTGAGAAAGAAGATGCTATAGATTGTTAAATAGCTTATAATTTAAGCCATGCTTAAGTGAAACACAACGTACTGTAATATAAATCAGTTTTAATGAAAAATAATCTTTGAAAAATAATAGTTTATGATACTCTTAATTCCAATTAAGTATTATAGCTTACCTCTAATCTATTTACAAAATTCAGATTCTTTAAAGTATGACAAAGATGTAGGTTCATAATTTTAGTTTGAAACTGGTACTTCCATATAAAGTAGTCTTGTCATTAAAATATTAACTAGATAATAAGTGGATCACTCATTTAAATACTGGTGCTTATATACTCATATTTTGAAAATTTCAAAATCCGATCAACATGAGCAGTTGCATGTTGAACAGTGACATATATTTTAAATTGGTTTTATGAAAGACAATAATTTATTTCAATCAGTTTCAATCTGATGTTCCACGATTTCGTTATTGGACATGTAGATCATCACTTAGTATGTTATCTTTGAAAAAACAAGAGTTTTTTTTAATTGAATTACAGTGCCTATTAAAGCATTAAAAATGCCATGAGAGAGATTTTAGAGCAGTAAGTAATACATATTTTTTAATAATTATCAAACCAAATTAAATTAGGTAGGATAAACGCCTGTTTCCACACTATTTTTTAAATTATGAAATTAATGTGTTATTTTTATTTTGTTATTTCTATTTTTTTTCACTTAATCATCGTGTGAATCAAGCATGTTACGATTTTTTAAACTTCTTGCCATACATATTATGCATACACAAATCTGAATCTTAATACTTAACATTGCTTTCACTCGATATAATTTTTCAAACTCTGTCTTTATTAAACTAAAAACCAACATTCTTCATTTTTAAATTAACGGGTTTGGCTGGAATCTTTCATTGGCAATTTTGTCTAATTAAAATCCATTAAAATTCACCAATAAGCGAACAGGACCCTACAACTTAGTTATATTGAATTGTAGAATAAGAGTTTAGCTACTAGAAATTATTTTACAATGATCTCAATATTACAAATTGACAATTTCCGTATAGTTAACATGGTTATGAGACACCCACTGTGAAAAAAGAACTGACATTAGAGTAAATATTTTTTACAAACAAATTACTTTCTTTAGACAAATGCTTTATTCGTAAAATACAATTTAAACACTGCTGCGCGCGTTTATGACCAAGAAGTTATACTTTCTAGGATTTCTGAAAACTTATCTGGGAACTGAAACGACAATGGTGGCATGTGCTAGTTATCAATTTCAAGATGTGCAAAACATTCTATATTTTAATTTATTATATATGACTTGATTTAAAAGCTTGACTCTAACCACCTCTCCTTAAATCTATTTTTTAATTCAAAGATTTTTATTGATCATTCACCCACAAATTTTACCTTATTAGATAAATATATTTCAATTTCCAAATATATTCAATTATGTATCAAACCAAATTAAATTAGGTAGGATAAACGCCTGTTTCCACACTATTTTTTAAATTATGAAATTAATGTGTTATTTTTATTTTGTTATTTCTATTTTTTTTCACTTAATCATCGTGTGAATCAAGCATGTTACGATTTTTTAAACTTCTTGCCATACATATTATGCATACACAAATCTGAATCTTAATACTTAACATTGCTTTCACTCGATATAATTTTTCAAACTCTGTCTTTATTAAACTAAAAACCAACATTCTTCATTTTTAAATTAACGGGTTTGGCTGGAATCTTTCATTGGCAATTTTGTCTAATTAAAATCCATTAAAATTCACCAATAAGCGAACAGGACCCTACAACTTAGTTATATTGAATTGTAGAATAAGAGTTTAGCTACTAGAAATTATTTTACAATGATCTCAATATTACAAATTGACAATTTCCGTATAGTTAACATGGTTATGAGACACCCACTGTGAAAAAAGAACTGACATTAGAGTAAATATTTTTTACAAACAAATTACTTTCTTTAGACAAATGCTTTATTCGTAAAATACAATTTAAACACTGCTGCGCGCGTTTATGATCAAGAAGTTATACTTTCTAGGATTTCTGAAAACTTATCTGGGAACTGAAACGACAATGGTGGCATGTGCTAGTTATCAATTTCAAGATGTGCAAAACATTCTATATTTTAATTTATTATATATGACTTGATTTAAAAGCTTGACTCTAACCACCTCTCCTTAAATCTATTTTTTAATTCAAAGATTTTTATTGATCATTCACCCACAAATTTTACCTTATTAGATAAATATATTTCAATTTCCAAATATATTCAATTATGTATGATATTTTGGATAATATAAAAACAAATTTACAAATATCATTATGGTAAATATATAGTTCAACTTCTCCTAAAAGGTATTAATTGAGTTGACTTAAAACCTTTTTATCTACAAGTTGGAAGTGAATATGAGCATTGTAACCACTACAAGCCCATGAAACTTTAATTAAGATCCCATTTATCATACATTTTGGTAAAAAAAATACCATGTTTTGATTGATTTTATCATAGCACAGATAAAGAAAATTACCCACATTAGGATCTTAACCATATTTCGACACAAATTAAAATACTCATGTGGTACGGAAGTTCATTCATAATCCAATTCAAACTTTTTGAGCTTAGAACTTAATGAAGTTCACATTAGTCTCCAGTTTAATTTCAAATAATTTCAAAACAATTTCTACACAATTACATGAATACCGACATACTTTTGAAAACTATTTCCTTATCAACTTGCCTTCGGCAAAAAAAATATATCATTTTCTACCAATGATATTAAAATGCATTTTAAGAAACATAACTCTCATAATCATCCCTTTCAGACTCCGCAAATAAAGTTTTCAATTCCAACACTTATTACTTTGCTAAGCTACAGCCGAAACGCAATTCTTTAAAACGACTCGCATTAGTAATTCAATTTCTCGCGCATTTCATAATCCGGTTAGGGAAAACTTATACGCGAAGATGAGCTTCAAAAATTCCTTTTTACTCGGCGGATCCTTCTCTAATGAAAGCAAGAGCGGAACCTAAATTAAGAAGTTTTGGCCCCCGAAATTTCTTCTTGGTGCGGGAAATGACGGTTAGACGAATGAAGTGTTAATAATCCCTTAATGTGGAATTAGATACTTTTCTAAATTAGTAAACACAGTAATGCGCGTCACTAAAGACCAATATAAAGTTAAATCGCTTTTTGTTCTTACTATGTACTTAAGTTTGAAGAATTAAGTTTCTGTTTTAACGATAAGTCCAAAGCTTAATTGGGAAACTTTTTGTTAACTGCCTGATAAATGTTTAAATTGTTATTTGAAAACGAAACATCGTTAGGTGTATTTTTAAATTAAGTTTTATAATTCATTTGTTTAACTGCATAGAAGGAATATAATCACACTAATCCCTTTCAAGTTATAAATTTAATAATATTGTACTTAAAACGAGAGATAGTTAATGGCTAAGTTTGTAGGCAAAAGTATTGCAGTGAAAATAAATTATACATCCTCTTACATTGGGGATCTATGTGAAAACATTGACTAACCAATAAAGGCTCGAAGAATAGTTATTTATCCAAGGTATTTTGTTGCGACCTAAAAGGTGAAAATGCGCATTAAAATGAGTTGTATTTTACAAAAATGAAGAGATTGCTTAACATTTTGTGCTTGATTTTTTTAATTTCCATCTGAAATTGTATTCGATTCTATGAACTACTAAGACCGTCAGAATTAATAAAAATGCTGGAAATAAAAAAAAAATTAAATATGTTTATTCAAGTAATTTACATATTAAATAACCGTAAAAAAGACTACTTCTATTATTAAAAAATCTATAAATTTAGCAATAATCTTAAAATAGTCTTGATATTCAAAGTTATTATAGCAGTTTCAAGCAATGTTGGAAAACAAGATTAACTCTTAACCACCAAACACTATACAATCACTATAACAGTACTTACTAACCCTACAATTTATAAAAAAAAAAAATTATGTGTTATCGTAAAACTTGTAAACATTTTGAAGGCAATGATTTAAAAAGAAATTTAAAATTTTATATGTAAATAAAAATATATTATACCTCACGCTCATTCGCTTTAAGTTCACAATATTTTTTTTTAGAAATACAACTCCAACATTATAAAAAATGATAAAGGTCAAAGATTCCAGAATAAAAATATATTCGTAAAAAATAATTATTATGAAGTATTTAAGAAAAAGCTTAAAAAATTGAAGGATAATGTTTACTTTGCATATTATATGGTAAATTATATGCCCTAGATTTCAACTTTTACCTCATGAATATATTATAAATATTTCTCTTCCCTACGATTAGTGTTATATTTTACGTGAGCAAAAGGATTCCCCGAAGTATTTCTTTTCCACTTAAGATTCTCAATGGGTTCCCCTCCTCACGATATTCCATTTTGGTTTGGCAACATTGTTACTTATAAAATTGGTTTTAAATGTGCTCGTATCCCAATAGAAAACAAGCTAAACCGAATTTCGTATATGATATACAAAATAGAGACGTAGAGATGAAAAATCTCTTATATTATTACAAGGACCCAAAGTCTCTTTTTTCCCCTTCAAGGACCTGCATAAATTGTGGAGACGGTGATAGATGGCAGCATCTGTCACTTATGTGTGTGTTGTGTCTGTCTTAGTTGATGGAGGTTTATGTTTAATGTTTATGTTTTAGGGGGTCTCTGACTAAGCACACAAACCTGAAAAATATATGTCTCCTTGTTTTGCTGGGCATCAAAGTGTGATGGAACTCACATTAAGGCTCTTATGGAGTTTCAACATATGTTGTTTTCACATTGTTACAGATTTAACAACTTAATGAAATATTTAGGAATTGGTACCTCGTACATTTTGGAAAAAAAATCTATGTCGGTCTAAAATTTTCACGTATCAAATAACATCCAAAGTATGGCTTTAGATTATTAAAATACCTGAAGAGGTTGGTCTGAATTCACAATTGATAATTTTAGACTGAAATTTATATGTTAACATTTGAAAATTACTTAAAACCAGTTACCTAAAATGTGGAGACCCTTCATAATTTTTTTTTGAGTAAACATACAAGCTTCATTTTGAAATCAAAATTAAAAACAGTGTAACGTTTTATGTTTCACTAATTTTGAATATTTAAAATTCCAATTATTTCGAATAAAAACCCCCTGATTTTTGAAGTGAAAGACACCCAATAAATATAATAAAATTTTTTAAACAATCTTAGAAGAATAAAAATATTGAAATTTATTAAAATTAGTCAAAATAGTTATTTTTTGTTCATTATTATAAGTTAATTCAGTTTCTCTATTTAATTACTCGAGTTTTCTTAATTATTTTTTATAAAATAATACAAATAAATTTTAATTATAAAGTCTGAGGGCATGGAAATCAATGTAATAAAAAAAGTTTATTTTTATATTTTTAAAGAAACTCAATGCATTATTTTTTTTTAAAGAAGCTTACTGAAATGTTAATTATCCCTATTCAAAATTCAAGTTTTTAGTAATATATTAAACAAATTGTTTTATTTTCTACTATACCATTTTATGCATTTTAATTTTATCATTTTATATCAACTAAGTGGTACACTATTATTTTAATTAGTAGTTTCACTTTAAACTTAAAATTAATTAAAATGTTTATTAATTACTTGCATGCGAACTCCTTTTGTTTAATGTTTTCTAGTGTTTAACTAAAAAATTAAAAAAAATCATACAAATCAATCAAAAGTAATTAAAAATTATAAAAATTATTTAATATTTTAACGCATTTTAGTAATTGCAGTTCATACATAAAGTATGCAGAACCAAATACAAAAATATCATACAATAACGTATTTCATTACGTTCGCAATCTGTAAGAGAATCAGTATGGTGCCACACCTTAGAAGCTTTGCCGCCTGCTCCATTTAGCTTTTGCATCCAGTAAGAGAAATGAGAGTATTTCAGCAATGTAATCAGATAGAAAATGGACCATTTTCGTAATTTTGAGTTCAATTAAACTAAAATTAATTTATGATGCTAAATATGCATTATATTTGATTTTTTAAAAATAAAAAACTAATTTTTTTTAAAGTAATGCAAGCTATTTTTTAAATACTGCGAAAACTGAATAAACACTTTTTCAATATCCAAAAAATTACTAAAATTTTTTGTCTTGTTGAAAATTTGGCCACCAAAAAATATTTGTGTGGTATGAACCATAATTACTTTTAAATCAGTAATGGACACTCGTTAGAGTGGGGTCGGAGAAACGCATTTCAGAAGAAATCGTTTATGTTGCTCTTTGTTTGAGGTCAAACAATATGTTAATTTAACTATAAAACAAATACTTAAAATAATTATTTGAATGACATCAAAAATTTATTTTATGTTTTTGTACACAGTTTGTTTCAACTTTCTTTGTAACTTTTAGAATTCAATATATATTTTGTTAAATCTGCTTTTAACATTTTTATTATTATGTACATTTGTTTAAACAATAATATTTACGGGATATTTTTTTGCAGAAAATAGAGCTGCATTAGTTTTTAAGACGTTCTTATTTATTTTATAACAAATGGTTAAACTAACATAAAACAAAGCCAATTCACATCTACAGAGCACTAACGCAAATAAAACTCATTATACTTTATTCTGGTATTTGGGAACGTATAAAATTCAAACAAAAAGGGAGCAAAAAAAATAATAATAAGACGAAAACATTAAACTAAATTCGAATAAATTCACTGCATTAATGCGCTTTTCATTTGTTTCATTTGCAATGTTATCATTGAAAATTTCACATAAATTTTTTTATCGTCCAATTTTCAAAATTCCATAAAAAGCAATTTAATTCTAAAAATACATTGCATACGATGTTGAAACACTTTTTATTAAAAACTCATTGGGCACTGTTTACAACTCCACCAAACTAGCTAACAAAGATCTATCCCTAATATATATCATCCGGGGGGACCAAACAGCTCTCAAGATAAAACATCGTCCTTAGCAATGAAAACGACTCTTATTGATTTAAGAAAAAAAAAACTCGGAAAGCAAATATTTTTTGTTCGGTTACGAAAGCAAAAGAAATCATATTTATGGAAGAAGTTCGTTTTCTTAGCGCACCTTCTTAGGCTGCTGGAAAACTGCCAGGGTGGTCACTCTCTGGTGAGAGTGGCTAGGATACTCTCGAGGAAATAAGCACTGAAAGATTGAGTGTTAGAATTAATATAGTCGGATATAAATAGGGATATTTTTTTTATAATAGAAGGGAATGAGTTTGGAATCTTTAATATGTCAATCAAGGAAAAGCTGGTAGTTTTAAAGTAATTGGGTGTTTTGTTTTTAAAGTAACTGTGTTTTTTTAATTTATTTTAACTACTTAACACTCAAATATTTTGTAAGTAGATGGTTTCTTTTAAAATAAGCTTCGTTTCCATTCTGATGACATTTTAATCTGATACTAAAGTGGTCACTCTTTGGTGCAAGTGGCTAGGATACTCTCGTGGAAATAAGCACTGGAATATTGAGTGTTAGAATTAATTTAGTTGGATATAAATAGGGATAGATTTATTTAATAAAGGGATATGAGTTGGGAACTTTCATTACGTCAATCAAGTAGAAACAGAAATATTTTCTGTTATATTTTGTATAGTTTTAAAGTTAGTGTTTTTTTTTTTAAATAACTGTTATTTTTGAAAACTATTTTAAATACTTAACACTCACATGACCGGCCCACCTGCGCAATGGTTAGAGTGCTAGCCTTTCACTCTAAAAAACGAATGCTTAAAAACGACGAAATTTTCCGTAATTTTGACGATCCGTTTACTAGCAAATGCTCCGAGTTTTCGTTTCCTTAAAGTGAGGAAATTTGAATCACATTTTTATTAGGATTTGAATGTCGTTTAATCTAAAGAAATATTTCGTCATTTTTGAGCATGTGAGTACAACAATGAAATTCAGTTTAATAGAAATAAAGATACAGAATCGTCAAATCAAAAAAGGTAAAAGTGAGGATTTGCTTTTACTCAAAAGTCACGTGCTAGTTTGACGAAACAATCCTCAAAATTAACGAAATGAGGCTTGAGGATTCATGAATCGTGAAAATTGAAAATGTTATTTCTGAGAATGTTAGAGCTGCTGGGCTCGGGTTCGAATCCCGGTAAAGGCATGGATGTTTTTGTTTGTCAATAAATGTTGTTATTTGTCTATGTGTTTGTGGCGTCCTTCTTTGTGTGTCTCTTGTGACTGTCTCTTCTGGCGAGCGGGGTAATGGGCTAAAAAAAGCTTACACTCTTCCGCAATCACTCTCATTTGTCACATCGCTCACATATTTGAAAATAAAAAGAATTTTTTAATAATAATATTTCCCGTTTTGGTAAAATGCCAATCTGCGATACTAAAGTGGACTCTTTAAGGATTTGGAGTGGTTAGGATACTCTCGAGGAAATAAGCATTGAAAGATTGAATGTTAGATTTATAAAGTCGGATATATAGAGGAATGCGATTGGAATCTTTAATATGTCAATGAAATAAAAGCTAAAATATGTTCTGTCAAAATCAGTGTACTTTTTGGGTTATTGTTTTCTTTTTTTTAAGTAGCTGTTTTTTTAAAATTTATTTTAATTTTTTATTACTCAAATATTTTACAAGTGATTAATAATCTTAGTTTCCATTATGTTGAAATTTCAATCTGATTCTAAAGTGGTCAATCTTTGGTGAGGAGTGGCTAGGATACTCTGGAGGAAATAAGCACTGACAGATTGAGTGTTAGAATGAATATAGTCGGATATAAGTAGGAGGATATTTTTTTATTATATAAGGTAAGCGTCGGGAATTTCCTTATGTCAATCAAATGAAAACTTAAATATTTTCTGTCTCAGGCGTTGAAGTTTTAAAAACTATTATTTTTAAAAATTATTTTAAATATTTAACGCTCAAATAATTGAAAACAAAAGGAGTATTTTAATAATAGTATTAACCGTTTTGGTAAAATGTCAATCTGAACTTAAAGTGGTCACTCTTTGATGAGACTGGCTAAGATACTCTCTTAGAAAAAAGGACTGAAAGACGTTAATATTAATGCAGTGGATATTAAAAATTTAGAAATAATGTAGTCTGATAAAAATAGGAGGATATTCCTCTAATAAAGGCTAATGAGTTGTTAATATTTATTATGTCAATCAAGAAAAAGCCAAAATATGTTGTGCTATAAGCAATAAATTTCTATAGTTATTGATTTCTTTTAGTGTAACTGTTATTTTTTAGTTAATTTTAAATATTTAATACTCGAGTATTTGGACATTAAACGAATTAACATTTTCAACAAAAAAGAAAAATCTCAGTTTTTTATTCTAGTAACATGCAATTCAGACCTTAAGACATATTTTTTTTTCTAAAATATTAGTTCCTTATTTAAAGTGGCGATATACTAAAATAATAATTATAAATTGGTGATAAGATTACTTATCTTTTCATCAATCAAGAGTAAAAGCCAAAATATGTTATTCCACGATCAGTATAGTTTTAAAGTTATTGAATTTTTGCGTAAATGTTATTGTTTGAATACATTTTAAATTTTTATTAATCAAATTTTTGTAAATGAAAAAAATATTGTTTATTTTTTTAAATCATACTTTATATTCTGGTAAAATGCAATTCAGATCTTAAAGCAAGAAATAGCGATATCAGCAATAGCTTTTACATTGAAAAATTTCTTATTTGTATAGCAGTTTATGCTTTTCTGGGCCTTTTAAAATAAAAGACAGATGAAATATTACATTATCAAAAGCTTAATATGGGTAGATTTAGTTTGGCAATAATTCAATTAAGTCCAATCGGGGATTTATAGCCCAGTTGGTATGACTTTGACTAAAGTATAGGAATTCTTCCTTTGATATCAACACCAATCAGATCGCAAGCGGTTAAAGCTTATATTATCTCGGTGGTAGTCACTGCTCTTCTATAGACGTAAATATACACAACCAGAATCTTACTAAAATATCTAAGTATACTTTGATAAATGCCGTTCGAGTGAAGAAGCGGTGTAAATGATTCTCAAATCTCCAGTGATCGGGATTTATTTCGATTCGTAGTAACGATTTTTCCTGCTTCACAAGAGTAGAGTGTTGTACGGGGAAGACCAATACCTCCTAGATTAGAAGGCCGGCGAACTAAATGCTTGACGTCAAATTAGTGGACCGATTCTGTGGTTTTGGCCAATGATCATTCGTGACTAGATCGTGTATTTGAATAAATTTTTAAGATAAGATGAATCAAGATGCGACGTCATCTTAAGATACGACGTTATTGGTCAACAAATCGAAATTTGTCTACTAGTGTGACGTTGTGTTGCTTAGATCTTCGGCCTTCTAATTTAGGTGGTATTGGGAAGACCCGTCCAGTAACTTATTCTGTGATGTCACAAACACATTGAAGTACATTTCTACGACCATTTGAAATACAATGCTATTTTTTGGGATGCCCAGTCTTGATGCTATCTTTACTTCAGACTTGATTAACACGTTCACTCCGGGGCAAATATCTACGTTTTTCCGCGTGAGTCAGGGCAGTTTTATATCGTAACGCTTCGTCGGGCGGGAAAACACTTTGCGAGTTCGAAAGTGCTTAATTCGAGATCACAACTAGTGATGATCACAATTAGTGAAAATACAAGGTGATTATATGCCGCGAAAAAAAGTAAAAAAGTAACGACATATTGTAAGCGTTGTAATTGACATCCCGCATTATGTTTGGAATGTAATGAAAAGTTACATATAAATAAATAAATAAATAAATAAATAAATAAATAAATAAATAAATAAATAAATAAATAAATAAATAAATAAATAAATAAATAAATAAATAAATAAATAAATAAATAAATAAATAAATAAATAAATAAATAAATAAATAAATAAATAAATAAATAAATAAATAAATAAATAAATAAATAAATAAATAAATAAATAAATAAATAAATAAATAAATAAATAAATAAATAAATAAATAAATAAATAAATAAATAAATAAATAATTGATATCAATTTAAAATACTAAATGTTTAAAATACACAATATTTTTAATGTAACATGAGGAGTGATATTAGCTTCCTTTTAGATATGTGAAGTTAGTATATTCCTATATTTTCGGTTTTGGACTACACACATTATACCTTGCTTTTCAAAATAAAAGCCACAGATCTCAATTAGTTATATGTATATAATTTTTAACTAAACAAAACATCATACATCTATACACTTGAATTTTTGCTTTATTTAATAAGAGAAAATATATTATAATTATATTGGAAAGATAATGTTGAACAATAACTTAATTTTACTTTTGCCTCAACAAATCATTTAACTTCAATTTAACATAATTCTAAAATACACAAAAAATTATTAAGTTTATTGAAAATCTAAACTGATGACAATGAGTGGTAATATTAATATATTCCACACACCTTATGAATTTTTAAATTCCTTCCTAGAAATTTATTATCAAGTTGTTCGATCTACTATCTATATTAGATAAACTATTCAATACTAAGAACACGCCAGATACCTACATTCTACAAGTGAATTTATTGCATTCCTTCTACGTTGACACTTTTTTTTTTAATTTTCTTTTTAAAGATTCATTATCGGTCATTTAGAAATTTATCGCTATCACTCAGTGACAAAATTCTATAGCTCCAAAGTTCTTCGCCAAACACGTAAGTTTGACTTAAGTATGTCGTTCAGTACAAAACGGTTCATTTAAGACGTTTAGTGCATCAACTGCAATAGTCTTGAAACATTTTCAAAGCTATTAGATGAAAAAATGTCATCATAACAGATATTAAGATACTCTATTTCAATTAAACAGCGTATTTTAAGCTCTGTGACTCGTAACGGAGTGTTAAATAATAAATAGAATTGACTTAGGACTACACAGTATAAAGACATGATTTCTTTTTTTAATATTGGTAATTATATTTAATTGAACATTTATTCTACATAAGCAATTATTTATTACTTTTAATACTTTAAGAAGTTTAGCCGATTCACTGATTTCTCTAGTTTCTCTATCTGTTATAGTTAATTAAAATTTAATCTTTATTGAAAGAGTTGATGTGGCAAAAAACTATTTTACATCGTTCACGTTTGATGTCTCATCATTAAAAAAAAGTAATATTTACTCTCGTATATATATGGTAATGCTTTCCAGTAAAGACATTCATGTAAAACAAGCTTTTTTTATATGTCTTTTTTATATTGAATTTTATGTTCCAAAACTTATGAATAATTGAATTTTATATCAAAGTTTTACGTATGTGCGTTTTCTCTATTTATTTTAGCATTTAAAGTTTCACTAAGAAAAACAAGTTAGAGAATAAGGGGAAACATTTATGGAAAATATTTCAAAATATAAACAATCTTATAACTGCATAGGATAGGAATTTTAGTACAATAAGTGTTTTTAAACTCTTTTTCTCATACAGTCCGATACATTAAAAGTAAATTTCTAAACTTCAACCGAGTTTAAATTTGCAATATGTGCTCAGTTACAATAATTTAGACAACATAATTGAATGCGTATCATTGCCACTTCCTAACTTATGTAATTTTCTCGATTAAAACCTACAAATACCAGTGTGGTTACAACCCATAATGGTTAAAGGCCTTCTGTGCCCAGATGATCAACCTCACGATGAACAGCCGTGATTATTTCCTAATCAAGATTTTTTCGCATTTTATCTACGCATTTAGGATATGAAAGGCTGATTGAACCTTGCCAAATCCAGTATTTGATCCCCAAGATTTGAGATATTTTAGTTCAAAGCGCTGCCACTTTTGCCCTCTGCGTCTCCTCTTTTATTCTGTTCCTCATAACACTTGTAAAGTTTATTTATTTTATTTTTTTGATTTTTAACAAAACAACGTTATTTACTTCAATATTGCAATGACAGATAATCGAATAAGGAATTGATATATAAAAAACAATAAACAATTCAATTTAAATAAGCTATATAATTAAAAAAAATTAAAATACAAACACTTTTCAGAAAATGGAAAACGATTAAAATGAATCTTAAGTTACGCTTTTATCAATATACATAAGTACTACAAAAGTGATAAAGTCTTTCGGTATTACATTTCAATTTGTAAGCGAAAAAATGAGCAACACTTCCGAAGCTACACAAAGTCTCAAACAAGAATTTTTCACTTATTGACACATCGTTAAGTTTTTACTAAAATACAAAATTAATCACAATATTTTTTTTAAAAAGTTTGAGTGTCAATATTACTGTCAAGAGAATTTTCTTATAATCGTTCACATACATGACACATTATACTTATAATGTTATAAAGTTAAATAAATGGTTAAATTATGAACTCACCATATCCATGTCCTTCCACGATGTACAACATACTCATAAAAAAACTGACGAAACACAGTATCTCCCTCAACTTGCTTCTCATCGCGCCCAACACAGCACGGAAAAAGGAGCAAAAAGTCACCCGAAAACTCCGCAAAACACTTTTAAACTGCAAACTCTCAAACTAAACATAGTTTTAATAATCCTATCGAAACTTTTCAAACTGCTGAAACAACTGCCTAGAAGAAAAAAAATCTTTGAATTTTTTTATCTTAATCCGGCCCTGGCCAGCAAGGGACCGGATCTCCCGATACCGGACGCATAAAAATAATGTCTGAAAAGTTTTTCCCGTTTTTAGGAGCGACTTGCCGGACTCTCTCCCGGAATCTCCCGGAGTGGCGGGATTTTTCCCCCACACGCGCTCAGGTAGTTGGGATTGTTGTGCGCATGCGTCGAGCGGCCGGACAGTTGGCTTATCTGTTCGCGGGTCGGGTTATCTGATAAGGGGATATTGTGAGGTATAATTGTAATTGGTTGTCTTGCCATGGTATGATGGATGCTTTTGTGTCTGAGATAAAAACTATTGAGTTATAAATATTTAAATTGTGGGTAATCTATCACCGCAAGTGTAATACCAACGAAACGGTGTTTTTGTCAATTATATTCCAAAGTTTTGCATTTCTTCATGTTCTTTTCCTTTGGTTAAGTAGAAACTGTTTAATTTAGATCCTTAACGATTGTAAAATTCAATATTGCTGCCAGCAATTTTCAAATCTTTGATAATTTAAAATATACGACTTTTAACAGAATTCATTCTCTCGCATATAAAACGAAATATGACTATTTATTGTTTTGTTCATTATATGAAATTGGAAATTATCTAGAGTTTCGTGATCCTTTTCTCAATTGCAAGTTGTTTATTTTCACTAAAAGCTTTTATGTAAGTTTTAGACAAAAGCAAATATGGTATAATGTTAACCGATGTATTGTGTTTAGTTTGATTTTTTTTTAAGAAATTAAACTTGCCACATGAGTAAACATTATAACATAAACATGAGTGAACATTATTATCGCATGATTAAACATTATACCACTTTTGTTTAAATCAAATACTATACAAAATTTATGTTTTAAAATGTTAACAAGTCTTTTTTTTTAAATAATTGTGAAACTACCAATTTATTTAATATGATACATTTGAAATGATTAAAAAAATATTAATTTTACATTTTTAATAAAAAAAATTTTAAAGTCTATATATACATTTTTTATTGAATTAGGAAGCCGCGTATTTATATTTTCTTCAAAATTCATTTGCGATTATTAATAATAAATAAAAAGTATTATCTTGATTTAGAAAAATAATTTCGTTATTTTCTGTGCAGTTTTCTTATCTATTTTTGATTTTGTTATCCGTTTAGGCGTGAAATAACGTTAGTCTATGTCACGGTATGTTTTATTTCTTGCATTAGATTAAATTTATTTTGCTTAATCCGTTCATGTTGCATTGAAATATTCCAAATAATTAATTTGTTAATTCATATTCACACTTAATGTTCTTTTTTACTAATAATTTTTTTACAATTCCCTTTAAAAAAAGTAATTGAATTATGTCATAATTTTCAGTAAAACAGGAAGTATGTGTCGTAATTATAAGATGTAGTACATTTTTTTTTCAAGTTTTCTCAAAAAGTTCCAAGTTTTTTTTTCTTTTTTTTTAATACTAAGCATTTATTCGATTCGAATAGCAACGCATTAGAGCTACAATAGAGAACTTTGATGAATCATTTTTCATGCACGGTACATGATGCAAGTGAAAATAGCATGTTATTATGAGATTTAGCGCATCGTGTCCGGAAAAGTGGTCATATATATCTACAACGTTTATACATTTGAAGGTAAGCACTTTTTTCATGCATGGTTCGTTATGTCACTGTGTGTAATAATTTATTTAATGTTTTTTTTTTAAATTAAAGCAAGAAGTTTTATTCATTTTATATAAAAAAAATTCATATTTTTTCTAAATAAAAAATACATATTTGGCTGATGATTTCGAAGGAAATATACATTTTAAGATTACTTGTTAATCCAAAAAATACAAACTTTTTTGCCATTTTTGTTGCTTTAAACTCATTATAGAAGCAGCATTTTGACTAGGTTCATGATTTTTTTTTCCAAGCTGAGGATAACTTTAAAGAGCAAATTCAATTACATTAAAAAAATCGATAAAAATTAAGTCTATAATGTCACTGACCAGCTTAGAAGCGTAGTTCAAACTTTACATGCTGGTAAATATTTGTAACGATTTGCATTTATAGGTTTGATCTAATTTTACTTCTTAATGAATACAGAATTTGAGACTGCTTGTTAAACGTTCACATAATAGTGGTTGGTAGACGTATATTTTCAGGTTTGTGTGCTTGATGAGAGACCCGCTTATAAACCTTCGTCAATTAAGACAGATACAACACACACACAAACAAGTGCCAGATCCCGCCATCTATCGCCATCACCGCAATTTAGGCATGTGTCCCTAGCGAAATAGTCTCCAAGGACCTGTACCCGTGGGGAACTGCACCACGACCGCCCACAGGACTTTCGGACCCACATATTTAATTCGCACGTACTCTGCATAGACTATGTTTGTCTTCTGTAGTGTTGTTGTTGTTGTTGCCGATCCCCAAAGTCCAGCGGAGCTAGACTAGGTCCATGAAGCCAAACACCCCGAGAAAGTCCAGGACCAGCAATGGGCTCTCCAGGAGATCTTGATAATTGAGCCCCAGGCACTCCAATATGTGGGATGGTGAAGCCTGCGCAGAGGAGCACTTGGTGCATGTGTCAAAAGTTCTCAAACCATCTGAAAATGTCATAGTTCTGAGGTGCCCACTGAGGAAACGGGTGATTGCAGTCTGACCCGGCCTGTCACATTTAAGCGCCAAGGAGCCGCCAGGTCGATGGCATCGATACCATTGGTGTACTGGGGGGGTGGACCATTTCGTTTTTTCCCGCGACTTAGCTCTTGAGTAAGCCTCTGAGTAGGTAAGAGGCTCAAGTGGAACCAATACTTCACTAGCTCCCGCTTTGGCCAGCGCATCTGCCATTTCGTTCCCTTCGAGATCGGCATGAGAGGGAATCCACTGTATGTGGATTTGATGATCTATGGACAGTTCTTTTAGCTTTTTGAGGATAGAAACTCCCACTTTGTCTCTTACACCGGACCAATTAGCCAAGTGCTGGACAGAACTCTTGCTATCAGGGTATGTAGTATCGGGGCTTGATGGCAGGAAATTCCCAGACGCTAAGCACTAAACTACCCTCGACCCTTCTTAATAGTGTTTCTATATGATGAGTATTACTTTTACATTTAATTATAATTAATATTTCATTTTTTTATTCATACATTTAGATGATTTGTTAGACCTCAAATACCTGTTAAAATTGATTGCGAAATATTGGAACGATGGGTGGGTCTTAGAATGATTCGGTAATATTTATGAAAAGAAAGGATGTTTGTCTTATCGTCTTAAACTTGTGGATGTGGATTTCATTAAAAATGTAAGTATTTACTTAACAGTAATTTAAAATTTTGAAGCCTAAAGTTTTTAGTAGTGTGTGTTTGTATTTTCTTAACAGTCTCATTCTTACTCATAAATCATGTTGTGGTCTCCGAGTTCACTGGTACTGAAGTGTCCGTTAAATAAGTGAAGTCAAAAGTGTCCGTTAAATAAATGAAGTCAAAAGTAAACGTACGTTGTTGTTTGAAACGATACAAGAGGTGAAAGGCTCAGATATAAGGTGAAAGGTTCAGATGGTTCACCATATGACTAATATTGATAATCAATATTTGTCACAGTGATCGTATTGATAATTGAAGTCATGTGACTAACATTGATAATAGTCGCATGAATGCGATTGTAAATGACTAGACGTACTTGTGTGTGTTAAAAATCCTCATGGAGACTATATATATATAACTCTAAACATTCAAACCAAACTGAAGCACCTCATGGTGGCTACAAATGGAAAACTGGAAAAGTTCAAACCATTCTTTATCAAGTGCAAACTTTTATCTACGTATTTATGAGTATAATGGTAACTAAGTATCTAAGTACGTTTAGATACTGTTTTCGATAAATGTGCCGTAAAATACAATCACGAACACAAAGCACCATTGTCTCAACATACCAAACAAATACCTCAACTGGTGCAGACAAGAACCTGAAACTGGAAACATTTATAGCCAAGACACCGATTTGATAAGGGGAAGAATCAATACTACGGCGCCTTTATTATTTCTATTCTTTAATCGATCAATAAAATCATAGCACACACAGACCGTTCTCGATTAATGGCTGCTACATACTGCAACCTGACGGTTAACACGGTTATTCGCTGTATTTGTAGGACTACAAATGTCACAATGATCGACAGGCCACCCATGTGTGTGTTAAGTGGGTAACTGATGTTGGTTGAAAAGGGTACGTTAGCTGTATTATATAGAAGGCCATACAAGTTGAATTCTACAAGGTTATTTCTTCGTGAATGTTTGGAGAACATTTATTGGAGTAGATACCTGTATAATGTGCTTTGTTGCGGGAATAAATGAACCTTATTGAATAATGATGATACACAGAAATATTGAAACTTTGAACAAAGGAAATCTGCATAACAACGCATAACACAGTTCAGATAATAATTGCATAGTACATTTAGATAATATTCCCGCCTTTGCACAAATTTTTAAATTGAATTTTTAATTGAAAATAAAATCCAATTAAAATCCGTTTTAACAACCTTTTTCACAATATTTTTTACATGAGAAATATTGTAAATTAAATATGCTTCAAAACTTGTTGATGACACATTTAAAATGTATATGGTGAGATATTTGAAATTCTTAACTAGTACTTAATAGTTTAATGAGGTCATTATAACTTCTTCCAGACTGCGACAAATTTTAAAATGCATGACGTATTAAAAAATTGACATTTTCTCGAATATTTTTTTTGAATGCGTTTCCTCAATTGCAAAAAATAAGTCAAAAAATTGTATTATTTCTTAAGTTTGTTTAAACGATGTGTTTATTTTCTGTCACTTAAATTTATGATAAACATTCTGTTTTTTTCTTTGGTAATTCTAATCAAATATAAATTAGATAAAAGATATTAATTGTAATAAATGCTAGGAAGGAAATTAAAATAAATTTCATTGAAGGGGCTATTTCAGTTTCAAATATGCATAATGAATGAAGCAATGGAGGTAAAGAATGAAATCTTTAGAATTGGTCTAAAAGCTTTTAAATATTTTCAATTCAGTGGACATTTTAGCTTTAAATGAAAATATACTTATAGTAAATGTATTAGTTAAAAGCATTTTTAAACATGTCATGTGCTTAACAACTAATTATTTCTATAGCCATAATCTGGCGAAACTATTAATTATAATGCGCAAATTGCTATAATAATTAAAATAAATTAGTTTTGTGATGCATTCAACTAATTTATTTTAAAAAGTTTATTCAAACTCACTCAAAGTAAAAATGAAACGCCTATACTTTAATATGAAAGAGAATCCACGAGCCACACCTCAGAATACTCCTTAGGGTATTCATGTTCGGAGGACAAGTAATCAAGTTGACACCAATACCGACGCAATAGTTCTTAGAAAGAATGAACCTTAGGGAAATTATTTGGTATTGTTTCGTTTGTACTTTTGTAATGTGCTAGACAAATCCTTATGGAGAATAGCGTGTTGCGATCGTACTAGTTTAAATTGAATTGCTCGCAATACGATTTATTTGTCTAGGCGTTAACAAGAAAACAAAGTTTTTATTGCTAAAGTTTTCAATATGAAGCTGTAGATTTTATTTTTGAAAATATATTGATAGAATTAGCTGCCTAAAAATTATTTCGCCATTTCAATAAAAATGTATTACAATTTACTTACTTGTAATTATTGTTTTGTAACAAAACTATATGTCCTTATGAAGTTAAGATTATGTTTTTTCACTAAATAAATACAAAAAAGAAAAAATTGTGTTGTTAACATTTATTACACGTAAATTTTGAATGAACGCTTAATATGAAATTTTCTTTGTTGTTCCATTTGAGTTTCTCAATTTATATTTTTTTGCTCCTTTGCTGATATTTTTTGCTGTTTTATTTATTGAAACAATATTTTTAATTAAAAAAAGCTTATTTCAAATTTATAGTAACACACATACTCATCCAAAGACACAGAGGTTATTAAAGTAACTCTTATGAAATTTTTTAATTCAATCTCTTAGGAAAGTTCGAAAGTTTACGGTATTGATTTCATATTGATCAAATATAATTTTACTTTTTTCTTTAAAATACAATTTATTTTAAAATACTTAAATATCTGCCTTAAATTTGTAAGTATTTTAAAAGGGATTACTTGCCTTTCAATTATCAACATATATTTCCTTAAAAATAACCTTAAGCCTCGCCAGTTAAAGGAAATTAATACCCACGCGAATCCACCTCATTCATTACAAAATCATCCCCACACTTGGGTAGATTGACAAGTGCACAATGCGTTGCCGCTCTCAGCACTTGATGCCAGCGTTGCACAATATGTCAAAGCCCGGCATCTCCAATTTTATCGAGGCAATTGTGCTTGTCACACCGCTTTCACTTTCGACCCAGCCTACCCATACCAAAGTAATTAGGCAAATCGTTTTGCTATGGCATCTCAATGTCATTTCTGCTGTCAAAATCGCTGACTGGGATTCAAGGACGCCTCTTAGTACTGATGTCAAGTCTGCTTGGAAAGTTTTGATGGCTGCTGGTGTAGTGGGCATTGCGATCCTGGTAATTATAATGCTTTTGTGTGTCTGGTTTGAGGAATATGAATGTGTAGGTATGAAAACATGCGCTTGTTTAATCTTTTTATCCTGAAGAAAAAAAAATTACAGCATCTAAATAAATTTATGCTCAAACAAGGATTTTGGAGCAGGTGTACTTAAGCAAAATTATAATAAGCAGAAGAGCAATTACCAAAAGCCTCAGATTAAATTTTCTATGTAAAATAATCGTTGCTATCCTGAACATATTTTAATGGTAAAACTTAAATCATTTGGTCATTGTTAAAAATTTAAGAAGTCTTTCACTTTGAAAGTAAAAGCTATAAATTACATTTTATAATTGCGTGAAAAAAAAAACTAATTTTTACACTATAATTTTAATATGAGACGCTTGCGTAAAGTTATACTTTTTAGAAACAGTGATAAAAAATCTTTTTTTTTTCACCCAAAAGCACTTTTGGGTGAATTTTTACAAAGCTTATAGTCGCCGATATACTTTTACTTACATTTTTCAAAATAACTTTTAAAAAAACTGATATAAGGATTATCTCCGTTTATTGTGAGAACAATATTCTCAAAAACAAATACTTAGAATTCTTAAATTAGAGATCATGCATCTTAAAATTTAACAACTTCAAAACTCCTTAAAACCCAAATGCAACTGGGGTGGTGGGAATGGCTTAAAGGAACACGCACTGTGATAGGTTAAGCGTGGGTTTGAGTTAACTTCGTTGACGTATTCTTTTTCGCCAAACTAATTATTTTCTAAAAGATAAGAACACTATTCTTGAAATTAAAAACTGATATTTAAAAGTGTTTTCCAATCATGTGATGAAATGCTGATAGAAAATTGAAGTTCGCCTAAGTTCAAAATTAACTATGCATGGTATTTTTTTCAAAAGCATGTTATTCTTAAATGTCAAGTAAAACTAAAAATCATCCAATAAGAATTTTTATGAAGAATATTTTTGTAAAAAGAACGTTAATTTTTTTTTTTTTTTTAAATCAGAATCCATTGAATTTATTTAACATGATCGTTAAAATCGATTGCTTGTATTGCGTTTGTCGTGTGGCATCTGAAACGAAAAATTCAAATTTGAGAAATTAAATTTAGAATAAATAGTATCCAGAATGAATAATAAAGTACTTTGTAAGGTTTTGATCTTCATTACATTTATGGTCTTTGGAATTGAAATTTCACCTGGTTTAGGAACCGCAAACTAGTAACTTTCTTCAGTTTCTAGAGCGGATTGCACTTATTCAAGTGTCAAAAGAAATGCTTCGCACATTCCCTGTTTACCGTTTGAAAGTTGTAAAAAAATTGACTTTGCTTATGGAAGTTTAATAATATTTAAAATACTACCTAAAAGCCTCCTCGGTGGCTGAATGGTTAGTGTACTAGCCTTTGGAGCTGCTGAGGCGTCGGGTTCGAATCCCGGTCAGGCATGGATGTTTGTAACAGTCAATAAATGTTGTTATTTGTCTATGTGTTATTTATTTCTTTGAGACTGTAAAATTTCTTTCTGTGTCTGTCCCACTTGACGAAAGCTTATAAGCGGTTCTCCGAACAAGCACACAAGCTGGAATATATATGTATCATACCATACCATACCATACCATGTCAATACTACCGAATGTTTTAAATGCTACTGATTCTTTTTGTCGTATGGATGGTGTTTAGAAAACTTTTTTTAAATACTTTCTTGTAGTATTGATCCGCATCCAATGAGTTTCTTAGTCACGTAGTTTATATTAGAAACACTTAAAAATTGGTTACTTTGATAATAATTAAAGCCGTTTATTAAACTGTTTGTTTTAAACTCGACAAAACATTCAAATAAAAAATAGTATTATTACCTAAGAGGCAAATCGCAATGTATCAATATTTGTTTATAATATATGAACATTAATTTAATTCAATGGAATGGCTGAAATTGAATTAGTGGATGCCAATACAGAATTTTCAAAAGTTGTATTTTTCTTTTCGAAATAAAGTTTTCTTTACTTTTCAAACACTGCTGCGATCTACCAATTTAACTGAGCAAACTGATAATAACAAAAAAAAAGATGCTATTCTTGCCAGTTTATCCGAAGGACGTTCCTAGTGTTTTTTTTTTTTTTCTTTTTTTTTTCTTCTGGAAATTATAAATTTTTCCTCCTCGAAAGAGTACATTTTCAAAAGGGAAATTCCTCTGTGATTACATTCCCTCCATATACCTCGCTATTCTAAAAATCCATCGATGAATGTATAATTACAACAGTTTTGTGATTAAAAAATACTCTAAACTCTTAATGTTTTTTATTAAAGGCATTCTTTGCCGAGCTTATGAATAAGCACATTGATAATCCACCATTATATTCATTTATAAGACATAAAGTCAGCCTTTTAATTCCCCCATATCTGTCTCAAAATCCATTAGAATAAATGTTACATTTAATGGCAAACTTTTCTAGAAATTCTATATCAACACAAAATCCTAAAAATCTCGCATTATAGAGTCAATAAGGAAGGCAGGTAAGACACTGGGCAGCCTTTACTTAATGCCCCACTCACATTAGCTTACCTTTATCACCACAAATAGAAACGCATTTACCGCCAGTTAAATCGGAAGGGACCAGCAGCGTTCGATGTTGGCCAGGCTTGTTTTAGTCCCCTTTTCTCATTTTAATGTTTGCTTTTAGGGTAAAGTCGTTCTTTCTGTTTATCTAATCGATTTAATGGTCGGGCTTCGGTCGAAGACCAGATTGCGCTGACAACTTTCTCTCGTGTACTTATAGTTGCAGTGGTTTTGCTTGAAACGGCTTTTTTTAAAAGGATTTCGAAAATAAGTATGGTTTTTGTATTTGGAATTTCAATGGTAATCTTTTAAATATTTTACTTTGAAAATAAGGGGTTTGTGTATAAATGGTTCTGGATCTTAAGAAACACCATTTTCTTTGAAAGGTTCTGATAAATTTTAGTATACTTGGTAGCGTGAAACTCTTTAGTGCTGGGCTTAATTCGGTGTGCAACTTTTAAATAAAATTCCTTTTTATGTGTTAATTATTCTTATGACGAATACAAGCCTTTAAAAAACAGAATTATAATATATGATTTTACTGTTTTTTTTTTAACTATTAGTTAAAAATACTTATAAATTACAGGTATTAATACAAATTACAGCTGAATTCGATGTTAAAAAAATAACATTTTATAGAGTAATCTCCTGATTTAACATGGGGAAATCTAAATTGATAATGTTACTGTACATTAGTTGCTACGTGATACATAATACAAAAAAAGAAACATTTTATTCGTATACTTAGAATACTAAATCATACTATTTAATTTGTTTTAGTTGAAGTAGATTTGCGGAATGAATGTTCATTTCATTATGTTTAGATGTTATTTAATTTTAAAAACTAAAATGCTATGCGAAATATATGAGGTTGGATATGAAACTTCTGGTGAATATTAAGCATACAAGATGAAATATATTTCATGCGGTCATTCAATAACAGAGGGTCCATAATATACATCTTTACAAACATAAGCTTATTCCGTCATACTGATGCACCCTGAAGTGTCCCCAGAAATTAATATGAATCCACCCCTCTAATGTGATAAACCCATCTATTTTAGAAGATGCGTCGACAGCACTAAGTCCCACTTAATCGACGATTTTAAGGCTTATTAACAGGCCAAAGTGGAACTGGGGGTTGGAATGCTTGAATACCCTGGTGACAAAAAAGAGGTATATTTGAAGAACAGTTAGTTGCATGTATGAACAGGCATATAATAGCACCGAATTCTTATTTTAAAATAAATTGAGAATGAAGAAAAAAACTCAAATAACTTCTGAATTTCAGATTTATGACATTTGGATTGTAACACCCACGGCTTTCAATTTCAACTGAATAAACCACCACACTTAATGATAACTGAGTACCTTATAAGATAATTTTGAATAACTTTTTTAAAACATTAAGTTACGACGTCTGACAGGTACTAGATATTCGTGTACCAAATTTGTAGTCTGTATCTAATTTCGTTTTTAAGCAGTACCTTTAAACCGAAAACGTTTAATGGCAGCTAACTCTTTGACCACATGATATTTTTTTTTTCCATAACTATGTTATTACGTCCAACAGGTCTAGAAAATTCTGTTGCTCTTTTAGTTCAAGCGGTATAGAGGTTTCAGGCAGACAGACGACACAATTTTCAAGAATTTTTTTTAATAGCCTCTCTAAAACGTGTAGGAGACATAAAACTTCAATTTTACATTTTAAGACGCTATCGTAATACTTTAATTACCTTTCATTTCATGTTGGGCAATTTTAAGTAAATGCACAGTAATTAGGACATCGATGAAAAATAGTGTGGACCATATTTGTAGCTATCAAATAACAACAACTCTTGACAAAAGGTCGATTGAGCAATGGCAAAGATAAAATAATACATTGAGATAAAAAAAAAATGGCAATTTCAGTTTGTGTAAATAACAAATATGCAGGATTCAAATTAAAATGATCTTTTACATCGATATTGTATGGAGGGTACATAGCCACTTACTCACCCACAACCTTTTCTATAAATTAGCCGCTTTATCTCCTTCTTCAGTGCTTACGAGTCAAGTCACGCGCGTGATTAACACATTGACGAGTTATCTCGTCCTCAGCGACAATAAGCGTCTTGCCCGAATCAATACGTGCATGCGATTATTTGGCTAATTTGACCGTTAAGATGGAGCTTTACATGGCCAGGGGTTTTGTTTAGGCAACGCGGATAAATCACTGGTACTAGCCACTGAAAACTAATGAGGGGATGGTATTATAAATAGGCCGTAGGGGAAGAAGAAGGGTTCGGCAAGGATTTTAGGCATATTTGGGACGTGCTTTGCGCCATACGAAGTAATGAGATATGTGATTGAAGTACCGTTGAATGGATCGTTGTATGTGAGTTATGAATTATTTGAGACTTTAGAGGCAAAGTTTATAATCAGGATTTTGCCTAAATACCTTTTCGTTATATATAGGGACATTTAATAACTTTTAGTTCAGTTATTCGTTGATGTATCCGAAATCACTCTTAAACGTAAGTATACTATTAAATAATTTTGATATTTAGTGTTTGAATATGTATGTGCGTCGTTATTTGTTATGATAATGTTTTATACGCATTTGTTTAACTGAAGTTTATGAGTTTCAAACTATGGTAGAGATATAAAATTATTATTTAAATTGGTCAATGTTTACTAAGCTGAAAGCATTTACCACTGCATTAAATTTAAAATATACCTTCCCGTTCGTGAAACAGTAAATCACTTTTTACTTTTAGTTATCATTGCAGGAGACTGTTCTCTTCACTTATGGTGTAAAGAATTTATAGTAAAAGTGAAAGTAGTATTTTAAATAAACTCACAATAATTCAAAAATGCTGAATTTAAATTTCCATGGCTTCAACGCAATATTATTTATTTTATTTTATTATAATTATATGCATGTATTGCGTGTTTATTTAACTATAAATATAAATATAATTGCAAAAAACTATAGTTTGTCAATATAGTATGCACCCTATAGTTTATATCCTGATTAATTAATTACATTCATATAAAACCATGTTAAAAGATTAATCAGGGCAGATCAGAAGGTTAGCTAATAAACGATCTTTAATGTCAGATTGGTCGTTAGCGAAAGCAGGCAAATCATTTCCAGTGTTCATAAATGCGTAATGACTTAATTATCCAGAAACACCCGTTTAATTAAATTTATAGAGTCAAACATATATTTGTTAATTTAGTTAACAAATACATGTATTTACAATGTTTATTATAATTTATATAAGACAAACATGCATAAAGCATTGTGTCAGTGTAATTAAATAACTATTTGATTTTTTAATTAGGATTCGTATCGTATATAAAAAAAGGAGACTTAGATTTCTAAGCTAAACACCATACGGTTAAAAAAGTTTTCTGGATAATTTGAATCATAAGATGTATCAAGCAGTTAAATAATATAAATAAGTATATTTTTTAAATATTTTCTGAAATGTTTGAAGTTATATTGCCTATTTTTTTATTTCTTTGCATGCCATAATCGATGTCCCTTAGCTCTTTTTGGAGTAAATTAATAAAATTTTAACTATTTTCTAAAAGATTCTGTTTTTTTCAAAGGAATTCACTTGTAAACTTTTTTGAACGAAGAATATGTCATTCTAATACTGCATTTTACTGATATAATAACACTCTACGAAAGGTAATATCCCTATGCATTCGATTCAATTCGATCTTGATGAAGAGCAGATGATATAATTCTCATAAACCACTTGCATTTTAGTGAAAAACTGCATTCTATTTTTTGCATCAACGAGTTAGCTGTATGTTAAAAAGATAATTAGTAATATTACCTAATAATTAAAATTTAAATGCTGATGACGATATTCATTTGTAGAAATTTGTGTTGTACATACTATGTAAGCATACGGTCAGTTGGATATCATTTGTGTATTTTTTTTATAAAAACACCTATAATAAATGGCTTAACTTTAGTAATATTTTATAAAAGATAAAGTTGCTTACGTCTAATCTGTTATATTCCTGAAACTACTTCAGAAAACTGCAAACACTAATTTATAAAAATAGTTTATTATAATTTTAATTTTTTAAATAAATAAATGTGTTTATTAAAAGAAATTTTGAAACTGCACTGCTAAAAATGTTGGAACAAGAGTGTGGCAAAATCTTGTAATTTTCAATCTGATATCAAAAATAGTTTATTATAATTTTAATTTTTTAAAAAATATTTTATGATAATTCTAATTTTTTTTTAAATAAATAAATGTTTTTATTAAAAGATATTTTGAAACTGCACTGTTAAAAAAGTTGGATCAAGATTGTGGCAAAATCCTGTAATTTTCAATCTGATATCAATGTTTGATGGATAGTATAATGACTACTTTTACTGAGAAACCGCAACTTTGATACACTGGTTAATCCTCACTGCAAGAACTGATGGCAACTAGAAAGTTCCAATGGTATCTGGTGAAACCATTCATAAACACTTTTTACAGTTCACCTGAAGTGATTTCTAAAATATTAATTTTGTTTTTAGTAACTTTTCAATGATGTAAGTAACCACAAACAAATTTTTATTCACAATTTCAAATTGCATAGCATATAAATTTATTGCACAAGACAAATATTCAAACTGCTAACTCTAGCAAGCATTCTCAATATGAAACATGAATAAAAATATCTAGCATAAAAGTAAACATAACCCATTGCATTTCAGACAAAACCCAAGCAGACACACTAAAGACAAAATTTTATTTACGCCAAAACAAAAGAGTATTCAAGTGCAGTAACTTGCTTACACTTGGCTGATTTTGGACAAAACCAAATTTGTTCCTTTAAAACCAGCGGAATTCTATTCTACCGAGGAAAGAGATTTACCTCAGTATTGTGTATCGCTTCTCTCTACCACTGTATAGATTTCTGTGATATAGTGAAATCATATCCTGGCTTTTCTTGTCTTTAAGGTACACGATTTGGTAGGCAGGGCAAACAATAGTTGCGCTTTTGAATCACCAGTAGATGTAATAAAGGCGCCAAAGTTTGCTTCTGTAGATATGGAGCCGAGTCATCATATAAGAACCTTTCTTTTTTTATTAAATTGATATACGTAATGCCAATTGTATAAACTTGGCAAACATTTTTGTCTTAAATAACTCGTCACTTTTTTCACTTATGTGTTTCTTTTTGTTAAGAGAAGCGTTGCAAAAGAAAGTTACAAAATAAATTTTATAAATTTGAATGTATGTAATTAGTTTTAAAATGGTATAGATGAATTAATAATAGTTGTTAATGAACAAAACCCAGGTAGTAAAAAGTATTCAATTACACCTTTTTAAAAATGAATTTGAATAATTCGAAATGTTACATTAAAAAGCTAAATTATTGTGAAAACATATGTAATTTGCAAAGACCACCTTTATTAAAAAAATTAAAAAATATCTATATTCACAATTAATTAATCTCTAAAGTTTCATTTAAATGATAGCAACTAATAGGTGGTTTAATTTCAAATATATATTTACTTTTTAATGTTGAAAATGAATCAATTTGAGTTCTGGTCCGAAGTAACTATTACATAACATTTCGTTTTCCACTACCGAAACCATAAGTTCAACTACAATTGCATCCAAAAGTTTATTTTGGATAGAAACTCGAAAGTCGATTAAACATTTAGAGTTGCACTAGTCTTTATTTAATAAAATCAAACATTATTTAATTTTAATATAAATAACAAAGCAAAAATTGTCTCCCTATCCTAACCCTTTCAATATCAATATTTCGTGTTATATAACTTAATTCCATTCAATATTAAACTTAAAATTCTACTTTTAAAATACTGCAACCGAATAAGTTTCTAAACGAGACATGTATTTTATTTATTCAAATAAAAGGAAATATTCCTAGGATTTTTATATTATTTTTAGTTTATTCCTTCGATTCCTGACCTTGTTATCGAAGTCTACGACATTCCCCGGTGGATATATATTTTAAGAACAAACATGCATTTTTTTCTTTAAAATCCGCCTACAGTCTTGTATACTCAACAATATCCTTTTATCATTCGTGAAGTCAAGCTTGCTTTAAGAAATGCGTTGAAGTGCAAATATAAAATATCTACAAATAAACACCTTCCAAACTAAATTTAGATATCTTTTCCTTAAAGAACAGAATTGGTCTTATATATTTCCGAAGTTTGAAAAAAAATGGTTAAATAAGAGCGAAAAATGAATTTTTAAAATAAGATTGTTACATAAATAGAAATTGGAAATAGGGTTTAGAAAAAATATACCTTATATTGCTTCTTGGGAAGTTAGTAAATAAATGTACTCTATTAGATAAAAAAATTTTTATTGATTAACAACCTTTAATTATTAAATTAACACATATTTGTTAAGATATGGAAAATAAGCTCAAGTAAGGATATTTTCATTATTTAAGCATATTGAATTTTGAAGAACGGCATGGTAATCACTTTTTCAAAAGTTGTTAACATATTAAAGTTACACATAAATTGAATAATTGAGCTACAATATTGTAAAAATTGCGGTAATTTTACGTGAAAATCATGTAAACAGAAAAACATCTATATTTCCCACAAAAAATTTTCTGTATTTCTTAAAATTAAAAATGATTTTTTTTCTATTTTCAAAAACGTAAAGCTTACTAGACTGAAAGCGCACAACCAATTGAACAGTGTGCTAAAATACATCGGTTGGAAGACATTAACATGGTGATGAGAAAGTTAATGTTTCGATCCCGGATTTCGGCAGTCTGCCACTTTTAGTAGACCAGACAGCGTTTCAATCCTGGCTAAGGTAGTCAGCTTTTGTTTTTACCTATCATTTTTTTTATTAAAAAGACAGATTTTGTATTTAAATTACAATACATAATCGTACAAAAAAAATTCTGTAATGTAAACGGTGAAATTTAGTTTTTTTTTTGTGCTATTACCAATCGCAACTTAAATGCAAAATCTGTCTTTTAAAAGAAAAAAAGTTTTTACAGCGTAGACAAACAAAAAACTAACCGATTGCCCTAGCAGTAACCAACCATTTAAAGCAAAAATAACCCCCCATCAATTCCATAATTAGGCCACAGAAGGTAAATGACCCGCATTTAAATTTTCATTTAATTATATCTTAATTAACTGTGAAAACTTCCCCCTCTTTCTCTAAGTAGTCACTCATAAGCATTATCTCTTTAGCCAATGCGTTCTCCCGAGGAACGTCTTTTAGGAATTTTCACTATGGGATATTGTCCTCCATGTCATTAAGTCCATTCATCTGAGCTATAATCTGCGTCCTGAGATCATTTTAATGATGGCTTCCTCCTCCCCTCTGCTTATGTGTGTTGTGTCCCAGAGATCTAATTAAAAAGCTTTTGCCAGGGAGAAATGGATTCTTATTGGTAGCATTTGCATGCGAGTGGTCGCACGCAGATTTGGAAATGAATTTTGGCGAAAGAAGAGATAATTGTAAAGATATCCAATCGTTGGAGTTTGTGTACTCTAGATATTGCACATAGATTTGCAACGCTTTCTGGAGAATGAAAGTATCTAAGTAGTTCACTGTATTGGCATTGTAATACTCTTAAATATTCATTAAAAGGGTTACTTAAACGGCTAATGTTTCATTATGTTGAGCTATTTTTGAGTACACTGTGCGTGGTAGGTGGCGTGACGACATTCATGACACTTTGAGTAAAAGCTAAAAAATATTCAAAATTGGAAGAAAAAGTGGAGAATTGAAAAGTAAAAATCTTGAGACATATTAAGCAAATGTTTTTTTTTTCTTATTGCAAATGGATTTGCAAAAAAGAAATATATAAATTCCAGAATATGCTATTGTCATGGCGGTAGGCCACTTTTCCGCTCTTGGTGCAATATAGTGTATTTTTTTTTTTAATTTTAGAAATACTACATAATGAATTGCTGAAACACTGCATTTCCAGCGAAGGTTATTTGAAGAGATACACTGCTCAAAACAATTAGGGGGCACTTTAAAACTCCAACTTTAACTTCACTCTCAACTTTTTAATTTTTATCCTATAAATCTGAAATTTGTTAAATAGGTTCACTATGCATTCGAAATGAAATTGTAAAAAACAGGAGAAAAAATCTTAAGTTTTTAGGGGGACTACTTAATTTTAATTACTTAAATTTAAAGGGGGAAATTGAATAATAACTTTTTAATAAATTATAACAATAATTTTTTCAAAACTTTTTTTTGTTAAAAATAGTTGAAATATATTTTTAAACATCTAAAAATGCAAGCATGAAAAATTTAGGGTCAATTTATTTTCTAAAACTGTTTTAAAGTGAAATTTATTTTACCATATTTTTCATATTTTCATTAATATTAAAAAAATATATTAAATTCTTCAAAATACGTTATTCTTCCATATAATGATGTATCTAACGATACATAAGTTGCGAATTTAACTTAGTCAGAAAAAAATCACAAGCTGATGATTCCCAATGGAATCATTGGGAGCGAAAGGGTTTAAAACATGTGCTCCCCTAATTGTTTTGAGCAGTGTATTTAAAAAAAAAAAACGTGCAAAATAATTTTAAAGTAAAAATATAACCTTTACTCTTTTACAAATTTTCAACTGCCTTTATGTTGGCACAAGGAGCTGGATAAGGATATGCTGCGTAAGGATATTTATGGTATGTGCTTATCTGTATTTATCCCGAGTGCATCGCTGTGCACGTGCTCATTACATCCAGCTGGAGTCGAAATTAAGAACCAAGCGCACGATAGTGCCACTGCACTGTTAAAAATTTCAGTTCAACGTTGAACCAAATATTGGTGAAAAATTAGGAACTTATGGCAGATACACCATAAAATGGTTCAACCAAATATCACATTATGGAAATAGACCTGCTTTAACGAAAAATTGGTTCGACTACTTACGAAAGTTCGTTTCCAACTTCTACTAACTGCAACCGACAATTTAACTGTTTACTCAAACGGAGGTGCTCAAACGGATGAGTAGTACTGCTTCTGCTTGAGAATTGGCCAGTCCGTGGGCCAGTGGATATGACATCAGCCTAGAGATTCAACATTCTCAGGAGAGCGGGGGTTCGAACCCCACCTACTACTTGTCATCCTATAAATCGGATCTCTTTACTGGAAAAAGTAGAAAAATAATCAATGCATCACGGATGGGCCCGAGTGCACTAGGACAATCTGTTGAGTCCAAAGTCTCGAAGGCATTAGCTTACGATAAACGAAATACCTTTTTTTTCACCTTTCACTATTGTTATGCAATGGGAGAGCCTTTTTATGGTTCAACCTCTCACCATAGTTGCGCAATTTAAAATACCGTTTTATGGTTCGACAGTCTACCAAATTATGGTTGCAGCAAATTTGAACCATATTTTGGTTCAACCTTGAACTATTATTTTTAACAGTGTGATTTGTTACGAGTGACCACTAAGTATCGACCATGCCACGAGATTGGTTGTTACAAAAAAAAAAAACGCTTTTCGGTTTAAGTGATTCAGCCCAATGAGTTGAAGGATGAATTTTATATTTTACCTTTCTCTAAAATAGATGCACTTTCAATATGTAATAGATAAGTCAGTACCTAGTTGATATTCTAACAGACGGTCCTAAGTTTCTAAAATAGCAATCGCGATACATAACAAGTGGCAAGGTACTGTATTGAGGTCTTAGTGGCAAAGACTTAATGTACGAAATAGTGTTGTTCTGCTGGGGCTCAGTAGGTTTGCCCTGGGCATTGTGTGTAAGACGATACTCAGTGGATATATACCGGGATGAGCGCGTGTTAACTGGGTTGTGGTTCAAACATGACAAAACTTTAAAAAAAGTTAATCTGCTCAAATATTGACCCCAAAATTAAAATCTGCATATTACACCATTTGACTTACCGTAAGCACTTGAACCGCATTTTTGTGTATGCACATATAGTTTTTGTCACTGGTTGGTAACATATTTTGTTAATTATTCCGATGCTGAATGATTATTATAAAGCATATTATTAACCCTTGCAACTCATTTATTAGCGCGTATTAAACCATATATATCAGACAGTATTTTATTAAAATTCCTGCCTTTTTCCTTTCTTTAAATATTCATCCTTCATATATTGTTCTTCAGATAAAATTATTCATGGGATTTAGAGACAATAAACTTAAAATTTTATTGTTCAGCATATAATCCTATGTTAAATAAGTGTACTCTATGCAGAATTAAATTGGTTGCCAGTCAATGCTTTAAAATCTTTGTACAAACACACTTCAAAATATTTGCATTTTTCATTGTTGTGTGGGCAAACACTCTGGAAACTTTATGTCCTCTTCCTCCCAGGACCATTCAAAAATATTCATGTTCTTTATCGTGTTTGCCAGTCTACTTGGAGAATACTAACCTACTTATTATAATTCAGGCTTGGAGTGTTGAAAAGTAAAGATAAAAAAGTACAAGAGAAAAAACAGTGTTTGGCACCTATCAACTACGGTCCAAACGTGACCAGCAACAGAACAACTGTGGAAATATCTTAAAGGAATAATATATTCTGGTTTGAATTCCTCGTTTTTTAAGGAAATGAGTTTAACAAATTTTTATCTGGGTATGAGCAGAAATTTTACTCTCTTATCAAAAGATGCAGACATTGCTTTGTTTTTTATAATGTTATATCTTAATGGAGATATGCTCAACTTGTTTCAAAGTGGTATTACATTTTTATGAGCATGGCTACTTTCCGCTTCACATTTACATATTTAATAAGCTTTAAAAAAACGTTTCATCTCCATATAATTTACTGTCTTGGTCACGTTTATATGTTAAAGTTTTTATAGAAGCATTTTATTTTATATCTAGTTTTTAAATTTACCTTTTTGAACCAAAAAGGACTACTTTATCAAAATTGATAAAGTGCTTGCTCCCGAATTTCATATTGACTGTTCAAAGAAAAAAAACTTTGGTGAAAAGGTATACCTGATTTAAATCTTGGCAATGCTGATAAAAAACACTGTGTCTGAAAAATGTGTTTATATAAAATTTTAAAACGTGGTTTAATTAATTTTTTATATTTTCCTGACATATTATTAACAGTTTTGCAAAAAAATAGTACTTTTTATCATTTGATGAACACTGTGTTTTTTTATATGAATGCTACTACTATAATTAACAATGTTTCCTAATTTTTTAAAAAACTTTTTAATAACAATTTTACTTGCATAATCACGCAGTTTTTTTTTTTTAATATCAAGCAGACATGAAAATATGAATCAAATGATTATGTATTATAACCTCAAATGGAATATTTTACTAAGCATACCCATTAAAAACATATTTACTAAGAAACCATAAATATAATTATGCAATTTCTAAATTATTGTACTTTTGATATTTGACCAATTCGCAGATTCAGCGGTATTCTAAGAATTATGAGCAATTGGAATTCCATTACATATTATTTCGCCTTTTAACTTCAGAAGGAGTAAATAAAACACGTTATCATAAAACAAGCAATTAAATACTTGAACCAATTTACATAAAAAATTTAAGTTTTATTCCTATAGTTATCAGTTCCTTTGAAAACCAAAATTAAAAACATAAACTTATCAAGCAAGATTTTAAAAGTTTTCGAACAAGATAAACTACAACAGAATCTGCAAAAATAACTTATTTAATTTTCAATAAATTTGAAAAAAAAGCAATAAGCTTTAGGCAATTCTAAGCATTTCCGCAATTAAAAGAACACAAAGTACTATTTTATTTAAAACCTTAAGACAAAAACGAATCTCGAATTTCTTTACTCCAAGAATAATATTTGCCCAAATTAATTACACGCTGCCTTCCAAAAACTGTAACGCTCCTTCTTTGATCGTTCACGCTTTTTCATCTTCGCAATTTCACGGGAATTTGTTTATCTTTCGGACGAAAAAGAGTATCTCCTTCTCTCTCCTGATCCGTGCAAGGTGCCGTTGACATGGAAATTTCGCAATCGATTCCAGACCAACCTTTTCCTAAACTTTTCCCGATACCAAAAGGAAACCTCGGAATCCGTCACTAAAAAAAATATTGCTTCACTCCTCCTCCTTTCGGAATCCAGGGAAAGTTAAAGCCGAGGGGAATGCAGAACTCTATTCAACTGTAGAAAAAGAAATTTCTGATGAGGAAGTGGATATTGAGGCGTTATTTTGTACACTCTCATAATCAAAATTAGGGGCTGGGGAGCCCAGTCGGTTAAGCACTCGCTTAGCATGTGGAAGGTCCCCTGTTCGGGTCCGGGCATCGCCAAATAGCTGCCGACCTGTAAACGGCCCGTGCAGCCAAAAAGTCCGACAAATAATACCCCGTGTAAGGGAGTGCACGTTAAATATCCTTCAAAGTCCTAACGCTGCGTACGATGTCACCCTTAACGGTTGCGTTGGGTGCCGACTCAGGTGTTGGCTCGTCACCTGACTGTGGTTCTAAAATACGACGCCCGTCGCCAATAGCCATCGTGCAGCTCTAGTGCGATGATAATTCAAACCAAACCAAACCAAACATAATCAAAATTAGAAGTCCAATTATCAAAACTTTGCATATCTAAAATACAATAGGGAACCATTTTGCTTCATCCAGTACTTCGTAAGGCTATCCAGTAATTTGTATTTCTGGCCGTAACAGAGATTGAGTGCTTGGTGTGTAATAACGATGTACAAATAACTTTGGATGGGCAAGTACTTCATTTTTTAAACTGCCTAAACATCAATCAGTGTGAATCTGCCTAAACATCATCAATGGAGTGTCTTTGCAAAAAAAGTATCAAATAAATGTTTATTGGGCAATGAAGATTAACACTGAAAAAGAACCTCTATATTACATCAAATTTCTGACAGCTAAGCTGTCAGATAATATCCGTAGAGCTACAAAAAAGAAGTATGCAGACTGGAAACAAATTAAGCAATACAGAAAATATTCGTGTATAACATATAATTTCTGTGCTGAGGCAGGGTACGTTTGTTGACGAATTATATTGCAAATGTATATTTCTAGTACGTTTTTAAAAAGATATCAAACCTATTAGTACAAACCGCGGCTACGACATAAGATGCACAAACGTTGTACTACAACATAACGGAGATGTCTCAACGTTGAATATTTCGGCTTTTCTTTTCAAGACCAGATTAAAAATAGCTGTTCTCTATGCATACAAAATTTTTCTTTTGAGAAATGGATGAAAGATTTTACAGTAAATATATGAATTCTTAGAAATACACACATAGAAGATACATATAATCACATTTAGAACTTAAAAAAAGAAATGTATAATATGTAAGAGAGAGAAGAGTATTTCATCGACTGTAACCCATGAAAATTCGCTAAGTATCTTCTTAGAAAGTGTTCCCCCTTGTTGCAAATATTTTAGTTTTAAAATTTAAAACTATCATGACTGAAATCGGAAGTAAGTTGCTCTTCTTTAATTTATTAGTACGATAAAAATTATATTTATTAAATGAAAAGAATAACTGAATATCCAATTAGTGTTTCATAACCCTTCAACCACGCCATGTTAATATTTTCTTCGGGAGTTACCTACTCCTTGAAGCTGATAATAAGTTTCTGGATAGATCAGTTATAATAAACCGTGTCCTACATTTATTAAATCTAGATGTATTTTATAAGAAACGAAATATACTGCAACTGTCCCTCAAAACTAACACTTACTTCAGCTCATCTAAGAGAAAGAAAAGTCAAACAGCAAAATAATTTCGTCCTCCCAAATGGCGGTTTCGTCTTCTCTCGGCGAAGTGTATTGGGCCGAAGCAGGTGAGGCATTTGCATATGTTTACGTTTTCAGTTGGCCGATTCCGAGGATTTGGAAGCCGATACCCGGGGATTATTGCTTCGTGGGAGCTGATTGGTGTTTGGGGGGAGAGGAGATGGGCTGGAAAATAGGCGGCTGAAGAATATTGTTTATTAGGTGCTGAGGAAAAATATTTTGCAATGGTTAGGTGGTCGCTTGATTAAGATAGTTTTTTTTGTTTAAATATCACACTTGTGTATTAAGATATTAAAATACACTGCTCAAAACAATTAGGGGAGCACATGTTTTAAAACCTTTCGCTCCCAATGATTCCATTGGTAATCATCACCTTGTGATTTTTTTCTGACTAAGTTAAATTCGCCACTTATGTATCGTTAGATACATCGTTTGATGGAAGAATAACTTATTTTGAAGAATTTAATATTTTTTTAATATTAATGAAAATATGAAAAATATGGTAAAATAAATTTCACTTTAAAACAGTTTTAGAAAATAAATTAACCCTAAATTTTTCATGCTTGCAATTTTTAGATGTTTAAAAATAGATTTCAACTATTTTTAACAAAAAAAGTTTTGAAAAAATTATTGTTATAATTTATTAAAAAGTTATTATTCCATTTCCCCCCCTTTAAATTTAAGTATTAAAAACTTAAGATTTTTTCTCCTGCTTTTTACTATTTCATTTCGAATGCATAGTGAACCTATTTAACAAATTTTAGATTTATAGGATAAAAATTAAAAAATTGGGAGTGAAGTTAAAGTTGGAATTAAAAAGTGCTCCCCTAATTGTTTTGAGCAGTGTAATATTTAATATGGGAGCACTTTATTTAATATCTATAGGGTTCATATGATAATAAGATTATTACTTTTTAGCTATTAAAAGGTAATAAAATAGTATTTAGTTAAATAATTTAAATGTTAACTAAAAAACTATAAAATTGAAGCTAATAAATATCTCATTTTTTCTCATTTTTTTCCAAAAATATTTGCTTGGTTGAATTTGGGTATCCCACCAAAATTAAAGGCTAATTGTACTCCAAGCAAAAGCAAATCATTACATTAAAATATATTTAAATAACATTTAATCTAAGCAAGAATATTAACTCAACGTTTGAAAACTAATCATAACGTCAATGTGATAATGTCATCAACTGAAAACAATTTATTGCTGGCGACGCATGAATTGTAACCCTTCACGCTAATTTCTTATATAAATAAGTTGAAAATTATCTCATTGGAAAAGACTCCGTAGCTTACTTACTTAAAAATAATCCCACTTATCTGTAGCAAATCGGAACAGGTCAACTTTTATACGAGTTCCAATGTTCAATATTCCCTAAATTACTGCACTTCATTCCTGAATGTAAATCTCAACAACTTCAAAAAAACAATAAAAAAACTATTATTTATTTAATGACATTTTTTGTGTGCATATTATATTGAAATATTAATTAAACCATACATTTTACACTAAAAGAAAAAACGCCTTCTCCCCGAACCTGATTACGCTATTTATGAGGTAAATAACTATGCAGAAAATTCCGTTGATTTAGAAAAACCATTAGCGTGCATTACACCCCCAAACCCATTTCCTGCCTTTTAAATCCCCCATCCCCATTTCGTAAATTTATTTACCGCAAAAAATACAAAACCTCCTTCAAATTCCCCCTTTTCCCAAATTCCTATTTATTTTTTCGGTGCCTCTTCCTCTGTATGTGTATGTTCATTTCCTTCAGAGCTATGTTCTGAGGCCGATACTTGTTTTTTTCTTTTTCCCCCTTAGAACATCGTTTTTTGTTTCTCTCTCGATTCTTTTGTTCCCCTTGTAGGGGACAAAAAAGAAACATTAGAACCAGATTCCATTGTCTTTCGGTTATCGTCGTTCCTTTTAGCTGCCATCGTTTTTTGCCGTCCTTCCCTCTATCTCCTGCGTTCGTTGCTACGGGAAGAGGAGGTTAGAGTCTTTTAGTTACTTTGTAAGAGTACTTGTAATTTTTCTTTTGATATCTCCAAAACAGGAAAGATATTTGTTTCTCGTAAAATCAAGAAAAATTCTAAATAAAGTTCCAATCTCAACAACTGAATGTTTTAAATCAGTTTTTCAGTTTACCATCTTAGAAATACAATTTAATTTGATGAAGTATAATTAAACGATAAAAAATAGGCAGGTAATCAAGAACCAAAACCAAAAATCAACAAGTACATGAAATTTTAACTGGATCGTAAGATTTGTCCTAGCACAGTGCTGTGCTGGATATCTTAGAATATTTTGGAATTTTTCTAATCGTGTCTAATCCTAATTGCATACCAATAAGACTAGGAAATGCATGTCTTCTTTTTTAGCCTTACTTTACATAGATATATTCTAGGAGGGTATGACAAATGACAGTGATTGCGCCCTCTAGAAGGGAAGGGCGTAAGCTTTACAGCCCATTGCCCCGCTCGCCAGAAGAGACAGTCACAAGAGACACACAAAGAAGGACGCCACAAACACATAGACAAATAACAACATTTATTGACAAATACAAACATACATGCCTTTACCGGGATTCGAACCCGAGCCCAGCAGCTCCAAAGGCTAGTGCACTAACCACTGCGCCAGTGGACCGGCTATATATTCTAGGGTAACTTGTAGTCATTTATAAACAAATAATCCTTTGGCTAGAACATACAAGCACCCTTTTAAAATAACTATTATTAAATAAAATTCTTTAAAATAATTAAATCTCACTTAAGCGCTGCCATAGTAAAATTTAAAGGGCTGAAAAAAGTTTAAGAGGGGAAAAAACGTTAACCTTGATTTACTCCTTAAAAATAATGAGGAAACTTTGGTTGGCAGCGACTAAACTTTTTACTTTCTCTTATAATTTAAGTGTACGAAATAAAGTTTTTAAAATTTTACAAGAGTTGTAGGGGCTATACTATTATAGAACTCAAATTGTTCACTGAATTATTATATAAACTTGTTCAATAAACTATCATATTGAGTTTAATTTGGAAGAATTGGCAGACGAAAATTGAGCTACTTATTTGTTAGGATCTAATTTGTAATGAAGAATTGAAACACTTTAACTAAATAATTGTCACTTGTAATGCAAAAAAAAAAGTAATTTTGTAATTTTCAGCACTTTGATAAACTGAAATTTGCAAAGCTTCTGTGATCAAATGATCATTTTAACTTAGTGATTGACCCGCTATTTAACCAAATTTTATTCACAGTATTTGAATTTACTAACACTGAATATTAACATGCATTCACAATTTATCATTGGTTTTTTTACATCTTATCGTCGCATTGATCTTGGAAAACTTACTTTTTACATTTTCCAAAAATGTTTTATTATATTTCAATGATGTTAAAATTTTAGTGATAAAAAAATATCTCCAAATTTAAGTAGACATAATTTACGTTTGTTGGAATGGCCTGGAGGAGTTGATAAAATTGTATACTAATTTAGAATGAATGTATATTAATTTACCAATGCTGTCAAACTATAACTCTGCTTATATAATCAGTAATGATACTTTTCTTTAGAATCAAATTATTTATTTTATAAATTTGAAAAGACAATGCAATTGAAAGTCTATTTGTTCTTATAATAGTTAGGTTCCGATGAAAAAATCAATCTATTATAATAATTCATTGGTTCGAAATTTCATATTCATTACCCCAAGTTACCAAATATTTTTTTTTTAAACTTTAATTAGGAAATTTAAAAATGATATTAAATCAACAATTAAAGTCGAAGTTTGTGCGATTTATAAGTTCATTTTACTATGATTTAGGATTGGATGGTTGAATAATGACTGTACACTACTAACTAGTTTCTGTCCCAGTTGCTGTATACCCCAGACATTTTCCTAATAGAATCAGAGGAACTAAATTATAGACACAGGAGAGGTTTGCGTCTATGTTGGAATAGAGTCTATATATGCAGTTTGGAACTGATATTTGCAAATCAGTATAATTAATACCATATTTCTTGAAAAATCGTACTGAAATTACTTTCTCTTCTTTACCGCGACTGCTGAAATATCTTTCAAAATTACAGTAATTCCAATGTTATTTATTAGAATTTATAGAATCCACAAAACTGCAAGTTACTGTTACCCTAAGTAACAGGTAAAAATACCGAATTCTTAACATCGCCACACAAGAAACGAAGGACTGAGAACGAATAAAAAAAATTCCGAAAACAGAATATTTTATTTCTCTAAAAGTCATTTGTTGCCGTTGTTTCCTTTACAACGCGAATTTCGTTATTTTTTGTTGCTGTGGCCCTTAACATTTTTAGGACGTTTCCGTTACAGTAATTTAAGGACTTGGATTCTTTTCTCCAGTACAAGTTGTAAATAAGTCAGCCCCAAACAAGCCCTGTAGCCCGCCGCCTGTGTTCATGTAAATTGGACATAATGGGACCCGAAGTCTTCAATGGCGGCCATTGAAGCCCTGCCTTTCTCATTTACTTCGTTAACGAGGTGCTATTGTAAACGGCCAGATAAAAGTGGTTTTAAAAGGGCTCCCTATGAGATTGCCGCTATGCTTTTGTTGCGGTTTTGCAAAACACTTTTCGTTTGCTATAATGGAGTGCGCGTTTAAGCGGTAAATTTTCAATGGATTCGGACAAAAATGTGCGATGGGGTTTTGAATGTTTCTTTTTGGATTTTAATTAAGTTTAGTAGTGATATGATTTTTTAAGTGAAGATATGAATTTTAAGTTGTGAATTATAAGGATGTTATTTATTTTCACAATTGACCCACATATAGGTTGATGTTGTTTTGAAATTATGTTAATACAATAATTAAAGAAAATTATTAGCTACAAGGTTCAAATTGTTTTTGAATATAACTTTATTTTATTTTCTTGTAAGTGTATAAGTATGAGGTGTTTTTAGTCATATTGAAAATATATAATAATTGTCCACTTTCAAAGTTTCAATAAAAATAATTGTTCCCCGTTTTTTTTTATATTGCACAAGATAAATATTACTTACTAAGCAAAAATAGCATACCAATGAATTATTCCAGTACTTTTAGCTATCATTTTTTTCACCTATAAGAAAATCATTACTTATATTTGTTAAGTATTTCAACAAGCCATTTTATTTTGAGTCAGGTAAAAATAAAGTGTAATACTAACAAAGAAAAATTCCGTATTGTGTTCAATATTTTCATTTTTAGTTGATGCAATAACACTATTTCCCTGATGACTTTCAGCTTTTAAGTTAAGTACTTCTACACTTATCATATATAAATGTAAAACATACATCATGCATTTGCTTTTAACAACATGAACCTGGTTCGAATGATTTTTTAGAAGGAAAAAAACTTTTATGGGCTTTTTCAGTTCATTTTATACGATAATGGTAGCTCGAATGAGATCTTCTCTCCACGCTATTTCTTAGTCCCCTCACATTCTATTTATAACACTTACGAAGTTTTCTTCCTTTTAAAGGGGAGGTCCCGGTGTCATATTGAATTTCTAGAAGGTATTTTAATGTCCATCGGTATTCTGGACAGTTGCTTCTACGTGTACATTAGTTTCATTCCTTGTGTTGTATCAGGTTTGGGTATATTTTTACGTATCAACGTAAGGAAAGGTATTACTTTCCAGGGATCTATATATGCGTTTATAAGAATAAAATAGAAACATTCGAATCTATGCATATTTCATTCTAAAAGTTTTCAGGAATTTGGTAAGTTGATGAAAATTGTGCATAAAGGCTGTGTCTAAAAAATGTTGTTACCTGTAAGAATAAAAAGGTCCGAAATGTAAAAATATACGAATTCGTTTTTTATTTGTATGTATAAAATCATTTTCGTATATGAAGTTGAATGTTTAAAATACTGAATCTTTATTGTTCGAGTTCAACTTAAAATAGAAATGTTTAAATGTAAAACTGTATTTCATGTAACTTAACAAGTTTCATGTTCTTTATGTCAATTTAAGAGATTGATATTAAAGAGTGCAAGTTAATTGGAACTATGTTAGCTTTTGTATATGAACAGAATATTTTACAATTTTTTCATTCATATTTATGATTTAAACAAATATTTAATTGTAAAGACTTTTTAAATGCTGTTTCCCGTATAGATTTCGCAATTATAAATTCAATACTGTCTAATGGGGCCACTTTGGACCAAGTATAAAAACTGATATGAAATCATTGAAACATTTTGAGGTTATATAAATTGAAGAAAAAACTATGTTAAATAATTAAACAACTAATTTAAATTTAACAATTTAAACATGCTTATTGTTTATGTTTCGAATAATATTTTTAAAAAATGCCAACTATTTGGAATGCAGGATGAATATTTAAATTTAGATAATGTGCAATGTTTATACATTTGGTGTTTAGCAGTGGTAGCACAGCAGTATTGGCCAATCTCGGCTCATACTCATCGCTCAATGCCTAATGAACTACGTTTTACCGACGCTGGGCAAAATCGGGGTGCAATATTGGCTTGAATATTATATGAAAAAAATACCATACAAAATTTGTGATTGAAAATTGTTGCGAAACATAATATTTGCCTTTTACACTTGCAAAATACAATAAGATTGCAGTACAATTAAGTATTGCATTTTTCGTTAATTCCGGTATGATACCTCAAAGAAGGGGGAAATCCGATTAAAATCGGTAGAAAATGATCAATTTCATCCGATATATGCTCCAAGTTTGGCCGATGGGGACAAAATTGTTGTGCTACCTGGGAGGTTTCAGTTATCATTGTATTAAGTATTTGGCAGGTAAGAAACAATTAAATATTGATTTCGTATTATGCATTTGTGCAAAATAAAGCCTTTTTAAAAACAGATCAGTATCAGATATCATATCGGTTTTTGTGTGACAGAAACGGGAAATTTTAAAAATTGATAAGTTACCAGTAGAAATAAGAATAGATCGCAAATGCTTATTTTAAGTATTTATATGTTAACATTAATTTACTAAACAAATATATAACCCGGAAAAATTGTTCTTAGGCATCAAATGTATTGAAACAATGTGTCTTCAAATCTTATTATAAAAAGAAAACATAAAACAACAGTTTGTTTTAAAAGTAACCATTTTATTCGATTTAACAAGAAAAAACACAATTTTCTAACAACCTTTAGTAATCCAATACACTAAATCCGGAAAAGTAACAAATGTGTTCTTACGAAATAATCTTTTCCCACTTTGAAAATAATACTCTTTCCGAAACAACACCATATTTTCCGGATTTGCGAGTTTATTCGTGGGCCGTAAATAGCTATTTACGATCCTCTTTACAAATAGGAAGATTTGTCTTCATCAAGTTTCATTTTATTTCACTCGGCTATCATCACTTTTTTTAAATCCTAACATGAGAAAAGATAAGTTAAATTTGAATTATCGTCGCACTAGAGCTACACGAGAGCAATTGGCGTCCATGATAAAATAAGTTCAAGAATTAGTACGGTAAAAGTAATAAAAATTTTTATGTTAAAAGTAATAACACCATTTTTTTAAAGTGGTTTTTTCCACTAATTTATATTTATTATATTGTTAAAATTATCATACAGAAATAAAACATTTATATGTATCATAAAGGCAACATTGTTTTATGGTGTAATGAAAATATAAGTTCTTATAAACAAACTGTTACTTTTAAATTATCAGCATAAATTGTATTTAATACAATATCACTAAAACAAATAACATGTAATAAAACTAACTTTCACCACTCCGAGTCTATGCCTCGGTAAGTTTCTTGAAGAAATTTTCGAATTATAGTAGTCAAAAGTAAGGAAAATTTTTTTATAAATAATATCATCAGTTTTAAAATGTTAAAATGATGTATATATGATATTGATCAAATTGAGTGTGTTATAAATAAACAAAATGTATTTGTATATTAAAAAAACAGCATTGTTTTATCGTTAAATGAAAAAAGATAAGTTCTTATAAACAAACTGTTACATTTAAATCAACAGCATTAATCGTATCTAATGCAATATCACTAAAACAAATAACCTCTAACAAAATAAACTTTCACCACTCCGAGTCTACGCCTCGGAAAGTTGCAACAACAACACAAACGACGTTAACCCAGATTCTCTTGAATACCGAGTTTATTCGGGCTGTAAATAACCATCCCGCTCCTCTGGCCGAGCTCTTAGAATCATCCCCATCAAGATTCATACCACCCTCACCTCCATCCTGGGATGAGGAGAAAGAAATGTGGTCTGAAAGAAGAAAGAAAAAAAAAGAAAGTAGAGAAAGGAAAAAGAAGTTTATTGCATTTGTTTCAAAGCAATTCGCCCAAGTGAATTCTAGGAGGAAATGAAATCCCACCCACCCTTTAGCAAAAAAAAATCCACGTTTTTCCACTTGCTTTTAACATTGAAACGCACGGAATCCCGAAACAAAATATTTAAATGCAAATGACATAGAGTATCTGGGTGTAGAAGTAAGCACCTTTTTTAAGTCATTGATCCCTCTGCGTGCAATCGCTTCTTTGCATGGACTCTTCGCTGTTTTTATGGAATTTGATCTCGCCGGGATGTGGGTGGGTAAAGAGGTTTCGCTATTTAAACAGGTAGAATTTGATGGGGAGGCGGATTTATTATTTTTATGGTGTTAGTCGGCAAACATGGAGTAAAGATGATAAAACTTGGAAGTTCCATTTGCATTTGATTTAAATATAATATGAACTGTATATTTTTTTTATGCTGATTACTAAAGTTTAACATTTGAAAATAGATATTTAGCCTTTATGCATCGGCGTTAATTATAAAAAAGTTTCTATTTATTGTACTAGATGTAACATTTTATATTATTTTTATATGCAGTATATTTAAAAATAATAATAATTAAAATAGTTTATTCTCCTATTACTTAAATACTTATCGAAAACAAAAATATTTGTAAAATAAACTGCCACTGGCCAACACTTTAAAACAATATTTGTACAGTTACAAGATACAATCAATAATAATAAGCTCTAATAATTCAGTTACAAGATACAGTTGTAATTTGAATTATATTAGAAGCAAAAATTTTAAATTTTCATTAGTTTCATCTTGAAAATAATTTAATATTCCTTATTGATTGCCAAATTGTAGTTAATTCCTAACACTTACTCCAGCGATTAAAATTATTGCCAGCGTCTTAAAAGAAACGAGATTTTTGTTTTCAAATTCATATTATAGCATCAAAAAATCCAAATATTTAGAAATAGCAAGATAAGTAACAACTACAAATTGCAATAACGCAAAAACGACGTTTCGTAAAAAGCTGAATGCTTAAATTTATCTACGTAAACAAAATATAACATCAAAGGAAGACCGTTTTCTAGAATAATTAATAATTAACAAATGAAGTGGCATAAAAAACTAATTTGAAAAACCTTTAAGTAAAATTTTTATTGATAGATGAAGGCTTTAGTGGTGTTGATAAAGTCGTTGTGAATGGGTTAATAGATGAATAAATATAAATTAAAACAAATTAGATTTTTCTGCAATAAAATGCAAATTTTTCTACTTTCTTCGTTAACAAATAATATGACATTCTAAAAATCACATTTTGCTACATTATATGACGTTGTACTTCACTGAATTTTTTAACAAAAATAAATTTGCCTTCAATTATTATTTAAGTTTTGTATATATTGTTGATATGTTAACGGCTATTTAGATGAATAAATATTAATTCCCAAGGCCGCAATCAACTGTAGTCTGTTAACAAATAGGTAGAATAATGTCCATCCAGACGTACAGACATACGATCAAAAAAGTACGAAAGACAGGTATATGAAATCATATATTTCTAAAACTGTAAGATCCGGCCGATATAACAGATTTTGGATGATGAATGGACAGGAAATAATTTTATAAATAAATAAAAGTATTTATTTCAAAATGCTTAAGAAGTACGTTTAGAAATAAATTACAATAAACCTACAAAGGTAATTACATTATTTTAATGTATTTAAGAATTTAAAAAGAACCTTAGACTTGAATATAAAATCAAACGTGAAAATGTAATATATAAGTAATAAGATTCCATGACCGAAGGCAAGATGCTTTGGATGTTTGTAGGACTTGGAAACTTTTTGAAGTTCTAAGATGAGAAGATCGGATGACAAATGTTTGCTATCCCCCAGAGAGCCACTTGGCCCAAATTTTCGAAATCAGAAATCTCATATATAAGGTTATTTTTCAAATACAATTTATGAAATCTTATTCCGGAAGCTTAAAATATTTTAGTAACTAAAGGAAATATTTTAAAATATTTCCATTATGTTTTAAATAAAATTTTGGTACAGGAAGGGTAAATGGGGCTATTCCTCTTATTGGATAAGATTTCACTTGGCTTTATATTATAAATGAACGAATAGCTGGAGTAAACTGGTAAATTGGTTTGCAAAGCTATGCGTCATAGACCACCTAGAAAGAAAAATCATTTTCAGTTTTGATTCCATATTGTCATTAGAGCTGCTTTATTATTATTTTAACGGTTAGAAAATTTCCATGCTAACATCGAAACTCAATTTAAAAGAGCTTTTATTAAACTTATCCATTGTTGTTTGTACTACAAGATAGTTATTTTTATACGTGAGTTATTTTTAAAGCGAATATTTACTTTTAAAGCTACTATTGAAGTAAAAATTTGGGGAAGGGTCAGATTTTCCAACATTAAATGTGACGCGAATTCCAACAAGACCTTGTGGAAAATCTTACCTAAACATTTATAAACAAAGCCCATTATGACATCATATGTGATGTTTACTCAATTTATTGCCATTTATGAAGTGCTAAGAAAAGAAAAAGTGTATTTCCAGCTTAAAATGGTCTACATAGTAATACATTCTAAGCTTACAGAAGCTCTAACACTTCTAAAGCAATTTATGATATTCTAGTAACTATCAAGAAAGGATCTTATAGCAAAAATAAATAAAAGATCTTAAACACTCTTTATGTATCTTGAAATATTTAACAGTAAAACCGTGTGCCATGTTGAACAGTGTGCCATGTTGCGCAAAATGTTGTTAAAATACATATTTAATATATATTTTACTGTGTAAAACTGCTTATTCT